>VSDK01001438.1:30151-82493 GCA_009767595.1 Symbiodinium kawagutii
CTTCCGATCCCTATCTGGGAGATCAGATTCTTAGGGATGCTGCAGGGGGCACCCAATGATGACTATCCCGATGCAGTTACACCTCTCTTGGGCATCTGAGCCGCTCAACCTCCACCCTCCACAACTGGGGAGGGCTGTTCCAGGCTCCACGCAGAATGGCGTTGGTCTGTATCCGCACGTGCCTAGGCAGTTTCTTAGCTTGCAAAGCGGAAGGGACATTCCAAAGGCCCCAAGTGTCGCCGGAAAATTGGCCAGGCACGTTTTGGCAGCGAGTGATCTACAGGGCACTAGTAGCAACATACCTATTGCCCTCTATCTATAGTTTTTAGCTACGCACTCTGTATAGCCATGCCCTACATACCAAGCCTTACATACTGCGACTTTCTCATAACTAGTCGACATCCATGAGCTGTGGCCGATGCATGAGTGTCACCAGCTTAAACTAATACGAATCATAGATTTACAACAATTATGAATCATTACACGATGCTACAAAAACAATCATAGTTAACTAATAGATACAAATAGCTAGTCCTGGACTCTCAATCAATTAGCTTTCAAAAATGAGTGAAAGTCCAAAAATAATCCACAATAGTAAGTATGAATGTGAACAAATCAGCTGGGTAAAAGGCCAATCTCAATTATCAACCAAAAGGCTTCGAGGACTAACACCAGGAAACCACCACTTAAATGATCGTAACTAAGCCACAAATCCATTCCTGCAACCAAATCTGGTTGGTGGTTGAACCACCATTTTTCCATTGCAATGCGACGGGCGAATCCTTTACACCTAGCATGAATGAATTCCGGGTTGGCCACAGGAAAAACAACAAGTTGAAAACAAAATTGAATCTAAATGGAGTGACGGTCAACCCTTCGTTCAGGCAGCATAATCAGGGCCCATCGTCCAGCCAGACACCTGAATAGCATGCCGAAGGCGTGGCAGCACATCCAAAAGCGCTTCAAATGCAGCAGACTCTGTGCGGGTAGTCTGCTTTGCGCGGATGGCTACCACCCTCTGAAAAAATGGCTCAATGAGAGCCGCGTTGAGCAGCGGAGGATATGCCTTAGCTGCTGCGGTTCTAAATTGGCCGCTGTCATCGACTCCAAAGAGGGACTGCCACCACTTTTGATGGGGGACACTCGCACTCCAGTGTCGAAAAAAGAACTCCTGCGAATCCAGCGAGTGACACATGAAATGGGTCGGTTTTGCTGAGATGCCTGCAAGAAGTCCTTGCAAAACTGTGTGCTTCGTCACGTGGGGCTGTCGGAGAAGCGCAGCAACCTCTGGCAACCTCCAAATAGAGGCTGCCTGCTCTAGGGCAGGTTCTGCAGGATGCTCGAGCGTCCACGAGACACGTAGTTTAGTGGCCACTGCACAGAAGGACAGACTGATCTGAAGTAGATCATTAGCCACGCTGAGCTGATGCAAATGTTTCAACTTCGCACTAGGGAGTCCCCACGGCAAACCTCTGCTTCTAATGGGTGGCGGCCCATGGTCGTGTAGCAGAATGCGCAGCCATCTGGCTACGCTCCAGGTTTCACATGGAGGAGCCACAATCAAGCCGATGAAATTCGAAGCCCGAAGGAGCTTCATCCAAAAATCACGGCTGGCGGCTTTGCGAAGGTCGCACAAATCTGCATCATAGACCACGTCCACAAGCACGACCTCAACATCAATGTTGTACCGCTGGGAGAAGTGTTCAGCCCAGCTCGTCACATCCCCAAACCGGCGGTGCCCCGAGTAAAGGTACAATAAAAAATACCGTCCATCACAATCCGGGTCACACAGCGGAAGGTTCGAATCGGCAGCTCGTGCTGACTGAGACTTCGAAGAGGGGATGGGCGTTGGTTGAGGCAGGTTCCAGCACTGACTTGCCAACGTTGCCAAGGTCTCGACATCACAATGATCCCAGGATTGCGCAAACACATAATCGATGAAGGCATCAACTTGATCACGTGACGGATTCAACTGAGCAACAAGCTGTCGATAGCTGTCAACAACACGATTGGAAGCTGGCAAGGAATTATGGAACCAATCGAGCATCTGCACAAAAATCTCCTCCTCTGAGAGATGTGGCTGTGGCACAGGAGGTGCCGCAGGCTGCACGAGCAAGAGCGCAGGTGGGAAAGCACGATGTGGCGCGGCATTGTACCACTGGTCACGGGTCGGCAATGGAGGGCCGAAACATTGACTAGCAGGAACCCGCCATTCAGCTTGCACCGACCTGGTGGACACAGTATCCAATGCTTGGATGTCTTCCTCAGGCATCGGGTGCAGGATCGATCGAAGGTGCGGCAAACATCGACTGGTAGGTAGCGCCAAATGCTGACGCAACTTTTGCGTCGAGCCAAAAAGCTTAAGACATGATGCGCACTGCTGAGAGTCAGGCATATATTGCCGCACGAATGCTGAACGATTGTGAGCAAGTTTACGATGCACAGCGAGGGATTTGGCATCATGAAAAGCTTTGGCGCACTCATTGCAAGTGTATGCAGCTTCGGCTGATGGCGGTGGTTCGGGTGCCACTGGCATGTCTCCAAGGTGAGCATAAAACTGTGACTTCCAAGTCTCTGTTTTGGCTTGGATGTGCCCATATAGAGAAGCTTTAGCAAGCAATGTAGCACACATACGTTTCCATCTTGGGCCATCAAACCGCAATTTGTCTTTCCAAAACTGCAAGTTCTGGCTTGGAGGCGGATGCTCAGATAGATGCGGAAAGAATTGAGCTGCCCAGGCAATATCAGCATCAAGCAGTGCAAACCATGACGCAGCAGGGGCGGCATCTTGATCGCACAACAGGGCCCAAAGAATGGCTGGTGCGTCACATGCAAGCTTTTGAAAATACCTAAGGCGTTGAACACTCAACATCTGATGTGCTTTGGCAAGCGCAAAGCTAGCAAACACTTGGAGATCTGTGGTGTGCTCATTTCCAACAAAATTGTTGAAAGAGAAGGCTCGACGGTAGATGCGAATCACGAATGCTTCAAGGCGAGCAAGAGCAGCTGGTGGAATTGCATGCCACGTTTCAGCACTAAAGAAGAGCCGACTGAAAACCAAAGCATGGATTAGAGTCTGCTTGGTCGCAACAGGCAGATGCTTGTTGGTCAAGAGGGGGCGTGCTGCCACAAACGCCTCCTGTGCACGTGCGATGCGGAAATCAATCTCTGGTGCCAGTGATAAGGAGGACGTTTGGATTTGACCGAGATGTACATACTTAGGTGCGACTGGCAAGGAAACTGTGCCATATGGAGTGGAACATGGTAGCCCATTGGTTGATTCTTCGATGAACCGCTTGTGAGCTGCCTGAGATCCTTTGCCCTGAAACCTAAGGATGGCTTCGCTCTTGCCTGGCTTAAGGTTGAGTTCAAAGCCAGCAGCCATCGCATGATGGTAAACGGACTGAAAAACACGTCGAACCTTAGGAATCAACATCTCCGGGCTGGATGCATCTACGAAAATGGCAATGTCGTCCACCCAGGTCACCGGGGGCACAGTGCAAAGCTCTTCGTCGATACGAACCGACGGCAAGATGTCTGCATTGTCTCTAAGGACACGGTTCAGGATATCAGTCATTGCCGAGCTGAATGCAAGGTCACTCACAGGGTCCCCAGGGCGTGTGCCCCTCTGGGCAACCAGCCCAACCTCCATCACATCATTGGGAGTGGTGGGAAGTACCTGGCTCCAACTGGTGGCGAGGATCCGCTGGACCCAGCGCTGAGTAGCATCAGATGCACCCATGCTCGGGAGCGCAGGAGGAGTGCCAGCAAGGTCAATGGCAATGTTCTCATCACCATGATCATCAAAGCCAAGGCAATTCGGTGTGATGCGAGAACGCACAGCACGGTAAAAAGCCGACTGTAGGTCCAGGAAAAGGACTGCGTGGCTAGTTTTTGAGTTCATGGAGCGCAACCGAAGCATGGTGAGAACTTGTGTGGCAAACTGGACGCTCATATGCTGGATGCCACCAAGTTGCAGGCTCTGAACTTGTGGCGAGATTTCACGATGCAATTGCTTCCGAGCCATATGTGCAAAAATCTTGGGAATAGTCTGCTGCAGCAAAATCGCTCGGTAGTTCTGAACGGAATCCGGGTTACCTTGGCGCTTGAAAAGCGGGAAGAGGTAACCAGCACGCCAACAAAAACAAGTTTGCTGTTGAAGGACTGTCTGAATCAAGGAGGGGAACAATAACTGCGCAGCCTCCCGAGGACTTGCTTTGAACATCTCTGGCACTATCGGGCCTGGGACCGCTTTGCCCGCTTGTAGCTGGGCAATTGCAGCTTCAAGGTCAAATATTGTTGGCAGATCATCAAGATCTACATCTGTCTGACTCATGACTGCGTGGGCCTGAGCGTTCTCTTTGCAAATCACATCAGCAATCTGTTGGGTGGGGACAAGAGTCGCGTCCTCAATGCGAGCAAAATGGCGGGTAAAAGATTCATGCGAGGTGACAAACCGAAATGGGGTGGACACCTGCTTTTGCTTGGTTTTCGGTAGAAAAGGTCTGAGCCTTGTCCACATCTGATCACCCACAGCACTCGAAAGAGTATTCGATTTGGATCTCACCAGGTCTTCAAGATACTTTGCACGATCCTGCTGGAGTGACGTATACAAAGGCTTTCGGAGCTGGTACACTTTAACATAGAGAGCTGCAATGCCGAAGTGAACTTGCTTCTGCCACCTGGCACTGGGTGGGGGTGGCCTGCAGACACAACGGAATCCAGTAGTGGCTTTTTTTCCCACAAAAACAAATTTGCTCAAAAGTGAGTGCGATGCAGGAAGGACAGGCACAGAGTGGGGACACTGAGATTGATGGTGGAATCCTGTTTGAACTCCCCATTCGATGAATACGGCTCGCAGAATGCATCTGCTGTAATGAGATTGGGCTGCACGAATGGGATTTCGGGCTTTGCGTGATTGGTACAAAGTTGTGATGGTTTCTTCAGAATCAGATGGCTCTCTTTTCTTCTGCTTCGGGCGAGGGAAGTAATGTGGCAAACATTGACCAAACCATGTATCCATGAGCGCCACATGTTGATCAACTGGCATAAGCCACATCTGTTGACCAAACGTGCTTCTGAAGGCGGCCATGAGATGTTCACACATTGCTTTGCCCTCACCAGTTTTCATTTCATCACGAGCAAACGTTTTGGCCAAGGTTTGAATAGGCTTGTACCCATTAACAACAAAGGATGCTCGAACCTTCATGGCTACTGAAACATGGTCATCGGCAGTGTTGTCGAAGCCGAGAGTATCATTCTCCATGACAATGTCGGCAGCAACCCAAGAACGAGAGAGCAGCAGATAATCAATGCGATGCCATCCTGCTTGGGAACGCCATGTGCCAACTTGCGGAGGGGTGGCCCATTGAGTGGACGAAAATGTGGATGGAGCGAATAGCCCAACATCATTCAGGAATCTACGAAGATGCGTGCCATTCAATGTTTCAATCTCTGGCTGAAAATCTCCAATGCCTTGGTCAGTGTGGGTGCCTGTGCGCCCGTTGGCATCGACTCCAATCACCATTGGGAGGTGACGAAAAGGGAGCATCAACTTTGTAAATCGACTCCAGAAGGTAGCGATGCCTTCCTCAGAGGTATGCGAGTGTGGAGCGTGAGCGGATGCAATCACTAAGTCGAACTGCGGCATTGCCAGCAGCACAACAAGGCATCTGGCATCCGAGTGAACCAATTTGCAACACTTGGGGCTGACTTTCACCTGCTCAGTGGTTCCGTCTGGATGCAAATACGATGCAATGGGCTGCTGCAAGTTGATCCATACAGCACAACCTCCTTGACCATTGTCGGCTGCCGACTGAAAACAAAGCCAGCTCTCAGAAAGGAGCCGAACATCCTTCTTGGATCGAGTCTCTTGAAGGAAGAGGCAGTTGATATGTTTGCTTTGTTCTTTGAGGATTTGTTCTCGAGCGGCCCATTTCGGCTGGTTGGAACGGGTCCATTGCTTGAGAGTATTAACATTAAAAGTGGCAGCGTTGAGAAGGAAGGTGGCTTGCTGTCCGGTGTCAGGGTGCTTGCGTGGACGCAACCAACACTCAAAATCCGCTTTCTTCGCTGGCGAAGGCATCGGAAAGGCAATGGTATTGGGCTCGTGGGCAACAGGCATGAGCTGGTTCTGCTGTGCCCAGTACAACCACAACCATTGGAGGGCATGATGCTCTGATTCACTGACCGGATTCGGTTGCGGTGCATGCTCAGGATCCCGGGCAGCCTCCTTTGCGACAGCGTCAACTAAATCGTTGAAAAAGTCATTGCAATGAGCCTTCTGCCATCGGGAATGTAACACTCCAATCTGCGTGACTGCTTCGAAAAGAGGTCGAACAGAATGGCGAAGAAACGGTCGGGCTAAGGCCTGATATTTGGCTTCAGCTGAAAACAAAACTGTGAGGGCGTCCGAGACTAGTTCAAAGCAGGTTTGTTCATGGTAGAGTACTGATTGTGCAATCCATAGGAGTGCCCTGTACAAGGCCTCGATTTCTGCTGCATTGCTGTCCGCATTTTGTGTTGAATGCTGCGAATGAATGCCAACTAATGCTAGAGGGTGGGTGGAGTCAGCCACCTGGCCACTGCAAAAGCCTATGATTTGGAAGGAACCGTCATCATAATGATGGATGACCACGAATGCCCAACCTGCACGTGGTGCAGCATGAGCTGCATTGTAGAGGTGTGAGCCATCACAATGGATCTCCACTTTGGTTGGCTTTCGGCAATCTTCAACGCAACATCTCAACGTAATTGGAAGATGGACTAATTTGTCAGCGAGAGCATCAATATCGGATGCATGAAGCCTTTTTACATTTGGTGCTTCCTCAACTGCCGGTGGTGGGATCAAAGTATCCAGCTCAATCTGGACTACCTTCCTTGGTGGTGCCAAAGTAGTGCTGGTACGCGATCTAGCAAATGGCTGCATCGCCGGTTTATTCATGCAGTTTTTACTGAGAGAGGAGCAGGATTGATGAGGAGTGGTATCTTGTGCACCATCCTGGCTAAAAGCTGAAGGCCAATTAGCAGGATTTGTGAAGTTGACACCAATGACGGCTCCATGTGGCGATGGTATACCGAATGTTGATGGTCCTGGCGGTGGGGGACTACCTTCATTGTCCGGTGCAGGCGGAATCAACGATTGCTGTGGAAAATAGTTAACCAACCATTTGTTAATAGTTACTAGGGAGAATATTTTTTTTGAAACCACCCACCAAATGTTGCGTAACCATTTATTAAAGAATTATTGTTGGATATCATCCCTTATCATTAACCATCACTAGCCATCACTAGCCATTAGGCAAAATAAAAAATGTTTGAAACCACCAACCAAATGTTGGTTAACAAAATGTTGTTTGACCAAATGTTGTTTAACCACTAGGGAAAATAAAAAAACTGTTTCAAAACACCACGGATGATGAACAACAATAATTGAATGTAACTTCGCATCCCATTTAAATGAAGTAGGATAATAACCAACCAAAAATCCTGCTTCGCATCATCGCATCCCACGAAACCCGAGGCTGGCACACGTGGGGCGAGGGATCTCGGTGGGGCCACAGATCCACTTGGATCTGCTCCTCCTTCAGCTGCCTGCGGGGAGGGAAATTCAGCTGCTGGGGAAGCCTTGATTGATGGTTAATATTAGGGGGATATGGCCACAGCAATAATAGTGTAAGCGATTAATCATTGATGATACTGGGGGATAGTCAGCTAATCAATTATTCCACTGATACAACGTGGGCCCCACTGCTTATAAGTTGATTCATAAGCCATCTAATTATAGTTATATCAACCATGACTGGTAGTTGCCCTCCCCCGTGGTTACCCTCCGGTAAACTAACGTTGGCAATGGATTTGAATCATATTTTAAAGCGAAACCCTGGGAAATTAGCTATAACTGGTGGATTTTCCATTGCCATGTTAGTTTACCAAAGGGTAGATTCCTTGGTTGATAAGCCATTGAAGTTTTAACATATCGCAGCCATTTTTAATTTGCCATGGTTCTTAGAGTGGAAAGTGTTCATAACTATCGGCGATGCAAATCATGATTGCATAGAGCTGCTTCACCATCAAGTCACTGAACTTCCAGGGCACCACCACAAGTCGCTGTTTTAAAAAACAAGTGCTTACCAAATTCAATTTGAAAACCATTTGTTTGGGACAAAAACATAGGTGTCTTAACGCTTTAGGCATGATTCAGCGTCAGCCAACCATCAAGTAATTGGCATCACGATTGATGGTCACGGTGAGCTGCATCTGCAAAACCATGACATGTATACGAGATCTGTGAAAAAGAAATTGCTCTCTGGTAGTCGAACGAAGCAATTTGTAGATTATTTGTTTCCTATTGGGAATGATATGGAATCGTAATTCAAGCCTGTCTGCAACACATGATGCAACACCATTCGTAGATCCTTTGGGGTTTCAACCACGCACCTAGCTGGTGCATCCTTCGCAGTGACTCTCACCTCTCTGTTTCTCTCTCTCTCTCTCTGTCTCGTTGCATAGCGCGATGTATCGATCATGTTCGTCAACTTGCACACCGTGATCGCACGGAGTGTCTCTATTTCGCAGGCCTTTCTACGAGCTGCTCCAAGTTGTGGAAACTGAGTTTGAGTACTCTCCACCATCCAAAAACATCCAAAAGTGGTCATAGCGACAACTCTATCGTAGGATATCCTAGTGGGATGGAATGACACCCATGCCATGCAGAACAGGGCTGGTTGTTGTGCTGGAATAGAGCTATCAGGAAGTGCTTCAGCCATTCCCCAGCCATGAGATAGTTTCCTGATCGAGCGAGCTCAGGCAAACAGTTGAAAAAAACGAGAACAAAAAGTCCAGCAGCCCGGGTTGGAGCCAGCGTGACTTTGTAGTGTCCAGCCGCGGAGCTATGATTGAAGCACCCAAGTCTTTCCATGCCGAATGGGAACAAACGAAAGCATGAACCCGTATGAATCCGTATGGTAGTCATGAACTAGCTGAGCAGTACTCATTGACTATAATATTAAATTTAACTATACTTTTTGGAGCTCCAAGGGGAACCAAGATCTACTGATATGATGCGGTCACATGCCCACTTGGTGCGGGATTTTTTTTTACACAAACATGCACAGGGCCAAATATACCACGCCTCACATGGTCTGGTGAAAGCTCTGCCTTTTAAAGAAGAACAAGCTTGCCCTGTTATCCCCAAAGAATAGGCTACTGTACTTGAGTTACCCTGGCACCAATCACCAATCTTGATGTCCATTGACTTTGCAAACAATGTCACAAACATTAGCATCACCCATGATCATAACAACAACAACAACAACAACAACAACAACAACAACAACAACAACTCCTACTACTACTAGTAGTAGTAGTAGTAGTAGTAGTAGTACTACTACTACTACTGCTTCACCTTAGATCTCTACAAATACTGCAGCTATCTACCGCATTTAGTTCTGGAAACAACTGGCAGCCGCTAGTAAAACGCCAACCTAGGCCGCAGCCGCTTTTTTTGGAAATGAGCATGGGCCATCCAGCAAGAAATTTACCATCCTCGTAACCTCTTAAAATTGCCCATGAAGAAAACCACCAATGTTACTAAGCATCTTCCCATCTGATGATGCACATTTTAAAGTCAATAAGTCATGATGATCCGAGCTCGTTTGTATTGATTGCCAACCATCAAGGTTCAATGGTCATCGTTGCTAATAGTATGTAATGTCCCATTGATCAAAATATATATCGTGAACCAATAAGGACAAATACCAGCTGTGACCATCAAAGAATAATTGATCCTGGACGCCCCGAGACTCTTTCTAAGCTGCCCTGTCGTTGTATAGACTGTTCAAAAAGAGGGATCCGCAATTTCTGTTAACCAGGATGATGGTCATGAATTATGCCTGCACAATGTGATGTCTGCATATGCTGCAGGACCAGCATCTATATAGGTCAATGAATGCTGACTGCATGGTGCGCATTTTGTTGGTAAATAGCACGGTGAATATCGTAGATGTATCTCTGGAAAATATGTGATGTATCAACGAATGTGAGCAAAAACCAATTCTTGGCCAGTGATTCTGAGGACTTTATAAACGCCACCTTCAGTTGTGACACTCATGTTGATAAGATTGTAGTGGTGGGCGTGTTTTATATACCTTTGTAGGGCACATGTCCGTGCACATAGACGCTTATAGTTTTAGACAGAGTACAAGAATCGCAAATGACAGTCATCTAAAAACCTAAATAAAAATGAACATAATGTATGAATATATAAAAGCTATATACATTGATCTGGTTGGTTGTTGAACCACCCCGTCATGGAACATATGCTTGTCAACCAACCATGCGTTTATAATTACAATCGATAACGAGAAATTTACGCAAACCACTAACAAGTGGTTTTTGACCATTCTTTCTGCTTACCATCCCCCATTATGAACCATGATTAATTAACGACGTTTGAAACCACCAGCAGGTCATGTTTGATCATCTATGAGTCATGCACATTACAAAGGAACATAGTTTTGATGATGTGCTTGGATCGCCGGTCACTACACTCCCAACACGCTTGTGGCAAACCCAGACGCTCGCGAGGTCCAGTCCCAGTGCAATGAACTGACGTTCTGGCCAGCAACAAGTGAAAGCAAAACCAAAGGAAAACCATGGAAACACACAAGCTGGTTGGTGGTTGAACCGAAAAACATAGGAAAAATCGGGAAGTGCACAGAAACCACATCCCGAACATCGCGCTTGGGGATGTCCGCGCCCAGCCACGGACGCTACATCGTACCACCTCACCAGGGTTCTCAGTACACTCCCACGTACTGAAAGGTCAGGATCTGATGGCCCTGCAACATCACGAGGCAAGCATTTGGCTAGTGGTTTGCTCCGCATTAGGTCTTATGCGGTACGGTATAACATGGTGCAACCACCTTCCCGTGCTGTGAGATAAGAAAATGGAGGTAGAATTAATTCAAATGATTTCTTCTATTTTAGGCTAGGTAAGTATAGGCGACCCTACAAATTTCAATTGTTTGAGTTCGCAGGGTATAGGTTAAAGATCAGTTGTGGATACAGCTAAAGCATGCTAAATTATGCTAAAACATATTTGGTTCAGGTCAGCCCCCTTGTTACATGGGGGCTGAGTCCCCGAAGATCGATCGCCAAAGATCTACCTGATCACCTGGATGGTTTTCTCAGCGAATTGTGTATCATTTGCCCTTGCTGGTATGATCTACAACTGCTGGGTGCTGGTGAAGACTTGCTTGATTGTTAACAGTTAATCACGCAACAATTGGCCTCTCCAAGTAGGATTGACCAATGTGGAAAAAGAATCCTTGGCTCATTGCTTCACCAAATTCAACCATTGATCTGGCTGAAAGATCTGGAGCTATCCCGCACTTTTTCTTCCACAATCGGACTCTGCTCCAAGTGAGGCTTTGACGCGTGCATCTTGGATGCTCATCAGGGGCACGCGCAGTCAGGATTGCTCCAGGACCAAATGCTGTATGAGATTTCCCATGCACAGCGTTGAACTGTGATGAAATCCAAAGTACGAACAGCTTCATGCAACTTCTCCATTGGATTCTCGATCTCTGCCAGTATGAAGAGATTTCTGTTTGCGTACGGGCCATCCACCTCTGAAACATGTGCTCTGTTGGGTCCTGGCCATACTCTGGAACACAAACGTGGGAGATTCTGTATTGAAAAAAACCTTCCCCAATTCTACCATGCTGTATTTTGACATGGTTTGTCCGATGGTAATGTGATGACATAATGTTCCTGCGAAGCACTGACTTCCAACTTCCAAGCAACAAACTCATAGTCAAGAGTTCAGGAATATAACTATGCAAAGCATTACTATGCATCCTGACTGTGCGCAATGTTCACTAGCAGGCAGCAAATTTCTTCGACCCTTTGACGGATCCTCCACATTAATAAAATGTTTTCGAGAGGGGGGAAACGAGTTCGAGCCACTAGAGCTTGGGAAATTTAGGGCATCGCACTTTTAAGCCGGTCGATCAACACACTTTATGCATAGATCGGCAGGTGTAGCTACACCTGTACCTACCACATCCACAAACCATACCCATCAACTTGAAGCGAGGTGCTCCCCAGGACGCATGATGACATGATGACCAAGCATGAGTTTTGGGACCAATTTCGGTACCGGCAATGCCCAGAGTGGATGGACTGGCCCGACAGAAAGGCACCCCCCTCCCGGCCCAAACCAAGAACGACCGACAGTGTCACGAATCGATCATTCGCCGCGTCGTTGCCCCGAGCTCCCAATAACAGCCACCTGTGGGGGGGTTCAGCGACCAAACCAACATGTCTACCCCTAGTCTTCCAGTTACCATTATAGTAGGTAACCAGCTGGTTTCTACCATTGTTGTTTGGGGTTGGTTACCTGCTATAAAGGTAACTGGAAGGGTAGGGTACGTCAAGAATGTTCTCGCTTCAAGTTTTGGAAATCTGGGTCAAAAGATCAAGCAGCATGCGCGCCAGAAGATTCAGGTAGAACCCAAAATTGACACAAGTCCTTGGCTCTTGGTGGCTTACAGATCCCTTGCTAAAAAACATATTTTGGTGGATAATTACCCTGGATACCTGTAAATCCACCTATATTATACCTAAAGCACTAAAAAAACAAACTTAGTGGCTGCAAGCCACCTAGCATTGCATTGTCCTTTCGAAACGAGTGACTTTCGGGCTCCACGCTGATTCAAGGCAAGTAGCGTGACTCACACGGCTGAGCATTTTTTTTGCAGCTTGAGAAAATGAACTAGTTGGTGGCTGAACCAACCCCTGCAAAAAATGTGCTTGTCAAGCAACAAACCTTTTGGTAAGACCAGGCACAATAAAAACATGTTCAAAACCACCAGCCGGATGGATCTCACTGAGTCAAATTTCTCGTCAAATCTTCACACTAGGCCGGATGAAAAGTACACCTTGGTGGCAGGGAGTGCTCCTATGTGTGAAACAGCCCCCGATTTGGCTAAGCACGCTGAAAACGAAGCATATGTATAATCACATGAATCAGCCATTCATACACGGCACAAATGTGGCACATATCATAGCATGCCAACTTCAGAGCATTCATGAGAGTTCATCCTGATCTGCTGCTAGACAAAGGAGGGTACCAAATCAATAAAGTTTATAGCACCTATCATGATGTCATCCAAAAAATCGAAGCTCTTTGAAACGGGCCTGAATGTTGGCCATCACTACCAGGGCTTTATCCAACAACATTGGCGAGTAATCAAATATTAACCATCACGCAAACATTTAATGTATGGCATATTTACCTACGTTTAGGTTTTAAAGCTAAATCGACGTAAATATGCCAGAGCGTCTGGGTCAGCAACCTCTTCACATACTCTGAGCAGTCCTACTCAGTGAAAGCTTCAAGCCATCACCAAGCATTCACCATCACTACTTGGATGTGCAGCTGGGATTCATGGTTAAAAGCTTAACATCTCAAGAAACCATGGGAGTTGTGACCACTTCCAAGGTCGTGGGGGCGCACATCCAAGTAATCCTCACCCCGCAACTTGAAGAGGAAGGACGAGCCACATTTTTAATCTTCTTCCGGGATCGACTCTGTGACAGGTGCCCTCACAGACCAACCTCGGGGTCCAGAGAATGACAGGGTTTGGGCTTGGGCCCTGGGGTGGACTAAACCATTATGGTGGCTACCCCTATCAATGAACGATTATGAATGGCCGTAACCCTTTCATACCCTTGCAGTTGCCATTATGGTACGTAACCAGCTGGTTTATACCATTGTTGTTCGGGGGCGGTTTCCTACTATAAAACTTCAGCAATTATACTGTACCAAATTGATCACGAGTATGTAGTATCAAAGGACGGCATTGGTAGTATTGACATCAAAGTACTCGCCGCCAACAACAACATCAAAAAAAACAATCCCAGTTCCAACTAGGTAACTGGATCCGGAAACTGCTGTTTAGCTTACCATTCATTAACCTACTGGTAGGTAACAACCTAAGCTGCCTACCTACCATGGTAACTGCAGTGGAAACGGCAGTGCCTTGTTCGTTGGGGCCCCAGCGGGGCACAATCGGCTTCAAGAAAACCTCGGGCTCCGGGTTCACTTTCTTGGTCGGCTTCTCCTGGAGCTTCCTTGGCGCTGCGAAGCAACAAAAGCCAAGAGATGACCCAACTGAAAATCCGTTGCTTTTACATATAAATAAATAAATATATATATATATTAGTTAAGCACTATATATGTAATTAAAAATAAGTATACATATACATGCATGTATATATATATATTTCATTTGCTTGAGCATATGTAGGATGTCTTTAATATGGCCTCACATGGTGTGACCAATGTCTCATGGCTTCCCAAGCTGCGCATTGCCAAGCCGCACAGCTGCGGCACGTTTCCTCATGTAGAACCAAGCGATGATACAAATCACCGCGAAGAACGGTACGATCAAAGATCTGAAGACCTGAAACAGTGGGCTGCTGATGTTGAAATGTATATCATATGGCTATGGATCAATATATTAACCAACCAGCTAATGGGGGATTTCCACCAACAATAATAGGAAAAACAATGGTTAACAGGGGGGAACCAGGGGTACGGGGTTTTGACCCACTGCCATATTTAGGTGGAAAGATATGGAAAATTATATACACACAAGACCTTACGTCAACGAGGGGGCCCAAACTTTGCAGATTGAAATGATTGAAAGGTACAAGTTGATGGCAAGTAGCGGTAGTCAAAGTTTGCTCCGCAAACTTAAAGGCATTGACTCCCCGCTCGGCTTCATTTCATCCCTAGCGAAAAGAATCTCAGGTCACAATGTCCTGCTGATAATTCTCTAAGAAGCTCATTGACCACAGCTGGTCCATTGACATCCCAAGCGTGGGCTTTGGACCCACGTCTATATGCAAGTTATGCGGCATACGCAAATACGCAAATGTAGATTAGCGATTGGTGGGGATGGCCAATGTTAGTGTGAAGTTACCATGATTTGCGAATCAACTCCGCAGAATTCAAGGAAATACCAAACAAAAAGCATGGGCATAGAAATATCAGCAAGCTGGGAATGCAACGACAAGAATGTCAACTGCGCTTCCACGGCACTTGTGCTGATCTCCGTCACCCAGGAAATGTGACACGCAAGGATTTACAACCAGCAAACAGCAGTTTTACAACGGCAAAAAAAAAGCGCATGAGAAGAAACTGAAAAACAAAAAACATGGCCCTCTTGATTCAACCAAAGTTTGGTTGGAGGCTGTGCTGATCGAAAGGATGAAGCATTTCTGGTCTGGCCAAGAATATCGGGAGGTAAGAAAACCATAGATAGCCACCATCTGGTTTCACCACTCCCTGTAGCTCTTTAGCTCCCCCTTTAAAGGGATCTAGGGATACCCCTGGCTCCTTAGCTCCCTGAGAATCACCTGCTAGATAGCACGGAATTGTGCGAGTGGGAGCACTCCTGCAGTTGTGAAAACTCTCTCGTGAGCATCTGCAAGTTCTGACATGTTACGCCACATGTTGGCAGTTTATTCCATCCCCCACAAATATTGGTAAATCCACATGTTTGGCTGAAAAATGCTGAAAATTACAAACATCAGTTGAACCACCAACCAGCCATCGATTAAGATTCTCAACCAGCTTATGAGGCTTGTGAGCCACTAGTGGACCATTCCTGTTTGGTGGGTTCAACATTAGTCAACCAACAAACCATTTGGTAATACAAGGAAATAAGATAACCGCTGAGCCACTAGTCGACCATTCCTGTTTGGTGGTTTCAACCCCTATGAAAAATAGTAGTCAACCAACCAAGCAACCATTTGGCAACACAAGGGAAAAACTAAAGACGTTTCAAACACCCCCAACCAGATCCATTTGGGTGTTTCTCAAAATAGGGAACCCCCACAATGGATGGTTCATTACTATAAATGGTTGATCATTAGATGATTCGGCGGTACCCCTATTTTGAGAAACCACCATTTGAGTTGTTTCAAGATTGATTCGCCAGGCAAGTCTTGGAAAGTCATCGCTCGTGGCGTCATAAAAGGGGCATGGCCCATGGCAAATCGTACGTTCGGCACCAGAAGTTGCTGTAGGGCAACTGTTCCACCAACTTGGCAATTGCTTGCATTCATTCCCAAATAACTTTTCAGAATGAGGTTCGACTACCCCATACCAATGCCTTTTGGAACTAGTCCCTTCACCGGGAGCTGCCTGTGGTTGAAGCCTTGTTCCTAAAACAAAGGTAGAGGATGGTATGGGTTGAACTTGGTAGCCACGCCAAGTTACACCTGCCACCGTCATGTAGGAGGGACCAAATCCCTCGAACATCTGGATGTCGCCGCTTCCCTCATAGCCCTGATCCCATCGCGGCAAACGGCGGCAAGCAACTCAAACAGGGCCACGGGACGACCCAATGGACCTATACGGGGGCGTTGTTAAGTGCTGGGGGGTACCCCAACTCATCCAATATTAGTTTAGTAATATACTGTAATGTCCAGGTTTTTTGGGGGCCCCTGTTTTGGGAAACCACCATGTTTCTGGAATGAAGTCGTGTACCCTCACACACGATACGTCTCCCAATAAAATGGACCTTTTCGGGACACTCAGTGTTGGATGCGTAGAGAGGTGACACCATCGCAACCCAAGCCTTCCAGTATCCTTTCAGCACTTCGGCAACGCACGGGGCTGCATTTTGAGAAACGGTTTGCCCGGCAAACTGAACCAATGATGAGCATTCAAACGCATGCGTGCATCAAGGAAAATTAATCATAACACATCAAATGGCGATGATGTTTTAAATCTTGCATTTTTTCTATGGCCATTCTGACCATGTTTTCAACATGTTGCTTATCATTGCCAAACTGTATGCACATAGCCCCACTTAAACAAAAAACAATGGTTGCCCTTGGTAACTCAAACAGTTGCCATGAGCTCCCGTCCTACTGCGGCAGTGATCCGTGCTTGGTCAGAAACTGCTAAGCCCAGCTAGGATTGGGAGGTTCAGTTCCGCCGCATGTTCTGTCTGTTTCTTTCCATTACTTTGCATCTTCTGACCGGATGTGATGTCAAAACCCTGTGGGGCAAAAGAATCCCCACGCATGTATTGCAAATCACAATAGGCCATAGCCAGCTCACATCGCTTGCGGCTCCACATTTCTTGTTCTGCATTCCAGGATATCTTGGATCCCACTCCCAACTTG
The DNA here is from genome assembly GCA_009767595.1 of Symbiodinium kawagutii. Classification (NCBI taxonomy): domain Eukaryota; class Dinophyceae; order Suessiales; family Symbiodiniaceae; genus Symbiodinium; species Symbiodinium kawagutii. Next base: position 47,360 of record VSDK01001438.1, read on the forward strand.
CCGACGGGAAGCATCATCGAGCTCAAGGTTGAACAAAACCCCCAAAGAAATCGTGAAACATGTCCTCAGGCGCGCGTGCCATTCAGCGCCCCGGAGGTACACCATCGGCTCATGGTACTGGAGCTGCCGATAAAGTCACAAGGGGCCTGCAGTTAAGAATATTCAAACAGGTGAGCATTCTGATGCACCCAAAGAAGAGTCCATGTCTATCTGTCTGCCAGACTGCTTCTGGATCCGGAAGGATGCATGTCTACAACAAACCGGTCCCTGAACCAAAGACCGTCCAAGCACATACTAAGCAATCTAAAGACTTAAAGTAGGACCACTTAGTCACTTAGGTACTTAAAAGTAATCAGACTAAAGCAGGACCACTGAGACCAAAAAAGATTTCCTCTTGTCCCATCTTGATGTATCCATTGCACTGTTTCCCATTGAGCCATTCATTCCTCCAATTCCGACCAGGCCACGGCAGCCAGAAACGACACCATCGGTCAACGGTCTTGGACCACATGAGCCAATAGTTCGCACCTGGAAGGGAGGATGGTTCATCCATCCAAGGGATTCCGGGATCCAGTTGCCAGTCCATGGGCTAGCCTGGGTCTCGAATGCACATGGCTCGTGTCAACTGAACTTGGACTACACTTGGTAGTGATGAAAGTATGCCATGGTAACAACTCAGCGGTGTAGCCTGAGGAAGTTCGCTAACGACCCTTGCTATTGCAAAAAGGGAACATGTTGGCGTGCTGGTATGGCTATGTCCGAGATCATCGAATTATATTGGAGTATGCGGCACCATCATCAGGATGCCAGGTGCAACGAGCATCAATAGAAAGGCGGGCCTTTTGAACTTTTGAGGAAGCGGAAAAAACAACATGCACTCGAAACTATGCGGGAGTCTAGTGCGACATGCGCCAATACTCTTTCATAAATCAGGGCTGTTCAAGGGTTGTTCAGTGCCATCAGCCTTGCTTCTGGATTCCTCTTCTAGGGGTCTTGCGGTTGGAATCAGCATGGCTTGAAAGAGTTCCAACAGCAAATTTTGCCTCATTCGCTCCCAATGGGACCCTCCTGGGGCCCTTGACTCTTCAGAGCCATTTTTTACGGTGATTGCCGGGAAGCTAATGATTCTCTCAAAAAATGATTTTGAACATTCAGCATTTTTCTTCCGGATTTCGGGGTGAGCAACTCAAAGATCCCGCCGATCCATGCAGCCCAAGCACAAAGCTTCGTAAATCTCATGAAGCTGCCTGGGCACCACATGGCACTGTGGCGTCGTGCAAGGAATGCGCACATGTCCTGGATACCTCCCGGTTGATTGGGATGTGAATTGACCCCTGGAACATCACAGAGATGGGCTGTGCATCATTCTCTGGAATGCATCTGCCTCGAACGTTATAGATATAATGATGGTCACAGGTAGGTTCTCCTGAAGTTCTCCAATTCCTCAAAGCTTTGGTTTCTTGGCGGCTTGATTTTCCCAGCGCCCAACATGGGTGAAGCCTGGGGACCGTTTCAAGATGCATCCCTCAGTTTCAAGATGCATCCCTCAGAAGCGCTGCCTACACTTCCACCACTCAGCAGTTGTAACGTCAGCGTTGCTGTTGCCCGTGGGTTGCCCTTGGCTGTTCAGGTATCTTCGTTGGGATGCAAATCTTCGGGAAGCAGTGGCTTGATTGCTATCATTCCTGGTGCTTCCCGTGCGTTTTTTGCCTGCAAACCATTTGGTTGAGATGTTCACCGCTGTATAGCAATTTATTGCTTTTGACTCCATAGGGCCAGTGTCAGGGCCCACTGCAGCTACAGCACCACCTTTCAGACCAACACAACACGCTTTCAACAATCGAATCAAATGAGGTTAAGCGTCAAGCCCATGTGGATTGCAGCCGAAGAACAATGATTGTGCATATGGGCTTGAGTGCAATCCACATGGGCTCAGTGACACATGAATGCACCCAAAAAGGTTAAGAACCAGCACACGCTTGTGCCAAAGCACATCCGATCCATTGCGTTGGTGATTCAGTGATCAACTTCCAAGCGTTAGCAATCACTGTCGTCAAGCATTAATGAGATTTCTAAGGAGTATGTACTGCTGTAAGCAGCTAACCATTTCTGTGGCCATGTCACTGTTGTAGTTCTCCGCGCCCATTCGAATCTCTTCAAAAGGCATGGCCCACAACAGTTCCACACAAATCCTCAGTCCAGAATGGTCAAGGGTCGGACTGTTCGGACTTGACTTGAATTGGTGCACGGTGATGCATATCATTATGTATATCATGTACATCATGCATATCATCATTGTAATGCACATTAAAACTTTAAGGGCATACAATTAATTGCTGCAAATGCGCATACATGCAATACAGCACATGTATCTATCGCGGGCATTTGAAATCAACATGCCCCTGTGGCCTTGGTGGTGTACACTTCCCGCGGCCACCTAAAGTCATGCGTTCACATTCCTCCGGGGGATGAAGTACCAAAAAACGGCTCTTTCGCTCGTCCCCGTTAACAACCCATGAAACATGTGAATGCTTGCAATTAGACGCAAATACAGCATCACACATCCCAAGTGGCACGATTGGTACCACTGTAGCATCTCTAGCAGGCTTTATACACACTGTATTGGACATGGCTGCTGGTCAAAACCCAGAATGGCACCCTGGTGCGCATGCCGTAAATTACAAAACTAGTTCTTGTATGTCTGGGTTTGGGTTGTTCACTTTCCCATTTGTTGGGTGATTAGTTGGTTGCTATTGACCCGGCTCGCCATACCGCTTGGTGGTCGAACCACCCCTCTGCATAATCTGTGTCAACCAACCAACCGTCCCAATCACTATGAAAATATGTTTTTGTAACCACCAACCATGTAGCTCCAACTGGCTATCAAAAGAGTAGAGCGTGATCTTTCTGGCTCCTGGCCTCGCTCCCTCCAAAGCACCAGCAGCCACTCATAAGGTCTGGGCGCCCCAGCTCCACGAATGCCCTATCTACGATAGCCTTTTTCCCATTTTTTTGCCCAGCCACTCTACGAAGTCGCTGCAATTCAGTCGGTGGCCAGGAGAAAAGTGTCCCTGGAGAGTCGATTTCTGGTGGCGGTGGCCTTGTTTGGTGCCTTTTTTGGGGGTAAGGTGGAACCCCAACCACTTAGAGCTGTTGGCTTAGGGCGAACTGCCTGTTATAGGGGCTTAACCACCCAACTTACAAGTGCCAGGGGCCCACCTTGAAGCTGGCTGATGCATCCTCCATGGCTATGGGTTGTTCATTGGGTGTAAAATGTAAACTTGCCATTACCAAGGATTCTGATCATGGTGTGAATGACGCCCACTGGGGGATTGGTGGAGGATATTGAGCGGCTGCTTCTATTCGTACAAGCCCTTTTTGCGGTAGTTTGAAGGGCGGATCCGGCCTCGTTCAGTTTAAAGACAATTACGACTGGACAACGTCTTTTTAGGGTATCTCGCTCACTTATACATCAAATTGACAAGGAATTGACATCAAATTATGCATCAAACAGATCTGGTTCGGATGGGCGGACACATCTCGTTCACCGACTGACTATTGAAGCAAAAAAAAACCGCGCAAGCCCCTTACTTGGAATGAATTGCGCAAATAAGAGTGCTTGCTCATACTTGTGAACATTTCATTTTGGTGGCTTCGAGATCCCGTGCTAAAAGTTGAATCGCTTTAGTTAGTACATGGGAAACCTAGCTACCCCCCAGGAAAATAAAAATCTGTAAAAATCTAACTCAGTGGCTGTAAGCCATCCAGTTATAGTTGATCGTGAGGGGGTGATCAGCACCCGGCCAAAGCTGCGATTCGGCCAATGTAGCCGCCCACGGCACGATGCTACCGCCCCCGTTCCGCGAGAAAATGCCAACGTGCAAAGTCACCCCTGTGGAGCCACACCAAGGAGCTAAAGACCGTATCAGTAACAAAATTAAGGAATCTAATGGATAAGAAAAGACTTACTTAACATTAACAAGATTAAGTTAATGAATTACATCCTTAACAAGATTAATTAATGCCAATCTTAATTATAATGAATTCAATCCGTGCAATTCCTCGCTTCGCCCCTGCACCGAAGTGCAAGCGGTGCAGGCGATGCTGGCACTGCCCAAATTCTCTACACCGCCGTGGCTCCAGGTGTCCTCTAGGACCATCTCCAAATCATCACGAGATCGACTCCTTAGATGATCGTCATGCAAACAAAGCCCCGGCTGCCGGATCAACTAGCTATGTAACCATACAAAATCACACAAAATCCTATGGTTTCTCAAGAAGAGCCCTTGGTTTCTTGCAAAATCCTGGGTCAGCTTCGCTATTGTTGCGGGTTATCCCCTACATTTATCGGACTTGATAGCTGCCGGTCGAACCTAGAAACCCTGGAAGTTGAAATCAACGTTATCAACCGAACACTATCAAGCTTGATACCTGGTTGGTGGTTTCAACTCTGAACACTATCAATCAATCAAACCTCCCATTCCGAACATAGCAGAAAACACCCATCAAAATCACCAATTAGATTCAACTATAGATACTTTTTGGTTGGACATGGTCGTCGGATCGCTTGACTGTCATCGGTTGCTCACCTGAAATACTGCTGGCTGCTTGGCTGCTGGTCCATTGGTGCCAAAGCTTTCAGCCTGGAAGCCCAATATGCTTCCACTTACCATAGTGGGTAACCAGCCGGTAGAACTACCATTGTTGTAGCTGGGGTTGGCTACCTGGAAGCCCAAAAACAGGTGGAAGTACCAGGGTGTGGCAGCGCCGATCCCAAATGAGTCCCTCCAATGGATCAGGGGACCAGGTCGTGACCCAATGTTGCTCGCCCTTCCCTGGAAAGGCCCGCCTCAAGCATTCCCAAGGAACAGTTTCCCTACGAACAACCAGCTTCTTAATGTGAGGGGGCAGGAATTGCCCACGACAGTGTGACTTGGCGAGGGGAAATTGGCATGAACCATCCCATCTTTGCGACATAGGGGGAGTCTGCAACGCCACATTGACAGCTGCGCCCAAGCCGCAACTGCAGGATACTGCAGCCAAGCATCAAATTCACGAAGCTCAACATCACTGCAGCATCCTGAAAGCTGAGGAGCAGGGGCTCTTACTTTGACAGAAGTAATTTGTAACAAGTTCTGCCTTTCCAGGTGGTGGCTCCACAAAGTCATGCACGATAAACATGTGCCACCAGCAGTTTGTTCCAGTGTTGACCAGCGATCCAGCACAGGGTGTTCAACAACGTGCCGTGGCGTTCAGCCATCAACCACTTACAGTATCACCCACCATCCCTCAGCATATTTCCCCAAAGATGGGAGAGCCACGATCTTATCCGGCCCCAGGGTCGTCAATAGCAATCAATCCGTTGGAGTCGGAGTCGAGCATATAAAAAAGATTCTCGAAGAAGATCAGCTTGGCTGTATCCTTTTCGCAGCGACGGTCACGCAAAGAAAAAGACCGGGGAGGCCAAGCTGGAATCGCGCAAGGGCAGGCCTGTAACTTGACAATGTGGGTTGATCAGTCCTAGCACTGGTCCCAGCATTATGGCTTGCCACTGCTACTCTTGTTGGACGGGCTGAGCTATCAATACTGGTTGCTGGTTTCAAACCCCTCGAACCAAACAAAAACAAGTTCATCCCCCAACCATACTAGATACTGGGGAACAACGTGTCTTAAAAACACCAACCACATTATCGTTAATGTTGTTGTTGTTGTTGTTGTTGTTGTTGTTGTTGTTGTTGTTGTTGTTGTTGTTGTTGTTGTTGTTCTTATCGCGGCTGTGCTTGCTGCTGTTGGTGGTGTCCTGACCTGGAGCGGCAATGTGATTATTCAGCAATGATGCAGTTCCAATTGCCGCGCTGAGATGTGCTTAGGACAGTGTCAATAGAGCAGTTCAATAAGGGGTATTGATGGTGGTTGATGTGTGGTTTATGGTGGTGGGCAACCAACTTGTAACTCAAGTTCACCGTAGAATACTGCACCTAATATACATAATGCGCTACCCTCAAATACGACTCGTTGATCTACATGGATCTCCATGATCAAAAGCTCTGGCAATGATGTCGTGGATTCCACCATGAACGACCAACAAGGGCATGGGGTGTCTGTACAAGTCATCGCGATCCCAAGGGAACCTCTCACTGTGGGACGCAACGTCGCCCAGCTTAGATGGGCTCAACATCAATGATTGACACTCCTTGAGACCCCCCCATAGGGATCCCAAATCGCAAATACAAGTGTACCCTATCACCTCTATAGTTTGGGGGGTGCATAAGGCTCTTTGTCTGTTGGGGGGAAAATATGATCAGAAGCTATATATAAAATAGTAGAAGCTATATATGAAGTAGTAGAAGCTATATATAAAATAGTAGAAGCTAGATATGAAGTAGTAGAAGCTATATATAAAAGCATGTAGACAATCATATAACCAGCTTAGGGATTGCCTCTAGATCTGTAGAAACAATATTTCAAACACCCACGCATCACCTTCAAATTTATAGGGGGCTGTGTGAGACCACAGCTATGCTTGGCACGGCCGCTTTGTCCGCGGGGAGAAAAAACACGTCAGGAAGTATATTGAAAACCAAAGGAACTGTACATACAAAACTGCTAAGGTTTGTGTGTCAACTTGGTGATGGCCTCCCATTAAAATTAAATTCAAAACAGCTGAGAGCATAACCACATACACACGCAAATATAAGTATATAGAGAGAGAGGGAGACATTCACATGCACACATGAATGTATGTATGAATGTGTGTGTGTGTTTGTTATTCATGAACGTATTGGAAGTTGTGTGCATGTGTGCGTCTAAACAAGTATGTGTCTGTACATGCGATATATGCAAGTACGAAAATGGAGTATCCAAACTATGAGACACAGCGTTGAAAATACATGAACAATACTTCAACATAGCAAACCATCTTATTTATGCAATGGGGTGTGTTCTTCCATTCTGGCGCTGTTCGACGGTATATGTGCAGTATGTTAAGTATTGTAAATAAAAACATATATATATATATATTATGTACAAAAAATATATATATATATATTTATTTATTTATTTAAATATAAAAATAAATATGTATATGTACTTATGGAAATAAATTTATTCACATAAGGTCTAGAGTCTAAGCACATATGATATCACAAATGTGTAACAGTATTTCTAAAAGAGCTGGAGCGGTTCCGAGCGGTTCCGAGCTACATATAAAAAGCGTTTTCGAATATAGTTCAGAACGGTTCCGAGCGGTTTCGAGCTATATATCAAAAAAACTCATGATATGGTTTATATATAGTTCAGAGAGGTTTGGTGCTATATATAACTTCGACATTACTAGAAGCTATTTGAAGCTATTTAGAGCTATTTGAAGCTATATGAGATCTTTATGGCGTTTTTGAGGAGTTCTGGTTATATATAGTTCAGAACGGTTCCGAGCGGTTTCGAGCTATATTTAAAGCACATTTATATATAGTTCAGAACGGTTCCGAGCGGTTTCGAGCTATATATAAACATTTTTTTAAGTATGGTTTAAATATAGTTCCAAACGGTTCCGAGCGGTTTCGAGCTATATATAAACAGTTTTTTAAGTGTGTTTTAAATATAGTTCCAAACGGTTCCGAGCGGTTTCGAGCTATATAGAGATATTTCTTTATATCCATACTTGGGCAAATGAATGAGAGCTTTTGAGCGATATATGAACGTATCTTATACATAGATGAAAACAGGTCCGAACTATACTTTGGTGCGTATTCTATACAAAGCTCATAATAGTTCGGACTGGGTCTGAGGTATGTTCAGATACCTTCTTGGAATTGTCAACCTATGAATACAAATAATCGTAAAAAGTATATGGTAAAAATGGATTGTGCTATCATGGGAACAATACTTCTTTTTTGGTCTGCAGGCTGTCCCCTTATTTTTCATTTTTGGAACCACGCGTGTCGCTTCACCCGATTAGCTGACTAATCTATGAACCATAATTTGCCAGTAGGCGGACGGGGATGGCGCATCCCAAGCTTCACGCTGAGACATGTGCCAACGCCCCGCAGCCCATCACCGGGAAAATTGTGGGCAAAGTGGAAAAATGGCCAGGCAAGAAAAACAGAAGTGGATAAACAGATAAAGAGGCTGCGGGGCCATCTAACTGTCAGAAAAAAAACACAGAAGCTATTTGAAGCTATTTATAACCTCTAGAAATTTTGGAAATAAAATCCTAGAAGCTATATATGCTATATATAAATTCCTAGAAGCTATATCTAAAATCCTGGAATTATTTTGCCCTGTCGGGGAACTGGAAGCAGGGCAACCACTCCAAGGTTCTCAAGGCTTGTTTGTTGGATTCTTTGATAGGGTAGGTTTTGATTCTTTGGAAGTTCGATGCCTTGGAGTGTTGAGCCCTTATCTGGCGTTGGATGCCTGGAAAGGTCTTGATTTGATGGTATACCGCATACCTACTCTCAGAGTTTTCTACCAAGAATTTGCAGCTTGCGCGAGAACTCAAGTCATCGGTTCAGGTGTGCAGCTTTGTTCCTCTCCAAATTCAAAGCAGATTTCGAGAAGATAAAAACTACTTGACCATCAGATACACTGACTTGTTGTAATCAATAAGTTGGACTCCTGCTTGGCCCACTGTCGTGTACTAGGCTGGAATCTACTCTTTCCAACGGCTGTAGTATTCAAGTAGAGTTGGGATCTAAAGGTTGGGAATTGCTTTGCAGAAGCAGAAAAGGCTTCTCGTTCTGCAATTACAGTTTTTTGTCGAATGCTGAGCGACCCATAGTCATACTATATGCATACTTTCTCAGAAAAATACGAAAGAAAAAGAAATTGCGGCTTGCCTTCTCTGCGCGTCTTGATACATGTTGAGTTTGGTTGCCTCATGGAGACAAGTGTGGAGGGGAAGTTGTCTTTAAGTTTTTGACGGACTGCATGCTAACTTCCAACGTTCACTTTTTCATGCATCCGTATCTGCCTCGAGGAGCTGCAACACGCTCAACAATATCCCAACAAAGAAGGATATCAACATGTCTTTCTGGTTGTCATGTGTTTTCTCCATTCACTCAGTTTGTAAGACTACCCCGAATGGATTCTGCTTGACTGCTCACATACGGCGGAACATATTCATATACATGTCTACCTCACTCACTTTTTACACGCAAATTCCTGTATTGGTTGATCAACCTTTTGTTTATCTCAACACTTGTTTCCTATCCATTCCAATCGCCTCATATCTGGTTAAATATACATAAAACACACATACATACAGAGAGAGAGAGAGAGTAAAAGAGAAATACTCAGACATATTTGATAGATCCTTAGATTTACATATAGTATATAGTTCCCCGGGCATGTATGCATATATTTACATGTATTTGATTATTCATGTAAATATCTATCTATATATATATATATTTACAAATGTATGTTTGTTTACATATTAAAAACAGCGTAATAGTTCCAAGCGACTTGTTCATTTCTACATAGTTCAGAGCATTTTCTCTACGTATGCAGTTCCTAAGGTCACTTGTCACGACAAAAGGCCTTCTTGGAAGGAACAAATCATGTGGGATCATCCGTTCTGATCAAGTTTCCCCAAATGCATTCTTCAGTTGAGTTCTTCTTATCATTGTTCCCAGCATTCTTTCTGTTTACAGTCACCAAGGGCGCATTTTGTTTTCCAGCGATAGTTCCCAGCATTTCAAATACAGTTTCAAGGATGACATATATGTACACATTATTATCCAAACTTTTGATATGCAAATTTAAGAAATTCATAAATGTGTGTTTCCAGGATTTCACATATATATATATATATGTGTGGACAAAGTTTCCAGGAATTTAAATATATACATATATAGCTTATAGGAATTTATATATAGCTTCCAGGAATTTAAATATAGCTTCTAGGAATTTAAATATAGATTCTAGGAATTTATATATAGCTTCTAAGACAATTTCTGTCACAACAGAACAGGCCAAATAAAGAGCCTGATGCACTATCTAATCTATAGTAGGTAACCAGCTGGTTTCTACTATTGGTTTGTAGGGTTGGTTCCCTACTAATTATAGCTCGGTAACTGGAAGGGTAGGGGTAGGTATACCAGGGTCGCCCGAGTTTCACCCATGCGTGACTTATTCACTTCAAGCACTTGGGTTACAACATTGGCGTGGATGGGTCAAGGCTTGCGCAACAGCTCCGTCTTGCCCAGGCTCTGTCGTCGAAATCGGCTGATTTGCTAACTGCTTCTCCAACTCACCTTCCGAGACGTCTGTCACCAATCCAATTTCCTTCTGACCGTGTCAAAGCCCATGCTTCCAGTTACCATATGTTACCATATGTTACCATTTTTATAGGTATCCAGCTCTGAACAACCAGCAAGAAAATAAATCACTTGTAAAAATAAAGAGCGGTACCCCCACTTAAAAAATGGATAATAAGCCCTTTAACTATATTGGTAGCTTCCGTAAACGGTAGTTACCCTAGTTGCAAGCTAAAAGAGATAACTAGTGGGCAGTGGGCACCACTCTGTGTGAACATATCTGAATCTATATGAGCCGTGGACTTTATTTATTGTTCGTTACAATGATTTTCGGGAAGTTCCTGACTCGTTTTCCAGTCCAGTCCCGTGCTAGTTTTTTCAACTAGACTCGTTTTTCAACGGCGCAGCAGCCTTGATTTTAATTATAAACGTTACATGTGAAATGCCTAACTCGTTCCCGGGAAGTTCCTGACTCGTTTTACATGCGAATTCTGGATATTTGTGCAATTCCCACTCCCGCCCGAATATGAAATTATTCATACGTATATAAAACGTATAAAAGCTGTTGCTCATATGTGCAACATTGTGCAACATGTATTGGTAGTTGGTTACAACTGCTCTTTGACCGGTACCCGAAGATATACGCCGGCGGCATGGGCATTGTATTACCACCAAGCAAGGGGTCGTGCAACTGCAGTAGCCAACCTCAACTGGATTTGTGCCGATACCACATGAGCAAGTGGGAGATGCAAACAATTTGCCCAGTCCGAATAAACACTTGAAACCGTCAAAGCCTGAGTAGTGCCAAAGTGATAGCGGTACCAGAGGCGCCGAAGGTGTCCGGTCGAATCAATCAGTGTCAGTGTTGAATCCCCTTGCCAAACTTGCAAGCCAACAAGTTTGAGGAACTACAGGGTCTCCTACTTCAGAGCCAGCGATTCGAGAACCCAAATGAACTGCAAAGGCCTTCCATTGAGGCTATGGCCCTTCATTTCTCTCAAAGTCGTGTAGGACTGGGACTCAGTTGGTAGGTCAAACGCGAGACCTGCCGGCCCCGTTCCCCGGTGGCATCAAGCGACCTATGGAGGTCTTGTCTTGGGATTTCAGAATGCCTTTGCTGAAGCGTCTGTAGACGGAACCTGGCAGCAAAAGCCAGGAAGAAATACTGGTGTCTCCAAATCTGGGAGGAAAGATTTGATAGTTCGATGGCGTATGATGCCGTATTGATGGTCAATTGATCGCTCATGATGGTGTATTGATGGTTAATGATGGCGTATTGATGGTAAAAAGCAATGGCAATAGCTTGTGATGGCAATGGCTCATGACAAAAAATGGTGAAGAATGATGATGTCACATAATGGTTGGGTATAGTGCAGCGCGCACATTTAACTGGAAATGCTCCGCCCGGACTCGCCGTGCGATCCCCGAGTCAAAACAACAACCAGTTCATGTGGAGCTCGGTGAATGAAACCCATCATTCTCTGGGGTAGGAGCCGGACCCACCCTGCCTGCGGTCGACTCCACCACTCGTGCTGCTGCACCTGATTTTCTCAAGCAGTGATGAGGCTAGAGGGTTCAGCTACCACTGATGAGTGAGGATTCAATGATTTCACGCTTCCCATTGCTTCCAGTTACCGTTTTCGTGAAGGTAAGCAGCCCCAGTTACAACTTGTTGGTAGAAACTAGAACTGGTTACCTGGTAATTTCATGGTAAGTGGGAAGGGTAGGGACTGATTGGTGATGATTTCATATATATAAAGCAACAAAATGGGTTGTGATTATCGACTCATTAGCGATGCGATCGGAAAGGTTTAATGGCCGACGTTTATATGATAACTTGATGATGTTGGTGATGATGATGATGATGATGGTGATGATGATGATGACGACGGATTGCAACCAACCACAACAAAGATACATTAACTTCGCAAACTAACCCAAAACAAACAAAAACATACCTGTACCTAGCCTCCATTACCCTCCATTTTTGGGATTACTATTTTGATACAATCTGAAACAGTACCCATTTCTGTGGGACTTTCAAACATCATTGGGTAATTGAGGGCCGAGGTAGATATAGAATCGCCAAATTTTGCTTTTTGATTGAGGGAACCTCAACCAGCACCCAACACTTACGATTACTCGAGCCATGGTGAAAGCCAACAGCGGAGTGCAACTATTGGAGTTTGCCAGTCAAACCAGTGGGCGGCAGTGCTAGGAGGACTGCGCTAATCGCACCTAAGTAATCATTGGTCATCATCCATGACTACTACTACATACTACTACTACTACTACTGCTACTACTACTACTACTACTACTACTACTACTACTACTACTACTACTACACAACTGTCACGTGGTTCGAACAGCTCCTCTCCTCCCTTTAAAGGCCCGTTAAAGGGCGCCCCCCGGAGCTCCGGGCACTCCCGGAGCTCCCCAACAATCCACCCGAGTCAGCGCCAAGCATCGCTCAGACTTGGAACCACAAAACAACCAGGGCGCCAGCCATGCCAACCAATTGGGCAGTAAATGCTCCTCAGTCGCAACGTTTTTCTACGCGCAAAGGGCCGCTTCATAGCAGCCTTGAAAGCCATCATTGGTTTTTTGGAAACATAATTAACTGATAGTCGAAATGGTTCGTAAGAAGAGTGGTTCGTAATCACACAATAGCTTAGAGCCACCGGCTGCCTAGGGAGGGTTCAGCGATAGAGCTGAACGAATTGTTTCAAACGTGTGGGTACTTTGCAATGGATTCATCAGCAACCCGATGGAATGGCTGTCACCTGTCAGAACAAACTGAAGCGGTCGATTACCCACTGCTTACATCTCAGTTATTTCATTGGCTTCCCTGGCTGGTAATATAACTCAAAACGCATGGAAATGCATGGAAATCTAAAATATTTCACTTTAACATGGTAACCAATGGTCATCAATTATTCAGTGAATGCCATTCAGATATATTCAGGTTGTATGCCGCACTTCTTTCCTTATCAACCACTGGTTCTGGCAACCGCAGCGGTATGCAGCGCTCGGCTGTCCAGTGAACCTCGTGCACCTGAACTTTGCTGAGGCGCATCGGTATGGAAGGCAAAAAACAGCACCATCATCGTCTCCAGGAGGCTCATGCAACAGAAGAACTTAGTAGCCAAGGGGAGGACAACATGGACAGGTAACGCCCAGCGTTTCGAAGATTCCGATTTTGAACCACCAAATGAAGCCCTTGCAAGCGCAAACGACGGGTTAAAGTGTCATTCCAATCATTGAAAGGGATAGCCACCTTCAATCAACCACATCGATTTTGGTCCAACTCTGATTTTGATTTCGGCAGCCAAAAGTGCGGTACTGGTGAGCCAGGAAGGCTGGAAAAGCATGCAGCCAGTCGGAAACCACTTTTGGGAGAAGCCTCCAGACATTTGTAACCTGGCAAGTTCAATCCTATTCAGAGGTTCCTAAACCACCATCTGGTTCACCACTCCCTGTAGCTCTTTAGCTTCCCCTTTAAAGGGATTTAGGGATACCCCTGGCTCCGAATCGCTCCCTGAGAATCACCAGCTTGTAAACCACCTTCAACCTGGGCCAAAAAAAAGGTTCTGAAATCAAAAACCGCCAAGTATACAAGGCTTCCTTGGCCTTCCCAAGGTCCACCAAGCCCCAAGGCTTCTGCTCAGCTCGTGGAACCCCGCGGAGCCCACGAGTTTCCGACCCCGCTTGCGGGGGCTCAGCCGGGCCAACCGTCAAGGCGCTGAGTTCACCAGCATGAAGAGGTCGATCCACAGAAGCTCACCGCAGATGGGCACGAAGGTGGCCACGGTGGCTCGACCCACCTGGCGCCATCCCACCACCATCCGGGACCATCATCAGTTGACCGATGGAAACATATGAAAAATTGAACTGGTCGGTGGTGTGAACAGCCACCCCCAACATGAAAATATACGCAAGTCAACCAGCCAACCAACCAACCAACCAACCAGCCAGCCATCTGTTAACATTGGGGAAAGTCATGTCAATCAAACCACCAGTGGTTGTTGAACCGTTCCTGTTGGTTAGTTTCCCTTTTTTGAAGCGCCATCAATTCAAAACATGCCCTATTATTTTTCATTAATCAACCAGATCATTTGAGACAACTGCTGGATTTGCATGGATTTGCCCCATGTTTCTTCCAAGAAATCTCACCTCCACCACCAACAGCAAGGTGATGCCAAAGGAGAGGCGTTCCTGAAAGCATCCCATGACTTCTAGGTGGAGCTAGGGTCCGAGTCCGGGAATTTGGTCAACCTTGAATTTCTGGATGGTTAGCAATGTCTAGCCAGGATTCAATAACCCCTCCAATTCATCAACGCCCTTCTCATCCCCAGACCATTAGATTAAAGCCAATTCACTAATATTTCTGGATGGTTAGTTTCAACCATTAGTTGACCTTTAACTTGTCATCTACCTTTTCTTGTCGGTTTTTTCCCCCTTCCAAGAAGGGTCCCCAGCAACGATTCCAAAGGGCCTTGAATTTCTGGAGGGTTTCGGTGACTGGTAGCCAATTAAAACAACAAAATGCCCAGATACTCCATGTGGAAATAGCATATCTACCTACATTCAGCTCAACGGCAATCCAATTGTAGGTAATATGCGGCTCATGAAATGCCTGGGATAGAACTACTGCCTCTGAACATCCTGGGATAGAACAACAAAGACGACAATTCATGAAAATAATCGAATAGGGGCAGCACAACTGCATCATCTGCAAGGATTGCAGCGGAGATTCGGGTGGCAAGCGCACCTTCTGACTCCACAATTGCTGAGTCAATCATAATAAGTGCATTATTCTCCAATGATGTCCTGGTTTTCACGCACCCTTGTTGCAAGCTTGTATACACTACATGTGCGTAAATCAAGCCTGAAAAAGCATGTAAAATATGGTAAAATGCACCTTCCTGCAGGACCATGATGAGGGCATGACATGGTCGTGTATAGAAGTGCGGGGATAGTTGAAGAAACTCAATGCCAGTCAATATACTTTCAACATCTTTCAGCCTTGTCCTTCCAAAACACAAACTCTTCCGTTGCAAAAGAAGCGTGCAAGAAAAATCTAGCTATCAATATCTATCAATCATCTACATTAAGTGACATACTACAGCATTGCCACGTTGCCTTCAAGGGAAAACTGTCACTGATAGGAGGCCTTTGAGGTGTGTATCTGGACCCACCTGTCCCAAGGGAAGTGTGACACCATGGAGCTTGCATTGCTCCCATGGTTGCAAGGTTGAGGAGTGCCAAGTCATAGAGAACATGGCCCTTCGTTCAAAATCAACGAAACAACCCCCCTCCACATGCCTTGTGTAGCAATGTTGAGATGTGTGGCATTTCCGCACCAGTGGAGCCCCGGCATTGCCAGGCTGTTGGAATGCTCATCAGCTACATTTTTACATGAACAACATGGTGGTTGCTTAAAATGGGGGGGTTGCCCTACACATGATTGGCTTGTGCGGGTTCATTACTATAAAACATACAAATGGTTAAAGGGTTGGATTCGGTTGGATTGTTATGACTAGTTCGTATCATTTCATATCAGGCATGATTTGGGCGTACCCCTACCCCTATGACCAACACCCATATTGGTGTCTTGACGGGACCCCTTGGAGCGCTGCTGCCCAGGGGTGCTGCCCAGACTCCCCAACTTCGTGAGACATGAAGAACACACCGAAGGAGAGGTAGGTGACGAGAATGGTGGGAAAAATGATCAAAGTGCCATAATAAAAGGTGGCGCGATTCATCTCAATGGTGTACTTCACAATCGTCCTCGGAGCGGTCGCATGTGGTACCCTCGTCTCCCCCTGGTTGACAAACTGTGCCGGGTCCACCAGGTGGTCTGGCCAGTGAATCTCAAAATTCTCGTGATGGAGCTTGAAGTTCCCATGCCTTACTGGTCTCCCACACAAAGGACTGACTATAACGAACTGCTTAGCGTGGCTGGAACGACTTGGATCTTAAATGTTGGTAGATGTTGATACTGCATTTGGTACTCCCAACCCGTTGGGGGCGTTTCTAGCGACCACATGCGCTACCATGAGTTCTACCATCCCAGGAAATGCAGCCGGCAAGCCATGGCTGGTTAGGAGTCACCTCATAGATGGTTTGCTTCATAGAAACTTCCACATTCCTGCGTTGCTGGGGGCCATTGGCGACAAGCTGGGGAGTTACCTGCGTTGGCTTTTAACTAGCGTAACTACCAGGCAAACAGCAAAAAAAAAACATGCATAGTTGAATGGCCTGTTGACAAAAATACCGTTTGGAGGGTCCACCCTGTACTCAGCTAACGCAGCTACCTCTTGAAGATTTGGCATCAATCCACTGACCAGCGCACAACCCGATCTCATCTCGAAGATTCTTTAGGGCTGCACTTCATACTCGCCGCATGTTGGGACAACAAAACTGCTTGAAATGGCTGGCAGGTTGCAGGAGAATGCCAACATGCATCCTACCAACGTAAGACTATGGCAATGCCCTAGCAATTGAATCCCCGGCATGGGTGAAAACCGAGCGATGCCCTTTCCGAGCTTTCCGAAAGGGTCGCATGCCCAGCCAGCCAGCCAGTGACAAAACAAAAAACCAGGCGACACACACACACACAGACACACAGACACACAGACACACAGACACACAGACACACAGACACACAGACACACACACACACACACACGCACAGCATATGGTGGTTTCTCAAAATAGGGGGACCCCTAAAAATGGTTGGTTTACTATTAATAATGATTTTTAATGGATTATTGGGGGGTACCCCTATTTTGAGAAACACCCATATCTGCATTGAATCTCATGTTCTTTAGACGCTTTGTGCTGCCTTATGGTGCCTTTAGTGTGGCCGATGATGGGGCTAAGCTGACATGTACGCCAGCAAATGTACAGCGAAGAGAGCAATTTGAAGGTTCCAGTCTGACATCAGGACGTTCCCAAAGAAGGGTTCAATCATGTCCAATCCATTCAAAAGGTCATCACCAGGTGAATCTGTGTCGATCCAGCATCCATGGCATTATCCCAGGGCGGCCAGAAATCACTAGAAATCAAGCTTGATATGCAGTCTTCTCTGGCAAGCAACCAACAAAACACAGTAACTACTACATTGACTACATTTAGCCATCTCATCCATTCACCCATCTTTTACAAACATGCACATGGGTGATTACGTGCTTGGTCTTACTTTTCCCCATGCGTCTACATCTTGTTTGATCGTTTTCTATGCCAACCACTTCCTGAAGTCTGAAGTCGCAACATGTCGCAACCATGGACGACACTTCACAGTCCACCTGTATCGCCTTCCTTCGGCTCCTGATGGAGTATTCTTGATACGACGCCCCGGAGGTGTCTTCGTTGGTCAGGAAGACATAGCCCACATCTGTGAGATTGATGCCCTGCGCATGGCGCACACGGCTGCCCATCCAAGTCTTCATGATCAGGGTGGGTTGCCACTTAACCTATGGGGTTACTTAACCTATAAAGCTATAGGGGTTATTCTCCTGGTTGAGGAGGATGATGCTGAACCCCGCACGGCTCCAACACATTGGGCAACCGGCAGAACTTGTGGACCTTACCCTGAAAACCGGCCCCAACTGCCCAACTGATCTGCCTGAAAGCCATCAGAGAAGCTCCAACCGCCCCACTCCATGGCACACTTCAAGCGGTCGAATGGGAAAGCCACCAGGCCGGTGAACCTCGGGGCTAGGCCCTGCCAGATGGTGGAAGGCCCGAGGCCCGTGGCTCTGAATCCCCCAGCCATGTGTTTTGGACAATGACTCAGCTAACCATGAGCAACGAAACAATGCTGACTGCTCGACTGGGACTCCCTCCAACCTATGCCCAGGCGCTTTGGCCTGTGGCGCTTCTTTCATGCGAATTGCAGTTGTTGAATGGCGGTTTAAAGTTGTTCGTTTTGGATGGATAATCTGGAGAGTCCCCAATTTTGATAGACCCCAAGCGGCTTGCAAATTCCTACAATCCTGGGAATGCAAGGCACCCCCACGAACCGCTTGTCAACAAAAGGCTTGTCTGGTTGATGGTTGAACCGCCCCTATGAAAAAACGTGAGTAAACCAACCAGCCATTTGTTAGGGAAAAATGTCAATCAAACCACCCACCAGCTGTGGCTGAAGAACTCCGGGTTGGATGCAGGCTACGCGGGCTTGGGCCCACTCTATGGTTCCAAGCCTTGCCAGGCCAGGTCACTTGCACATCGTGTCCAGAATGCCGGGGCGAGACCAGAAGACCGTGCCGTCGCTGTAGACACTCAGCGTGGCACGGCCGGCGCGGCGAGGCGGCTTTTCCAGCAGCAAGGGGGGATGTTGGAAGGATTGCCATGGCCTACAGAGTGGTACCCCCCGAGTTACAAGTCGGTTAGTGAACCATTTACTAACAAAAATTGTATCTTCTATGACGGGTAGTTATCCTTGTGATAACCCAAGTTTGCTAGGGAGTGCCACTCCCTATGGATGTGTGAATGGTACGGCTGGTTCACACTCTATTTCTCAAATACGGCAGCCCTCCATCTCGTATATCTTCCTTAACTGGCATTTACCCTAGTCATAATCTGGGGCAAGTAACTTGGGGGCACCACGCCGTGAAAATTATATACGAGCGGTGGGGTTAACTCCCATCACCCGGGGAAAAGTCCCATCACCCCTGCACGGCACGCATTGGACAGAGTTCCCATCACCCTCGGGAAAAGTCACATCACCCCAAGCAAATCCCAATGGCACAGCGTGTCTCAGCAGATGCCTTTTTGGTCAAATCGTTGACAAAAAATGCGCAAAAGTGTGCGCACAGCAGCAAAAGACGCACGTTTCAACGCATTGATCCGCATGAACCCAAACGCAGATCACTATGGCACATCGGCGGTCAGGCACACAATCAAGCAAGGCAAAGAATACCAAATCCCATTGGGACAGCGTCATTCACAACTTATTTTTTGTAAAGGTAACAACAGCAAATCCCAATGGCACAGCGTGTCTCAGCAAATGCCTTTTTGTTCAAATCGTTGACAAAAAATGCGCAAAAGTGCGCGCACAGCAGCAAAACACGCACGTTTCAACGCATTGATCCGCATGAACCCAAACGCAAAATACAATGGCACATCGGCTGTCAGGCACACAATCAAGCAAGGCAAAGAATACCAAATCCCATTGGGACAGCGTCATTCACAACTTATTTTTAAGTAAAGGTAACAGCAGCAAATCCCAATGGCACAGCGTGTCTCAGCAGATGCCTTTTTGTTCAAATCGTTGACAAAAAATGTGCAAAAACGTGCGCACAGCAGCAAAAGACGCACATTTCACCGCATTGATCCGCATGAACCCAAACGCAAAGTACAATGGCACATCGGCTGTCAGGCACACAATCAATCAAGGCAAAGAATACCAAATCCCATTGGGACAGCGTCATTCACAACTTATTTTTTGTAAAGGTAACAACAGCAAATCCCAATGGCACAGCGTGTCTCAGCAGATGCCTTTTTGTTCAAATCGTTGACAAAAAATGTGCAAAAACGTGCGCACAGCGGCAAAAGACGCACGTTTCAGTTTCAACGCATTGATCCGCATGAACCCAGACGCAGATCACAATGGCACATCGGCTGCACAGCAAGCAAGCAAGCAAGGCAAAGAGTACCTAATCCTAATGGGACAGCGTCATTCACCACTTGTTTTCGTGCAGTTAGCAACAGCAAATCCCAATGGCACAGCGTGTCTCAGCAGATGCCCTGATTTTCTCAAAAGTTTGGCCAAAAATGCGCAAAAGTGCGCGCACAGCAACAAAAGACGCATGTTTCAACGCATTGATTAGCACGAGTCCAGGCGCAAATCGCACTGGCACATCGGCTGCCACAGCACAGTCAAGCAATGCCAAGATTACCAAATCCCATTAGGACAGCGTCACGCACAACTCCTTATTGTGAAGGTTGCAACAGCAAATCCCAATGGCACAGCGTGCTTCAATGGTTGTCTGGGAACAAAGAATTTTTCTGCAGCAGTATGTTTCAACAAATTTATCCAAGTGACTCCGGGCGCAAACAACAATGGCACAGCGGCTGCCACAGCACGCCATCAAGCAACGCGAAAAATACTGTATCAAATCCTAGTGAGACAGCCTCATTCACAAGTTGTTTTTGTAAAGGTTGCATCAACAAATCCCAATGGCACAGAACATGTTTGACAAAAAATCGAAAATCATGCACGAGCCTGCTCCGGACGACCGCCCGGTCGACCAAACCAGGCGACCGAGACCATTTCCAAAAAAGAATTTTGACATGAAGCAGCAGCAGCAAGGAAGATCACCACCGGCATGGAAGATCGGCAGCAAGGAAGAGCAGCAGCCAGGAAGATAGGCAGCGAGGAAGAAAGGCAGCAAGAAAGAGCAGCAGTAAGGAGGAACAGCAGCAGCAAGGAAGCACAACAGCAGCAGCACCAAACTAATCAACATCAACGAATGAACAGCAAACAGCACCAGAATGGTGTCAAGGCTTGTTCACAGCACACGCGAACCAATAGCTAATCATATCATTGAATCTGCCAGAAACGCTGCGCGCACGCATGATTTTGCAATGCCGTGTTGGATCCAAAAATGTCAAATAAACAATAAATCACGGAAAACCATTAAGAAACACTGCGCGCACGCAGGACCGATGCGACTTCCGCGACATGATGCGACTTAACCTCCCCCCCCAGTACCATCGTTTGTTTTACAACAAATCGCTGGTGATTCACTATCAAAGATGGGGAGGTCTACCCATTTGCCCACCTTCGGGATCCTCAACCCGCTTGCCCACCTATCCACTTGCCCTCCTGCTCCTTGTAGCTGCCCCATCGCGTCCCTATACAGGATGGAGGGTGCGCCAAAAATTCAACAGACACCCACGTCCCATTATTTGGTGATATGTTGATTTGTTAAGCTACCAAACCATGTCTGAAGGGCATTTTGCCAGTCCGCTTAGACAATACTATACCCAGAAGTGAAGAAGTACAATCTGCTGGCAACTGAACCAAAAAAGAAAGTGCGCACTCCACGGTATGTCATCCTTCGTTTTACGAGTCCACTTGGTAGCACCTGTAAGTTGCGCTCTCAGAAGTGTGCAGCTCCCATAAGACATTTTGGAAGGGCCGCAGGTTCCGTTCCTGTGACGTCACCCCTCACTGTATGACCGGAAGCTGCTGGGCCATCAGCGAAGGCACATTGGATTGGCCCCATCCAAGGTCGACTGAGTTCCTTCGTTGGAGTTGTAGATTGAAATGTCCTGGGAGCGCAAGAGCTATCCCAATGGGGGCACCAAAGAGACATCACTAGACTAACCCTAGCCCTAGTGCTCCTGTCATACCTTCTGAGAAGGTGTTTGGACCCTACCAAGCAGCCCCTTTTGTAGAGTCTGACAGGGTGTTTGGAGCACTAGGGGTAAGTTTATGACAAACTAGGCAAATTCAAATTGAATCTCTGGGAAACAAACCAGGGAGCGGAAAACCCTCCACATGTAGATGCTCTTTGTGTACTGAGCAGCGTGATTTTCCATACACTTGCCGGGCTGGTTTAGGAAAGGGTAGATCGACTTAGGAAAGGGTGGATCGACTTGGGGGAGTTTGCGCAAACCTGAGCCTGCCTCTCTCTCGCTCTCTCAGGCAGGCATGAAAGCCTAAGCCTATAAATTACAGGTGTAACATGATTGGTACTAGCTTGAAACCTTCACAAGGTTTTACCCTGGTTGAAGCTACCTACACAAGATCGGACCATTGTTGAATGGTTTTCCGATCATTTCCAGCAGAACTGCTGCATCCAATCCTCAGGTATTCCAACCATGACTGAGGTTGCTACAAGCTGATGTCCAATCCACAACAACGATGGCCACTGATAAGCCAACAATTATACCCTTTGGTAAACTAACCTGACAATTCAAAATTCACAATTTTATTGGTGTTTTCCCAGGGTTTTACTACAAAATATGGTTACAATCAATTGCCAGGTTAGTTTACTGGAGAATAAATCATACATGTTCATCCATGTTTCCGGATGGCTGGTTCAGCATGGCTCATGTGGCCCAACAGCATCTTTGCCAAACCAATGGATGTTGGGGCACATGAGCCGTGCTGGAACAAGGACAGTCAAACGTGCTCCGCGGGAGGGGCTTTCAACCGTTCTTGGTGTCCATGACTTGTTGACTGCGGGAATGTGCTTTCCCCAAAGGGTCCCCTGTCTGCGAATAGCTAAGATCTTAAGAATATCCTGTCCCTATGCTTCCAGTTACCGTTACAGTAGGCAACCAGCTGGTTTTTGCCATGGTTGCTTAGGGTTGGATACCTACTGCAACGGGAACTGGAAGCATAGGGATACAGTTTCAGTGGGTAGTGCAAAGTCGTACTCCCAGTTCCAAGTTTGCAAATAGGCACCTTAAGTATGCAGATATATCATATATCATTCTTATGTCTACCAAACCTAGTAGTTACCCTAGTTATAATCCAACTTAGCTGAGGACTGAAGTACCGCTCTGCACACTGTATGCCATATCATAGCTGGCTGGCTCCCCGACGTGAACACAACTTGATTGCCGGTATGCCATCGCTGAGTTGGCGATGTCTTTCCCAAAGTGGACCGGTTTACTTGGTGGCTTATAGATCCCTTGCTAAAAATATATTTTTAGTGGTTATATGGTAAATCAATCATATCCCAAAAACACTAAAACCTAAGTTAGTGGGTATAAGCCATCCAGTTTCTATCTCAAACCTTGTGCTCCAAGAGTCTTCTGAGAAAGTGTTTGGACCCTACAAATGGGTCCTTTCTGTACAGTTTGAGCTTTTGGAGCAATAGGGTTAGCTCAATTGTTGGATGACTTCCTGGTTTCCTACTTCAAGAGAGTCCTAAATGTGCTTCTCTCACAGAAGTAGCATCTCACGTTGCTGACACAACAATTGTCCGAGCATGTCCGAGCTATGTTTACCAAGTTGGCTAAGGGTTGCTACCACCGCGCATGGGACTCATACATGACAACCATGATTGTACCAAATCATTGTACACCATCATCAATCATGACCATCAAGTGAGCATCAATTAACCACTTGCCAACCAAATGTTGTCATGAATTAAGCATATATTCACCAATCTGAACCCCCAACTAGCTGGTGGTTTGAACCCCTATGCAAAATATTAGTCAACCGACCATTTGTTAGTAATTAATTACTGAGGAAAACAAAACATTACAATAAAACCACCAACTAATAGTTTTTTGACCGCATGTTTGTCGGTTGTTATCCACTATTATTCACCATCACGGGCTAACATTGCTACACAAATAGCCGCTTGAGTTCGCCATTCTTAAACCCATCTGAACCAGCCGCAGCCTTGGCAACCAGCCGCCGCGCCACAGCTCAAGCGTCAGGCACCCAAATCTCCGTGCCCTCCAGGTCGGTACTGTCAACTGCCCTGAAAACGATCTCTGACACATTGCCTGGCTCCAGGTCAACGGCCCGGCTCCCGGTTCCATTCGGATGACCGGGGCTGCGCGGTTACAGAGTGGTACCCCCTAGTCCTAAGTGGGTTCGTAAGCCGCTGAACTATAGCTATGCTCCATAACTTGACTAGTAGTTCAGCCGTTGAACTATGTTGAACTACAATCATCTCTACCATTTGCCTAGTAGTTTCCCTATGTTCTGTTCACCAACAAATCGCGATCCGGATCGGGATACCACTACATTTCTCCAGCGGCGAACCGCCACCGAGGTGCCAAAGGATGCAGGATCCCAGGCCAGTCTCAGATCGGACCTTAGCGTCACTCTGCCACTGTTTCGGTGTGCAAATGCACCTGAACGTGAAAATGCATGGGGGAGGTTTTGAAAATGGTAATCCCCAAAAATTGTTGATGTATCATTACTATATCTATAGATATATATGAATATACAATATAAGTATATTCTATATAAACATATTGGGATCAGATTGGATGATTTTGGGGGTGCCGCCATTTTGAAAACCCACCACGCGTTTGCTTAACGGCACGCAGGTCGTTGTAGATATATGCTTGCAACCGCAAATGTCTGAACTGTATTAAGATCCGTGACATGGTGAATGCATATGGCAAAAATCCATGACAAAACATACTCCATCACTGGAGGAAACGAGAAACCACATGGGGGTTTCTCAAGCCATAGGGAGCCCCAACAATGGTTGGTTTATTACTATAAATGACTAATAGTGGATGATTTTGGAGTACCCCTATTTTGAGAAACCACCACATGAAAAACTTACTCAGAAACAACCCCTGCGAACCAAAGACCTCGTAAAACTTGATCTTTCCAATGAACACATTTTACTGGTATAAGAACGTACTTTACTTGAGTTAGTTTTGGCACATGTCCGGCAATGTAGGGGACAAATGCGATTTATTGACATTTCACTGCTATTCATTCTCCAAGACTGGTTGAGTCCTAGAGCTCTTGGTCTAAAGCTTATCGTTTTGGCATCCTCCACATACAACTGCTGACAGCATGTGAAAAGTGCATGAACCATCCAGAAACAAATTGCAAACAGCCCGTGAACCACCCGTGAATCACCCGTGATTCACCCGTGATAGAGACACAAAAAACTTGGTTAGAGACATGAAAAACTGGGTTAGAGACCTTAAAAACTGGGTGTGTACCGTGAATGACCCGTGAACGACCCGTGAAACACCCCTGAAACAGCCAGGCATGATCCGTGTATGCTGTGTGAACATGCTGTGAACTGATAAACTGCTTACATCAAATTTCTGTTGCATAGCACATTTTATTTTAAGAAGACAAGTCTGCATGAGCGAAGTTTCTCTCCTGGCAACTTCAAAACAGTGGTGATGCTGAAGTGTCCACAGAAAGTGGTTAGACAAGGGATCGGATAGCATGTTTTCAAACGATCAAGTTAAACTTGCTCTTAATCAATGCGGACAGGTTAAACTTGTCCTTAGGGTTTGTAGGGAACTCATTCGTGACAAAAACATGAACAAAAAAACAACACCTCCTTACATGATTCATAAACCTCCATGACCTCACATGCAAATGCGCACATCATGCTCCCTCACTCCCCCGGAATACATTAGTAGTTTGCCTTAGTTTCCCTTTATGAATCGATCATGATTTTGGAGTTTGCTGACGTCATTACCACAAGTGCAATCATCATTATTGCACTCTGGTAAACCAACCTAGACGTGGAAAAACCACCATTGTTTATAGCTGGCTTACGTAGAAACATGGTGATTTGTAGATATTTGTAGCTTGCAGGTTCGTTCGCCAAAGAGATCCAATTGTGCGTGTCGTCAACCATCCTACCAGTGCCTTGGACCCACAGTGATCCTCACCCAACGCGCTGAGAACACACTTCCATAAGAAACTTCCAGTGTAGGAGATCCTGAAACGGTCGGATAAACCTCCCATAAACAACCAACTAATTATACTCACTATGATTAACCACCCTCATGGCTTGTAGGCTACCAGTAGTTGTTACAATTCATAGTAGAATTGATATTCACCGTGCTAATACTTCACCTTACAAACCCTTATGAATCAGTATGATCCACCATTAGTTGTACAAGCTGGGCCCCCCTTGGTCTATAGGGCCACTTCACTGTAGTTGTCTGCCCCTTGTACTTAACTACCCAACTTATAGCTAGGGGTGCACCTAGGCCATACCTAGTCATAACTACCCAACTATATGCCATAACTACCCTACTTGGATGTGCACCCCCACGGCTCGTAAGTGGCCACAATTCTCATGGTTTTTAGGGCTTAGTTCAGCTACCGGCTATAGGGCGTAAGGAACCATGGTGAACTAACTCCAGCTGCACTTCCAGCCGTAGGCTTAAGTAGTTATTCCCCATGGTAGTTGCCCTAGTTCTAAGCACCTGGTAGGCACACATGGTAGTTCACCCCTGGTGAACCCCTGGTTAACCCTTGGTTAACGCCTGGTTAACCATACAATTTACTACCCTGGGCTTATTAGGGGCCCAGCTTCTACGTCACACCATCCGCAGCATCGCATCGCCAAGGATCCAGGTCATCCTGACCCAAACCTTCAATCGCATCTGCCCCGTCGAAGCGTGGACACCTGCGGCCGCCGTCACGTCGCCGCTGCGGGGCAACCGCCCCGGAAATCGTGGTGGATGTCGACTGGGAAAATGGCCACGAACATGGTTGATGGTTGGTAATGATCTCAAGGATGGTTGTTGAGAATGCTAGGTGATTGCAAGGACGATTGTTGATAATGCTGGTTAATAATGGTTGATAATGATGATTAATGACCCATTCTTGTCGCTTGAATGATGGCCAATGGCTGGTTTAGAATGCATTTACACCCTTACATAGACAAGTGCACGTGCTGGTGGATTTTCGATTCGTAGAAGGACAGGAACATAGCTGAAAACCCTGAGTTCAGGCCAGTTCCGGGTCAGCACCAGCTCCAACGGTCCCCAGGCAGCTGCACCTTGAACCTTGAAGAAGCGGATGCTCATTCCTTGCATTTTGTGTGCACCAACAACCCAGCAAGCTATTCCGGCTATTCCTTGGTTGTAAAGAACTACTGATACTGAACCAGCAGCATGTAATATCTTTGTCCGGAACTAGCTACCACTACTGATAAGAACAATGGTTAATGGTAAGGGAACCAGGTGCGAAAGATAAACAAAGATCATGTACAAGTGTTTCTGATTGTTTATGTTTGTGTTCTGTTGCACCTATCTTGTTGACGTTTGTGTTAAGGTTCCTTCTGTTGGCAAGTCATTTCTCTCTTTTTCAACTTTGGAATGCTAGTTTATTCCAATATAAAAGAAGCCAAATTGGGCTTAAACTTATTTGTTATTCTGTAAGGCGATTTGTTTGTGTTACCTTTTCGATCGCCTCAGCCAGCATTGCCCTCACTCGCGTTCGGTGGATTTCCACCAGTCAGTAGGCTGGTCGTGGCGGTGATGTCGGTCAAGGGAAGTGGTGACCCACAACCACTGGGCACTGAACACTGAAACTATTTTGTAGGTCCGAAACTGTGGTTGTGGGTCACCACTGGGCAATGACCCACAAATCAAAAGAAACTATTTTGTAGGTCCGAAACAGGAGGCCCCCAGCTATCATTCCATATGAGCCACATATATTTTTTAGCCATAAGCCAGCCATAGCTTTGGGGGTCCCCTATTGTAACAAACCACCACATCCCATGCCCAACATAGCATCAACTTAGTTGGCAAGTGCAAGTGAAAGCTAACATCTCCTCACCCCACCCAACCCCATCCCCAACGTAGCATGCCTGTGGTATAGACGCGCCGTCAAAGGAAATGAAAACTTACAAAATAGACATGGTATTTTCCCCTGTGCCGTTCGTCACGACGACAGCAGAAACAATGGTTGGTACGATATGGTTAAGCCAGCTGGTTGCTATAGTGCTTGATCAATGGTTGCAGTGACTATTGCAGTGGTTAATAACGGTTAATAACATACGCAACCTATGAATAACAAACAAATAGGCTGCTGGCGATTCTTAGCTCCAACTCTGCGATTGTTGGGGTGTAGATTTGTGGGCCAATCCCCATGACCCAGGATCATTTGATTGTACTGATAGGCATCACTGTCTCCGAGTGCGGGTCATGAGTTGAATTGTGTTCACCAACTTTACCGTAAGATCATCCATAACTCTTCTCCACAATAGTAGAGCGGCTGACACTATTTCTTTTTCCATCGCCCCGGGGGTTCAGCTGGGCCGGGGGCGAGCAAGTGGCCCACATCTCACTATTCATTCAAAACAACTTCCTTGAATGGTAGATGAAAAACCATTATGACCACACGTGGGCGGGGCTTTGTCGACCATGCTTGCTGGGCATCTCTTCCCGGATGGCCGTTTTGGATCGTTTTGGAGGCTCTCCCCAGTCTAATTTCGAACACTGGGCGCCGCTCCTAGCCTCCCCCCTATTAAAGGGCTGGTCCTGGGTACCCCTGGCTGGCCCAGCTGGCAGCCAGTTCACCGGTGAAATCCAAGCACCAAGCACCACATGGGGGCCCTCCCATGGCAATCCCGCCCCATGGACGCTTGCAAGTCCCAGGGTCGGACGTCTGTCCCGGCCGCGCTGTAATCCACTTCGCGGTTGCTCTTGGGCGGCACGGCAGGGTCCAAACCAGTCAACAAATGCGCGCGCAATTGCGTGGCATAGTCCTGGACACCAGGTGTCAGCGGTTGATGTCAGAGATGATAGTGGTTGATGATGTCCTTGATCGTAGTGCATAATGGTTCATCAGTGATCAACCATGTTTTTTTTGGTGGTTGTAATGATGGGCTTGCAACTGGTTGGTCTCAAGTCAGTAGTTGTACGTGGTTTGTTGGGAGTTCCAGCTCTTCAGAAGCCGCGGTGGTCACCATCAAGCCTGGAGGGTTGATTTCCCTATGGCTTTGACCAACAAACATCTGGGCTTCAAACTGGGGAAGCTAGCTACGACCTGGGCGCAGCACCAGTGGGTGGCAAAAGAAAGCTATGCATCAACTGGACGCCAATGGCAACATTTCCATTCGCATGACGGTTGGTATTCGCAAGAACGCACCTTCATTGAATTGAGGGATCGACTATCCTCGATACCAGTCTGGTTGAATAGTGCCCCAACGCCAATGGCAACGATCAAATGTGCATGAATGACCACTTGTATCCAGCGGTGGCAATGCCGATGCCACTATGTAAAAAGCCAAGCATGTCCCCTCATGTTACTCTCCGGTAAACTGGTAAACTGACATGGCAGTGGACAATTTATCATAAATGGATGATTTTAGGGTTTTCCGACCAAAATGGTGGACTTTCCGTTGCCATGTTAGTTTACTGGAGGGCAGCGCATAAAAGTACACATGCATATGCAAGGGTAAACACACAGGGAACTTAATGCCTTTCATCGACACATACGGCTCTTGAGACACTCCTCCCAAGAGACGGTTCAACTCCACAAAGAAAGTGGTTGTTCATGACTGAATGTGACTCAAGATATGGTATCCTATTGTACCCTTTCAGCTGATGCGAACCCACCACAAGCACCTCCTAAGCCGTGAGCTTTGGCACAACATCAACAAAAACAGCAACAGGATGCTTCCTGCAGATTCCCAGCAAATCATGTGCTGCAGCTTTCGATGGTTGGTTGTCCGACCAGGTGCTACCCTGCGGAGCAATGCCGACTTCATAGGGCTTCACATTAGGATTTCAGGTAGCCAGGATTAATTGGTAAAGCTACTCTAAAGGTGCGATATTGGGCTGGAAACCAGGTTGCTACACGAGGATTTCCATGTCATGAGCTCATTCAATGACCAGCACGATATCCAAATGCACCAACCCAATCGCTCTACTCCATCCCTGCTGCACTATAGCTGGGGACACCTTCAAACCTTCAGCCAACCTGACATGGACGACCAGTTGCTTGTGGATTCACCCATGAAACGTCATCAATGTCTTCAGCTATTCCGTGCTAATTCCTGCGCTACCATGTGGTCAGGCCACTTAAACAGGTATGTAAATATTCCTTGCCAACGGGCATCACCTGCAAACAGCGCAAGCCACTTGCCAGTCCAAGCTTCCGTGTAAGACTGCTCGAGTCCAACGGCCCCGCTCAACAGCAGCAGCAGTGGAGCCAGCACCATGGCAAGCACAGTTTTAGTCCAAGCGTTGCTTGGGCTTCCGCTGGCTGCTTCGTGGGGCCAGGGGTTATCATGCTTAAGACATGTGCGTATTTTTGCAAATGCGTGAAGCTGAAATATGCTGAAATAGTTACGATGATGTACATTGATCTATTCAACCTTGGACTCATGACATGGTAACGGTAGTTGGGCCGACTTTGCCCCAGCAGTAACATGTCACCACTTTTCTGGTGCGGTGCTGCTTGAGCGCGGCTGAGCCCAGGCATCCAGCGGAGATGCCAACAGACCATGGGGAAAACTACCGCTGAGCTGGTTGGTGGCTTCAACCCCTGTGAAAAAATATTTGTCAACCAACCTTGTGCTAATTTTACCCCCTTTTTTTTTGCAAGGGCGTCCAGGACTACTAAGGAAAATAAGACCTGGTTGGCGGTTCCAACGCTTTGAAAAATATCACTCAACCAACTATTTGTTAATAGTTACAAAGCAAAACAAAAATGTTCAAAACCACCAACCACATTTTTCCTGCACTTTTCGGAAGCGTGATAGGGCGACTGATGGCCCTATCACTGTACTACCGACCCCACACATCAGCGTGGCACGATCCACCGGTATGCGGGCACTGTAGCCTCCTGCAGCTGCAACCTGGTAACCTGACTACCCCTAAGCCCAAACAAATGACGGTCTATGAAATCCAACTTGTCCTGGGGAAATGGCAATCGATGCCATGCGGATAGCTACCGAAGCCCCTGCACACCGCAAATGTTTAAAGCCACCAGCCAAGCCCTGCGACGGCGACTCCTCCACTGCATTGCGGCCGAACCCAGGACATCACCCAGCGCCGGCATTGTTCCAGGCCGGCCCCCAGGGGTAAGGGGCCCATTGCAACTGAAATGATTCGCCTTCAGAGTGCTGAGCGCATCTCACCAAGCTGCAGCCCAGCCTAAGTTCATCTTCCCGTTCTCATGCTTTTTGCCTCGCAGCAAGTTGAAGAAGGCGAGCTCATGGACGTTGAATGCCCCCATGTACTAAAGGCTGGTGGTTCATCGGCTGGGCCACAGTTAGCGAGCCATCATGGATGGTACTTTCTTCGCTAGGGATGCTGGGGTTGGTCAACCATTATCATCTCCTGCTGGTGCACCATCGCGACGCCATAGTCAAAGCTAATGTTCTCGGCGCCCGGTCTTCAGAATGGTCACCAGTGAAATCAAGTTCAACTCACCACACGCGAAAGAAACAACCGCAATTGATGGGTCGATGAACGACAAGACTTGCAAACAATCAAAAGTCTTTGACTGATGGATCAACTGTTTCCAACAAACGGTGCTGAAGTATCATTTGATGAGGCCAACCTTTTGGGCTGCAAACGGTGGCCATGAGCAAAATAATGCTTGCAGGTTTGCAAAACCATCGTTTGTTCCCGGTGGTCGGTTTTGCAGCATATGACCTAACCAAACCAGCTTAATTAACCATTTTCAACCCGTTCTTTCCCATAGATGCTTTTTACATGGCTCTCCGAATGTGTTTCTCTTCGCCGTGCATCCGTGTGCTGTGCATGGATATGTGTCTCCCTCAATTTACTGACGAAAACGCATTATTCTGAACGACTTACCGCGCTGAATCATTACAGGTGTTTCATCATTGTCAGTCATGAGCCACTATATGACCTTCTGCTTCGTACTAGCCATTCTCAGAATGGTTTGTCAACAGCATATAGAACAGCCACCGAGAATCATCCTGAACTGTGTTAAGCACCATTGATCACTCCCAACCATCATCAACCACGATAGACCTTTAAGCAATCGTTGATGAATAGCATATGAATAGCCCTAGCCCGCAGGATGAGGATGTGAACATTTTCTGTAAGACACTGCACACTTCCAGCGATGCCTCCCGTTGGCAAAGTTGGGGTGGTAACCACCAGTAACCAGTTGTGGGGATCGGTGGGCTCCAAAAGTGATCCAAAATCCATGGGCTTCCAGTAGCCGGCCATTTTTCTGGTGCGGCTCGTGTATGTTGAGAACTTATCTTTGCAACGTTACACACGAGGGAAACTTCAATGAAGCGAGGGTCAAAACTGGAGGTTGGGAAGAAGTTGTGATGGAATCGTATCACGCTTTGACCTTTATTGCTGACACGCATTCATTAAAATTCAGTGGCCTGAGCTACTTGAAGTGACTTTACATGTACCCGCGAATATTGGCACAAAGTAGATATAGAGACATATCATCGCATATGCATATATCTGTAAGAATTTCATCTATGTATACATGTATTATTCACATGCGCACATATGCAAACATAAATGCAATGCTGCAGTGCATGAAACCAATCTCAGATTTTGACCCCAAGCATTTCAAAA
This sequence comes from Symbiodinium kawagutii, assembly GCA_009767595.1. Lineage (NCBI taxonomy): Eukaryota > Dinophyceae > Suessiales > Symbiodiniaceae > Symbiodinium > Symbiodinium kawagutii. The sequence continues at coordinate 79,625 of VSDK01001438.1, forward strand.
CACGAATCGCTGGCAGATTGATCTTCAATCCCCAGCTTTGTGACGTCCGCAGGCAGGGTTTTCTTGCCGTCGGAAAATGTAATTGCCACAATCGGAGATCTGGAAGCATCCAATCTACCGATTGTTACGGATCGGTTCAATCCTAGTCACTAGTGCTCCATATACATTCTGAGAAAGTGTTGGGAACCTACAAATCAGCCCCTCCTGTACAGTCTGACAAAGTGTCTGGAGCACTAGGGAGTGCGTTAATAGGGAGACTAATCAACTAAAGAGTCGGTAGTCATGCTTCAAGCAGTACGGCACTGCTGGTTCGTTCTTGGCCATCATTACAGCTGAGAAATTCATCATTGTGATTGCTGCATGTGGGCCTTGTCATTGTTGATAGTTGATTGGGACTGCTTGGCCACTGCATTGCCGTTGTTGTATGTTTGGCCATGGTTATTGCTGTTCCTCACACGCCGATACTGTTCGCTACCTGCAGGCATCCGGTGAAACACATGGACGTCGTAACCAACCAGCATATGGGGAAGTGAACCATCCAACGACTAGATTCCCTGGGAGGCTAACACATGTTTTAAGGGATTTCACTGTTTATCTAAGGTCTTACCTTCCTAAAGAATCAAGGATTGTTTTTAGGTGTTGAATCCCTGGGGATTGATCATTTAGATGTTCCCTTAGGAGTACTGGAGATTGACCCACTGCCATGTGAGTTATGATCAAGGAACCTAAAGAAGCCTCTACCTAGTAAGAACATACTTTCTTAAAACCGTGGCATTGAGTGGGGGGATCATGAGATGGTAGCTGTACCAATCACTATCCATGCTTTCTTGTTGTGTACGCGCTTGGGAAGCAAATTGAATTATATATATATATTTGAGGCAAAATTTGAAGGTCCGGTCTGTTGATACAAATGGTTGATAGAGTTGATACCAGGTTCCTACTGGTAAATGATATTGGCTGCTATTACAAGATCTGCTGGATGTGATGCTGCACATTGAATATGTTCTTTCTAGAAACATGGTGCCCATACTCAGAGTGCATATGATGTTGCCGAGAGCCAAACCTCAGTATATCATGGATGATGATCGTGACAGCTGGTAAGGGTGCAAGATGATTGATCCAGATTGACAATTGGAAATGACACAAACACCAACAAAACAAGAACCAACCCCCAAGCATGAAGGACAAGCGCGAATATGGTTGGTTCACAATGATTGGCAAATTTTTGCTTTCTCAATAATTGCAGGGAAAACAAGGAACGTTGATAGGGGAACTTTATGTACCCGATGACAACTTGGCAGTCAATGGTGCTTAACCTGGAAAGCACAAATTATTCCAAACTGTGGGCCACAAAATGAACAGTTAACTTGATACATCAACGTGAAAAAACCAATCATTTCATCATTGAACAGTACCCATTTGACAGGCCTTCCTATAAAAAAGTGACCTCGTGCATCACACACTCCACTCATCTTACAGAAAATCCAACGCGGGAGGTACAACTCCATCTGGCAGTGGGTCAGTTCAGCCTGTACCCCTGGTTCCCCTATAATTAACCAGGCTGTTTTCCCTATCATTGTTGGTTATTATCACCCATTATTGGCTGGTTAACTGCTTGACCCAGCTCGCCATATATAGCTGGTATATCCCCTACTATGGTTGGTTATCATCCCCTATTATTGCTGATTATCCCCCATTGGTTGGTTATTATCCCGCATTATTGGCTGGTTGCTTGACCCAGCTCGCCCCCAGCCAGGCCTCACTGCACATCCTCCGGCGATAAGGGCGCCTGTTTCACTGACCAGCCTGGAAACTGCCAAGAGGTGCGAGCGCGGCGGCACTGGTTGGGTCGTGTTGTGTATTGCTGCAAGGGGAGCCTGTTCAAAGGAGGATTTGAGGAATACGTGTATATATAAATAACTAACTAACTATCTAACTAAATAAACAAATAAATACATATATTTAAATATATATATATATATACCAATATGAATATAAAAATATTTGTATATAGATATAAGTATATAGAGAACTAAAAGAGAACAAATGTGTACATATATATATATGTAATTTATCAAAATGTAAATATGTATAGAGCGAGATGAAACATATGCACAGAACTATGAAAAGATAACAACACCAGCAGCAGCAACAGCAACAACAACAACAACAACAACAAGAACAATAACAAGAACCACAACAATAACAATAACAACAACAAAAACAACAATCATGAAACAACTACAAGAGCGCAATGAATCGAAACACATCGCGCAACAAACTTACTGCAACTATCCAATCAACTCACTCCTGGACTGGCCGCAACAGGCATGAAACCAGCGAGCAACAACAAACAACAATTGCAACAGTAACTAACTTACAACCAACCAACCAACCAGCCAAACAACCAAGCAAACAAACCAAGAGAAAAGAAAGAAACACACAAACAAACAAACGAGACAAACTATAAACAACTGCAAGAACTTTACGCAACACAAACCACTTAAACAACAAGAACAACGATGACAATCTTCAAACAATTGCCAAAACGTGCTGAGGCCAGAACAAACAACGCACAAATATGCACAAATCAAAAGAAAAGGAAACAATGACACACTGGTTATCTTCAGCAAAAGCCTGCACTAGTGTGTTCCTTGCCCAAATATGTGGCACAGGGCATGTTGGCAGGAACAGTCAGTCTGGCAAAATAACAGTGTCACCGAATCAAACAGAGCAAAGGACATCATCCAAGAAGTCAAAATCATTGCGACCAACCCAAGGTTCAGCAAGACTGAGCAAGTTTCCGGATCCGCGTATTAAGGCAATCCAACCAAAAAATCCAACCACTCACTACTTTATGTGCTGAACC
>VSDK01001438.1:82560-98089 GCA_009767595.1 Symbiodinium kawagutii
GGTAAAACCGTCGATTTAGATTCCAATTATACACCATAACGCACTTCCATCTAGACCCCGCACAGGTTGCTGGTGATCCGTGCCGTCCAGAATTGACTGATCCACTGTCTCCTGGGGCACCGTGCGAGGTACAAAGGGCCTGGGTGGTTCGGACTCGGGGGTCACTTTCGTCGCAAAGGTCTCTTTAGGCTTCCTCGGTGCTGGGGCACGGGTTCACTTCCTCAGGGAGGTCCCCAGAAGTCTACAAACCACCCATGACTTGGTGTAATTATAGCTAAACTATGTGAAACTCTTAGCGATTTACTGCTTGGTGGTTGAACCACCCCTAGGAAAAATATGAGTCAACCAACCAATTGTTAATATGATATATTTTACTATGGCAAATAAGAAATGTTTAAAACCACCAACCTGTTTATGATTTGTCATTTCACATGCAGTCTTAACCACATCTTGGGCATTCACTCCTGGACCCTCAAAGTTTCAATCCAACACCTGCTGGCTCCCCGTTCAGCCCGGTCGCAGTGAGCCACTTCCATTCACCTTCCCTCCCAAGATAGGGCTGTAACCGACCAAAGTGCGACAGGATTAGCCATCAACGGAAGGTCCTATTGCGTTTCCCATCCCAAGATAGGGCTGTAACGAACCCAAGTGCAACAGGATTCGCCATCAACGGAAGGTCCTGTTGCGTTTAGGCCCTACCCACCAGTGAAACAAGTCACGAATTGGCACGCTTCTTCATGTAGATCCACGCGATGATGCATATCACGGCAATGAAGGGCATGATGAGCGAGCGGAAGACCTTCAATGTTCGGCTGCTTTCGGGGCCCCTGATTCTTCGCTAAGTTGGTTTGTCACTGTGGCAGCTATCAGGTGTGGTTTTTCATGTCAGGTGCGAACTCGCCAGGGGAAAAATCATGGGATTCTCTCCCACTTCGAAGGGGCATGCTATACGCGCCGAGAAACGGCCGCTGCAGCAACTACTACAAGGCTTTCACTGTTGGAAGTCGTTCTGCCAAGAAACCCCCGCCACCGTCATGTAGGAAGGGCCGAAACCCTGAAACATCTCTGTGGACCCAGTGCCATCATAGTCCTTGGCTGTCAGAAATTACGAGGGGATCAGCCCGGGATTCAAATCAACAAAGACGTTGGCGATATCTTGAGACCAAGAAAATATGATGGCTTGACTCATTGGCGCTGGCGCCCTCGGGAACAGCTCATGGGGGGTACAGCCCCACCCCTCCCGGCCAAAGTTGCTGTCAAGACTCATCGGTCATTTGGAGGTTGAAAAGAATTCCCAAAGCAACGGTGAAAAGGACCCTGGAAGGCTCGGTGGCTGGGTGATTTCAGAAGGGTGACGCTTCCACCCCTGAACCCGGCAACTTCTAAATCTTGTAAGGTGAACTTCCTCCCCGCCTTTGGAGGCCTGCTATTCTGAAGCTTTTCCAGAACGGGGAGCGACATCACGGTTGGGGGGCCACTCCAGCTTTGTCTTGTGACCTGTGAGGGCATCGTATTTTTTTTAGGACCGTGGATCCTTCAACTGCAACAGATGTTCAAATGTAATGCAAAGGTGAGAAGCAACCCTTCCCAACATACCGAGGCGGAAAGCCTGCCTAGCCTCAAACATTATAACAGGGAATCCACAACCGATACTCATCTGCACCATCAAAACACGGAATCCCACAAATCCTACATCCATTTGGTGGACAAACCTATCACACAAAAACTTGAGCACAGAATCGGCTATATAGATGGAATACAATAAGATTCCAATAATAGTTGTTGGTTTCAACCCGTATCAAAAATATGCTGGTCAATGTCAACCAACTATTTGCTAATATTTCCTTCGGAAAAGGAGCAAATGCCAATGAAACCACCAACCACTATATGTTTAACCATTGTTGTTGCTTATCATCCCTTTATAATTACCCATGACCAACCCATGTTTAAAATCACCAAACAGCAATGAAGATCCAGGAGCTGTTCTGTTCATGCTGGATGCACCGGCTGGGCGGCTGCATCATATATGCATCTTGGTGATTTCCTGTCGGCTTAAAGCTTGGAATGTGCGCATCCTTGTGCACATGGCCGATTGAAAAACATACAATGTATACATATACATATATATCCTTGGGTAAATTTCCGCAGCAAAAGCTTTGACGAAAATCCAGCATGTCCTGTAGGCTCAGCCATGATTTACTTCTTGTGTGTGGACTTAAGCGGCAAAAAACCAACCGCCCGCGTTCGTTCACAGGGGAAGCACCGTGTCCCAGCTGCAACGGGCGCTGCCCCCCGCCCCCCCCCAACACGAAACGCAGCCAGGAACGGAAACCAAAAACGACTGAAACGATCCACGGTCTTGGACCAGCTGAGCCAATAGTTGGCACCTCAGTCGCGGTTGGTTGGTGCCAATGACCATGGATATCTTTTGGGGGGATTCATGGCTGGTTGGTGGTTTCAACCCCTTTGAAAAATATTTGTCCACCAACTATTTGTAAATAATTTCTAGGGAAAATAATCAAAATGTCTATCAAACCACCAACCAGTTAATGGTCATTAGCTTGGTCGCTTGTAGATCCCTTGCTAAGATCTTTTGAAATTTTGAGTGCCTGGAAAATTCATTTAATCCTCAAAAACACTAAAGATCTAAGTTAGTGGCTGTGAGCCACCTAGTTTGCCATCGTTGGTTGGGTGCTTTACAACTGGCGATTGATGATCATCAGTCAAACATCATTAGTCATCATGGGCCACCATCAGTGGCTGCTTGGCGGTTTCAAGCCCCTAGGAAAATGATCAATCCACATATCAACCAACCATCTCTTCATACCAAAGAAAAAAGACTGTTTAAAGCCACTGGCCAGTTCAAATCATCATTCAACCATGAGTAAGCCATCTGTAAGCCATCATCAATCATCTACCACCATCAACGATGGTCACACCATTCCGGCTCAACTGACTGCCCTGTCGCCCAGCGGCATAGCTTTCCAAACCTCTCACAGCTGCCTGAGCTCTGGCGCAGAGCGATGGGTCAAAAGGGTTGGTATGGGCCCCACAGGCCCCTCGCTGGGCCCGGGGTTCTGACCTGTCAAAATGATGGATTTTGGGGGGGCCAATGGTCCGCAATGATTAATGAGCGTCATGGTTGAGAATGGCTAAGTAGAGTTAATAAAGTTTGAGGGTTAGCCAGTGATGATGGCAATGGTTGATTAATGTTTAAGACAATGACCAGTCATGGAAATGCCTAATATGATACTGGCATGACTCATCATGGGTTTCTTGATTCCTAATGGGTACATAGCTCATTGATAGTGCTGGGAAGTGGTCAGCGCTGGTTGAAGCATTCGTAAGAAAAATTGGCGGATAGCAAAGAACAAAGGCGCCAGGGACGTCGATAAGAATCGTTGGCAATGGTTGTTCGATATTTGCCGATTCCAGAAATACATGTTTCTCAAGCCACAGGGGTACCCCCGGCCAAATCATCTGCTTATTCACCATTTAAAGTCATAAGTCAAGCATTTTTGGGGCTCCCTACCTTGAGAAACCACCAAATCAATGCTTGGTAATGTGGATCGGGGCTGGTTGATGTAGCGAAAAATGAAGCAAACATGTATACGTTGGATACCAAACAAACACTTGCTTGACTTTGCCGCAACCAGTGAGCGAGGCACGTATGCTATGTGAAACCCATGCATAGAATTCTATGTGGGGTGGAAATCATGATTAAGATTCAGAACCAACAAAGAACAAATCAGTCCCCAGAATACTCAACATTGGCTACAATATCCTACAGTCATTACTGCCAATATGATACCTATGTATGCTCGTGAAATCAAAGCCGTCATCCCAGTTGGTATGGTTGAAAATAAGCCAAATCATTGTCTGGAACCATCAGCCAGTAATCGTGATGGCTTACAGATCCCTTGTTAATTTCTCTATTTGCAGATATTTTGTTTCCAATCCCAAAAGCACTAAATATCAAAGTCCCTAGTGCTCCAAATGTCAGACTGTACAGAAGGGGCTTTGTAGGGTCCAAACCCCTTCTGAGAAGTTTTTCTTCGAGCACCATGGAATTAGTGACGGTAAGCCATCCAGAAACTTTGCTTCGAGCACCACGATCATCGCACAATGACACAAACGGGGCAGCCCAAGCTCAGTTGATTCATTACCCTGGGTCACCCTAGGACATCAACCCGCAGTAACAACGACCAACCAACAACAAAAATCTAAGTCAAACTGCTGCTGAACTCAGTTTGCCCCTGGGCTTCTCCCAATTTATTTGCATGAATCGTCATTGACCATCATCTAGCAGGGTGGTTACTACAATTAAGCATGGTTACCCTTTGGTAAACTACCATGGTGCTGGACATCCCGGCTCCTGGTGCAAGTGACTGTTGTAGTTCTCAGCTCCCATCCTGATCTCTTCAAAGGGCATTTCCCACAGCAGCTCCACCGCAATCCTGAGCACAAGTCAGGTGGATGAGTCGCTGCTTCTTTGGTCAAGTCCACACCTTCCCCAGTTTATTAACAATACATGAATGCCAATAATCATTTCTATATGGACCCCATGCTAACAAACTTTGCCCATGATCAAATTTCAACTCAATTCAAATGCATATTTTCTACCAACAAAAGCTGCTTGGCATGCTGGGCCAACTGGAAGTCCCAGAAGTCAACCATTATGCCAAGGGTCTCGACAAAGTCGCTGCAGTTCATTCGATGATGGGCGGAAAAGTGGTCCTGACGCAGGGCCGCCAAAGAGCGATTGGAAGCAACAACTGGTACTGCTTGGTGGTTGAACCGCCCCCATGAAAAATATGAGTCAACCAACCAATTGTTCATAACTACTAGGGAAAATAAAAACTGAAAGCAGCGCTGTGAGCGCCCTAAATTTCAACCCTTTTATTTTTCCAGGTTCTGGCTCTTGATGCATCTTGTTCACAAATCTGATCGTCATTTCTTTCGAATTAACTTCCTTAACCAAAAAAATCCAAACAACCTTCTCAGAGAAATGTTTGGGGTTTGGGGTCCAGTCATCTCCCAAAACCAAAAAAAACAAAAAAACAAAAAAAAACAATCCTCAGAGGGAAATGTTTGGGGCTTGAGGTCCTGCCATGGTTGCTGGAGGATTGTTTTTTTTGTTTTGTTTTGTTTTTTTGTTTTTTTTGTTTTTTTGTTTTTTGTCTTTTTTTGTTTTTCCCCACCTGTCAGGTGAGGGTTGTTAGATTTTATCAGAGTTGACCGCTTCTCCTCCTCCTCCTTCTCCTCCTCCTCCTTCTCCTTGTCTCGCCGGACCTCAACCACGACCAAGCGCGACTAGTGGTTGCTGCCGGACCTCAACCACGATCATGTATGCCTGCTGGTGGCTGCCGGACCTGAACCACGACCATGCGAGGAATGCAGGTCCAGAATGTGTAGCCGAGAGGCCTGCAAACCTTGAGCTTGGAAGCCCAGAAGCAGAATGGCGCACCTTTGACAAGCCATCCGCAGCGATGGCCCGGAAGGTTGCCGAGTTTGAAAAATCTGCTGGTGGTTTCAAACTGGCGCCGGAGCAATTGTCTGCTTGCAGATGGTTTGGTGAAGCAATGGACGTAGCTTTACAGGAAGAAGACAACAAAACGCCTTTGCGAAACCGCACGCAGCACGCATGTCTTTTGATTGGCGCTGGTGGCACAGGCAAGACAACCATCATTTTAGAACTCATGCTGGATGTTTTTTGTCACTTTTTTCCAGCCAGACCCGGAGAGGAAGAGCGATACATGATTGCCACCTTTAGCCATGCTCAATCGGATGCTATTTCCAACGATGCCTATCGCGCCAGGACATGTCATACTGCATGCTCGTATCGTGTAGCCAGTTTGCGCAACAAGCATTTGGCCTTGAAAACAAAAGAGCAAGAGATGAAACAACGCTGGCAGCCTAAAATTCTTGTCATTCAAGATGAAATCAGTTTAGTTCCAGCGGCAGTGGAAAACATGATGCTTTACCGCAGCATGCGGGCACGCCAAGATGAAGGCCTTGACCCAGCTACCTATTTCAACCCAGGGGAGCTCATGGGACACATACCAATTTTGCTAATAGCAGGTGATTTTTTGCAGATAAAGCCCGCCAACGAGATCTCCTTAGCGGACAATCTCGAAGAGCTGATCCGCAAAATGCCGCACCGAGTGCAGACTGAACATCATGCTGCCCAGGCGGCATTGATGAGCATTGACACAGTGATTCACTTAAAGAAGTCGAAAAGGTTTCTGGATGCTCACTTGCCAGAAATCACAGAAGCAATGCGTAGATGCACGCCTGCTGCACCTTTGTCTGAGGATCACTTGGCTCAGCTGCGTGCTCGCAAAATCGAAAATTGCAAGAACGAACTGAGCACGGACTTGTTCAAGCATGGCCATGTCATTGGAATGTACTGGGAGAACATTGCTCGCAGCATGGTGGAAAGGGCCAACCGAGATGCGCAGAACCTCGATGTGCCACTATTTTGTCTGCAAGCTGCTGACCAAAGGCATTCCAGAAAAAATAAAGCCACAGACAAGCAGTTGACGCATCAGTTGCTCACGGTGCCAAATCCGCATCGCACTGGCAAATTGCAAGGCATGCTATTGGTGCACGAGAACATGGTTGTGCGGCTAGCGGATGTCTTGGCTCCACATCTTGGATTGGTTAAGGACAAACTGGCAGTGGTGGTGAAAGTGGATTTGCACCATGAAGATCAGAAGCGCCTTGACCGTCGTGAACCTGGATTCTGTCATTTCGTTCCGGAATACATGGCCAGAGGCATTTGGGTGAAATTACTTAAAGGAAAGAATTCGCCCATGGAAGATGCTCTGTTGCAGATGTGGGAAGAAACGTTTCAGAATCTGGAGGAACACGCGAATGACGCAAAGAGATTGTTCTTTGTCGAGTTGGTGCATGCAGAGTTCAAAATTGATTTGAAGGTAGGCGAGGACACCGAGAAAATTGAAGTGATTCGCTGGCAATTTCCTCTTTTGCATGGCATGCTGCGTACTGCTTACAGCGCGCAGGGTTTGACCTTGGACGGAGGTGTGCTGGTTGATTTGCGGCGTGCTGGTGGGCTAGAGGATGCTGACTGGTGGCTGGCCATCTATGTCATGCTGACACGTGCCCGTAAACTGCAAAACCTCATCTTGTTGGGGTTCACGGAGCAAGTAGAAGATCTTTTACGCAGAGGCCCTCCTGCCTACTTGCGGGAACTGACGGACAAGTTGGAAGCCAAAGCTGCTTCGACGCTTCAGCGGCTGCAGTCGTGGCCTGTCTATGATGCATTGCATACGTCGTGATACAGTGCTCTGCCAGTGGGACCAAATCGGGTTTGACTGAAGAGGTCTGGTGGAGGTATGATGGATTGCAAACATTTTGACACGGTGCTTTGCCACAAGTCTCGTGAAGTAAAACTGGCATGGTTGCGCAAACATGTTTGACAGGCGGTGTCCTGACATGTTTAGGCATGTTTAAGCAAACCTGTTGAGAGTTCAGAGCTTATTTTGCATGGCCCACTGACATGTTTATAACTTGATTGAAAAATGGTCATGCGCAATGAAATGCCAGGCGAAGCCAATTCGTTGGCACAGGTGGTTCATTGCCATGTTTGGGCATGTTTGAGCAAACCTGCTTCTTGGCTCAGGTGGTTCACCGCCATGTTTGGGCATGTTTAAGCAATTTGTTTGAGAGCTCTTGAGTGTATGTCAGATTACCGCCTGACATGTTGATTTGCTGTGTGCCAGGTGAACCCAGTGAGTGGCGCGGCTAATTGCGCAAAAGTCGCGTGACAAAAGCTGCAGACAAAAGTGTTGCAGATCAATAGGTGGATTTGAAATGTCATGGTGGGGATCACTCGAAGTAAAGTAATTTTTTGGTTCTGGGCGTGCAGATCCAAACATATTGGGGTGCAAATGCATTGCATACCTCTAAATCTAATCAATAGTTGGATACAAGTGCCTTTCATATGCCTACGAATTAGGCATAACTAGTGGGGCACAAATGCATTCCGTATCCTTAAGAATAGGCTTAGGCAACAGTTGCCTCAATTAATATAAAGAAGCCATATTTAAGGGCCCTAGCTAAATCATATATACAATAAAATTGGTCGCCCCAATATTGACAGGCTATTTTAATAATATCGAGGGGTCGTCTCAATATTGAGGGAAATATTTAATATTAAAGGGCCGCTCCAATACTGACAAGTTAAATTTAAGGGCCTAAATAATTAGTATCGAGAGGTCGTCTAAATATTGAAGGGTCAGGTTGAAGAATATTTGTGCAAATCAATTGGCCAATTCTGCTGCTATTTGCCTCTATTATATGACAGTATAATATGTCGAACAAATGAATTACTTAGCCGTCCCTTGTAGGTAGATTTTCGATATGTTATGTCAGTTATTACTTTGCTGGCAAATATGTTTGTTATAATCATTGTAGTGGTGATACTTCGCAGGCACTATTCTGCAGTTGTTCTACCTACTAAGGGAACATGTTACAATGGCAGTCTAATGGAAACATAACAAGTTGAATGAGCCGGGTGACATTTTAGGCAAAACCAATGGGAAGATTGCTTGGCAAGAGAGCCCATCTATAATTTCCTTCAGGTTGTCATAGAACATGTTTTCAGCTTGCATTGCTATGACAGTACACCATCATGTGCAGAAGAGTAGGAACTACAAAGCAAAGAGGCTGATGGCAACTGGTAGACAATAATGCAAAGAAAACCTAATCAAATCTTGCATTCTTTCAATCAATTATCATAGCTGAGATGAAAGTCAAATTTAGGCCTTCAAAGGCTACTTTTATCGAAAAAAAGGGCGCTCACAGCGCTGGCCTCTCAATAAAAAATGTGAATGAAACCACCAACTAGGATAATGGTAACAACCAAAAACCAGAATCACAAGTGCACCAAGTTGTGAGCACCATGAATTCTACCACCGTCAAATAGATATCCAGTCATAGATGCTAGCAAATCTATGAATCAATGGTTTCTCGGCGGCCCCCAGCAGTATTAAGTTGGGTCATAACCCTCCATAACTGGTGGTCAACCCCAGGGAAGTTAGCTTACAAATCGACTTGTAAAGGGCTGAGGGCTCACCTTCTAATTGCTGTACTAACATCGACCGTGCACTCGCTACAAGGCCGACCTTCTAGTTATAACTGGTTTTCTTTAAGGCATTTACTGATGATATATCTGCCATAACTGGTAGTTACCCTAGTTATACACCAACTTACAGCTGATTAGGGGCCCACCTTGCGGCAATCGCACGAACTTTGGCCGATCTTTGGCCGAGCGGCGGTCAGAAGCCGTTCCAATTCATCCCGCGATCGGCTCCTTAGCAGCGGAGTGGTGGCAGCTGAGCATCTAAAAGACGAACCAACAAACATAGGCATCTACTGCGCCCTTGTGGTGATCAAAATCAAACTTAAGAATCATGAGTCATCATCATCATCATCATCATCATCATCATCATCATCATCATCATCATCATCCTGCTCATCATCATCATCGTCGTCATCATCATCATCATCATCATCGTCATCATCATCATCATCATCATCATCATTATCATCATCATCATCATCATCGTCATCGTCATCATTGTCATCATCGTCATCGTCATCATGGTCATCATGACCATTCGTGGCTGATGCAAGTACCAAATGGTTGAAGACCTGTCAAAATAATCATAGCCGTCAGTGGTCAATGATGGTATCATTTCTTGGGCACTTAGATGTGCACCTGGGGTTATCATCATGGTTATAACCCCACATATGGAGTGTGTTGCGGTCTTGGGGAGCCCCGCTTGGCACAAGGAAATGCCTGCATACATAGACAATGCAAAAACATATGATATACATAGGCGCCTGTGCACGTTCAAACTCACATACATGCCCTCAAGAACGCAAACAAACACATGCATGGGGCGTCCAGTGGATTTAATCAAAACAAACCCCGCAACAATGATTAATTCAGCCAATTTCATTGGACAAACTGCTGCCAAACAGGGTTTACAAACAAATGTGATAGTCCAGGCCCTTGGTTGTCCCTTGGCAAGTCTCAAATTCACGAAGCTCAACATCACAGCAGCGTCCTGGTGAGGTTTCAGCCCTTTCATGCCAAGTTCGCCAAGGGCACATGTGATTTCCAGGGGTTCCATCCCCAGTCATGACATTTTAAGAAGCAGGGAAACATTGGATGCCATCTGCTGTCAAAAATAGGTGGAACGGGGAAGCCAACGCAAACCCTAGTGGCTCGGTAGGCTTCGAAAATGTTGCGAAGGCTCCAAATTTGGGAAACAACATGAAACAGTCAATGATTGGGACCGCATTCTGATAGTTGCAGCCATCTCGGCATAAGCTCCGAGCAAATCAAAGCAGCAAATGTACCCCCCCACTGGTGTTTTCCTGCCTCATATACCTATAATTCTGGGAGAGCGGGGTCCAAAATCGAAATTGTCCGGGAGAAGAACGGATCTGATTTACACTGCCCCAGCTTGAGCAAGCAGCCCGCTCAAAAGGAACAACAATATTTGGTGAGGGTATCGTGAGTCAAGCCATTATTGGATACAACTCTTAACCAACTGCAAAAATGGCCATGGGGAGTAGGTAGGTTTTGACTGCGCGGGTCATTCTACGCACGATTAGGCACAATTTTTCATTATAGTTGAATCCTGGTGGTTGGGCTGCTTGGCAAAAGGATTTGCACTGATGCGTCCCCAAAATTAGTGCAAAAGCGAAACAAAACACCATACTGAAACCAAAAATCAACCATTCATTCTGGGGTCAATCCACAAAACATGGCTTGGTAAACACAATTGACTATGATTGACTTTGAAGGGTTTGGAACCTGATCACGTGGAAAACCAAAAAGTGTTGGAAATACACTGTTCAAGGCGTTTCAAAGTATCGGAATGAAAAATGCTATCCCAAACTACCTTAAAGACTTCCATAGCTCCTATGACGAAACAACTTCGGCTTGTTGGTATATGTGAATTTGGTAGAAATATTTCTACACGTTCAACAATGATATAAACTGACTTGTCAGTCCACACTAATAACCAATAGCCTTACTAGGCCTCATGCTAATAGCCTATCTATATCATCACTCTGGCATCCTCCGTTCTTACCCAGGATGATCCAGTGTCTTCTGGCTGGAGGTTGAACCACCCCTGTGAAATTGCTTGTCCACCAACCATTTGTTAATCGTTAAATACTGGGAAACACATGTTTCAAAGCCACCAGCCAGTCCTCAATCAGAATCAATCCATTGGAATCGGAGTCAAGCATGTAGAAAAGATTCTCAAAGAAGATCAGCTTCGCAGTGTCCTTGGCAGGACATGCATCCCCATCGCTGTCTCACCATCCAAAATCCTACCAAACCTGGCGGTATCAGCACCACACGTATTGGTTGTATCGGTTGGTGGTTTCAACCTGTATGAAAGATATGAGTCAACTAACCAACAATATTTGTTCACACTAGTGGGAACAAAATATGTTTTGTTTGAAACCACCAATCACTGGTTGTTTGACTGTTCTTGTTGCTTATCATCCCCTATTATTATCCACAACTAATGCTTATTCCTATGACCACCACCACGTTGTACTGCTACCTTCTTAATTTCGGCCCAAGGATGGTGACTGAAGGTCCACACACCGCACCCGGGGCTTGTCACCCCTCTTGCTGTACCAAGGAGCTGATGACAACTTATGATGAAAGTGTTTGGCTCCAGGCAAGATGGGGCCCCCTAGTTGTACTTATAAGTTGGTTCATACGCCATTTAACTATGGCTACATATGTATTCCAAACTAGTAGTTATCCTACTGAACTGGGGATGCAACTGTCAAGTTGATGGCTATGGCAGGGAAAAACCTTCTTTCTACTGAACTACTATTTGTAAACAAACTTGGCCAACTAAGGGGCCCCTCCTTGTAGCCGGCTTGAAAGTGAACGTGGCAATCGCAAATGATCTGAAAGTGATGGTAGGTCTTCCAGCCGGCTTCAGTTGAGTACCAAAGGTTACCCACTTCAACTCCATATGTCATCCGCCTTATCTTGGCGGCGCCCGGCTTGGATGTTGAGATTGCATTTTCCGAACCAGCTCCTATACACATGCATTGTTCAATTGAAGCTGATGATAAAATGTGACCACGCACCTACTCGTGTATATATGCATGCATGCGATCGCATACATAACAAATAGACATGGATAGCGACATGGTACAACAAAAACAATGGCTATTGTGGCTAAAGTAAACTGCTTCAACAACCGGCAACAACCTCAAAACAATCTCTCTCTGTCTCTTTCTCCATCGCTACCTCAAGCAATAAATGTAATTATATAATTCAATAAAGATGTCAGTGGAAGTGTTCTGAGGTTGTTGCAACTTATTCAAAACATACATGTTAACAACACAAGACGTATATACATGTTGAAACATGAATAAAAACAAACACACACAAAACAGCCACGATACTGCTACATTGTTCGTGGTTTCAACCCCTAAGAAAATTAGTAGTCAACCAAGCAACTATTGGGTGGTTTCTCGAAACGGGGGTACTCCTAAATCATCCAATATTCATCATCTAAAGCCCTTAACCAAACATTGTTGGGATTTCTTATTTTGAGAAGCACTTGCTAGGAAAAAACTTAAAACCACCAGCCAAACATATTTGTTGATGTTGATCACGCCAGGGTCGTCAACCTTTTCGGTGGTGTCAAAGCTCCGTCTCCGTAATGTCTTCGTTTTCCAACTTCTGGGCTATGCCACCTGAAGCGATTGTTGCTGGGGGGTAAGCTTGTCATGATGCACAGTGGTACCCCGCAGTGATCAGGTGGTCAGATTTTCGTCATTTAAGGAGGTTCCAAGGTGGTTATATAGTCATAGGGTGGTCAAATAGATGTATCTACCATAACTAGTAGTTGCCCTTGTTGTGTTCACCAACTTATGTTGGGTGTACCACCCTGTAGGTGGTAAAAAGCAATGGTAAGTAGTTGGTTATGGTTACCTATTAATTTGCGATAATTCGATAATGGTATACTGGCCATCTCGGGCTGATTGTGGTTGATGGTGTCGTCCTAGAGGTGGCTGACAATGGTTAAACGCCGAATGTTGGGCACTCTGGGTTAACCTTGACATGAGTGGCTGGTACTGGTCAATAGAAAAAGCTTAGGCAACAAAAGTAGATACTCTCAACGTGTAGGGTCGGCAAAAGCAACAAGCGCTAATGGTCGGGAGAATGATGGCAAATAAATTGGATAGTAATCACTATAGTACTCAACGATGGCAAAGATTTTCCAGCTTTATTGCTTATAAGTAGTTGTAGCGGTGGCTGATAGTTACAGTATGCTATGGTAAGCACATATTCTGTTCTGGACCATCAAATGGGTGGCAGTGCGATCGGTTCACGGGCAAGATATAGCCACTGAAACTGCATGAGCCAATATGAACCATGGCCAATAAATGGCCCTAATCTAACATTGGTCATCGCATATGACCGTTTGTGACGTTTCAGAAGGACTGCCTGCACCCCTTGCCCGCATCCCGCAAGATGAATCGGCTTGTCACCTATTGCGGTGATCATTCCCTACTGCTGGAGCAACGCAAGTTGTGAGTTCTGGAACCCCAGCAACAGAAAAACAAATAGCTAGTGGTTGGTGGTTCTAAATTCTAACCTCTCTGAAAAAATGGTCAATCAAGCAACCACCAAATATGAGAAAATAACAAATGCAAAAAACCACTAGCCAGACTACAACACCCGTTGGTAGATTGCCCTGGCAATGGAACATTGATTTAAGCACTGGTAACGGTTATGTTGCAGTGCGTCGTGAATCCGCCGAAAAGGATAATAATCGTTGATCAACTCACGAATTTACCTATTCTTGAATTTATGTCTGGATTAGCCTCTAGATGAAGCACATGGAACGCAAGGCATTCGCTCAATATACCCGGTGGCAATCTACCAAAGGCTGGAGGGGGGAAAAAACAACAGCACCTGCAAATGATTTCCAACCTCTACCTCTCTCTGAAAGATGGTGATTTTTTACGGTAGCTGATAGTTATGGCAAATAGAACTAGTTGTTCAATGGCCCTAAAAACCATGTTACAACGTTTGGCGGGCCCACCTTTTAGCCAGCAACGTGGTTTATCGGTGGGCATTGGTCCAGAGGGACACTGACACCCCGCATGGCGCCAAGTAACCGATGGAGGTCTTGCCTTTCAAAATGCCTTTGCTGAAGCGTCGGTAGATCAAACCTCAGCATGCTGGAAGGGCCGCTGGGAGCGCTTCCGAACCTTCAAGAAAAAATGCAAACGCCATCCATTCCGAACCTTTTGAACATCACATGTGCCTGTGTGTATTGAAAATTGTGGCATGTTCATGAAGCAACTATTGATTCACAACACATCCATATTATAGCAGAAACAAATAAACACATTGGAGATTACGTGGCAAAACGATTGGCAAACTGAACAAGCATGTGAACAACCATGAGCCAGCAAGAAAAGGAACGAACAAATACCATTTGCGTGAAGTAACAAAAGCGCACATACACCGACAATTGCTTGCTGTATCATGACCATGGGTAAAAAATTGCTTGAACCTCCCAACTTTCATGTGCACATGGCGTTCCTTCCACATCACCATATTGGCAGGCTCTTTAACATCACCAAGCAAGTCGGATAGGCTTAGGCTAGCAAGCCAACATGCTAGGCAAGGAAGGGCTTGCTAGCCTAACATGTTGCACAAGTGGCCTTCCCAACCCCCCACCGGACCCTGGCCTGCTTGCGACTCCACCACTCGCGTGGCCCCTCCTTGGCTCGAGAGCTTCATTCTTGCAGCCTTGAAATGACTACAAAGGCCCGGCATGGTGATGGCCGGCATTCAAAGTCCATGGGGGGACATTCCCATACTATTTCTAACCACGCCGCAAGGAATCCCATGGCCATACTCGACTGGCACAACATGGTACGACACAGCAGGTGCATCATGCCTTCTTAAACTGTGAAAACACCGCGCACCATATTTTTCTGCCAAGCGCAGAGGCGTTACAATCTGCTTGCTACTCACGGCAATCAGCAACCAAAAATGCATGTGTTATGCCCACTTCGGACCCTCACCACTTGGAATGCAAAGAGCTTTCCTACAGCAGTGGGTCTTACTCGGTCATAATTACTGAGTCACTTCAGACCTACGGCTGGTTCTGCGAAACAAGTGTGACCACACAAGGCTATCGTGAAGCTACCAGTGATCAGGCATGGTCTCGGCGCCAACGGTGCAAACATAGGAACAAATGAACTTACCAGGATGCGATCCTGGACAGCAGCATTGCACCACCTGCCCACTTCCCAGTGCACCAAAAAACCACGCGAAAACCTGGACAGCTTTGCAATAGCCTTGTAAAACATGCATCTACACAGCCGAGCTTGGTGTGAGAATCTAATCAATTAATATCAGTAGTGTTTGCTGATTGCCGACTGCATTTGCTGCCTCATTGCCAGCTACCCCTGTTGGGGTTTCCTGCTG
>VSDK01001438.1:98564-171185 GCA_009767595.1 Symbiodinium kawagutii
TGAACCATGCTGTGTCCCGGGGCCCCAATCTGCTTTGTAATAGGAGCCGTTCTCATCAAGGGCAAAATCTGAACTTTCCCCAAAAAGGGATCTCACTCGGTCCCTCAGCCCGGATTGCAGGGCCTCTGTCCAAGGCTTCTGCACAAATTGCTCCACTTTGCAACGTCCACCGTGGCCATGCACTTGGCCAAACCCTCGCTTCTTCAGCCAAAGCCAGCACTCGTCCACATCCATTTCGTTTTGAAGATCAACAGCCAGGCGTTCTACTGGATCTCCGGCCTCACTGGCCAGAAAACACATGCCAGGTGTTCTAGCAAAGGCCATTTCTAGCTCGTGAGCCTGCGTCATGGAGTGCATAGTCTGTCGCGCCAGTCTGCGTCGCTGTCGCGAGCCTGGCTGGTTTCGTCTCCTTGCGGCTCTTGGCTCTGCCACTTCGGCGTATTGGTTTGACGGGTAGAATCGATCGGAATCGGTGCTAGGCAGGGAATTGGTGTCAGGCACCTCTTGCATGCTTGGGCACGCAAAAAGCTGCAGTCAGTTGAGACAAGGATGCCAACGCATTCCATCAAGGACAACCAACCATCATCAGTAGGGTTTAGTGTCACTGGCGATAATTCCAAGTCTCTGTAGAACAAACAACTGCTTTCATCATTGCTGAGGAGTCATCGACGTCAAACGTTGGCGCACTGCCTTCAATATCTTAAATCTGAAGAGGGTAGCCACGGGCCTTTGAAGTACCAGCTTGTGCTTTCCTACTTGGCAGCTCAACATACACCATCATTGCTTTTCCTACAGCAGTGGCACTGCCAAATGGAACATCTCTGGGACACTTTTGCTCGTATGCATCCATGTTTCACGATTGATTGGGAGTGGTTGTGTTTGAACTGGCCTGATTATATGAAACCAAAAAACTTGATATCTGACTGACTAAGTAACTATCCAGCTAACTAAGCAACTAATTAGCAAACCAAGTAACTAACTAACTCATTCTTGTTGTTGTTGACCACTAGCCATGGCTAGTTAACTGGCAACCCCTTGGTTCCTCCCTGGTTGGATCTCCGGCTCAAAGGGTGGCAACACAAGCAGCGCCAAGAGTCGTTCGGATTCGGAGCCGCAGAACAACCAGGGCGCCAGCCACGCTAACCAGTTGGGCAACAAATGCTCCTCAGTACCGTAGCTTTGAGGTGCTTCGTTGCTGCTTCGGAATGGTTACAGTATTCTTGGTGCCCATGGCTGTTTACTAAGCTAAGAATATGGTTGTTCACTGTGGTGATATGACAATAAACAGCTGGTTGAGAAAACTGACTAACATTTTTTCTCATTATTCAAAATATTCAAAACTAACTTGCCATCTGGTCAATCGATATAGTAGCAAATCATGCATTGATTACAATGCTGGTTGATGGATATCATCAACACTGAGTCTTTGGAAGCTTCCAGCTGCCAGTACTGTACCAATCCTGGGCCACAGACCGTGGCTTGCACCCACAGACCGTGGCTTGCGCCCAGTATCACCAGGCACCAGGTCAATTCCGTATGGCTTGGGATTCCCCAACTAGCTTCGGTACAACCACCTACCAGTACCATCATCTACAATGATGAATCAAGCTGAAAATCATGGGCTATGTATCACTATATCATGTCAGGTCCACCATAGTAGCCCTTCCACCACCATCCCGTTGCTTACTTAATGCAACCGTAGCACCCACCCCCGCAGACCCCGACCTCCGATCACCCGAGGCACGTCGGTATGGAAGGCGAAGAAGAGCACCATCATCGTCTCGAGGAGGCTCAAACAACAAAAAAACTCGGTGGCTAGGCAGCTGGAGCTGGCGGTGGTGCCCCCCAGGAGTTTGTCACGGGGAGGAGCCTTTGTGGGGAACGGAGATCCACTAGGGAAGGGAAGGGAAGGTGTGGCTGTGGGTAACGGAAGGTGGAACTAAGTCCCAAAGAAGTTCAATGAGCAATTTTCAGGAACAAACCTTTTTTGCACAATATCAGTACGCAGTTTGGTGAGGAATTCTGAAGCATCTGGATTCGCACATTTTGCAGCACGGTGCCCCACAAAGAACTGATGGCTACACCATGGTCTGTTGCTGCGGAAGCTTGTTGTAGCGTGCGTTTTCTTCAAGGCTGTTGGGACAGTGCTTGGGATATGCGCTACAGTTTCTGGAGGATCTTGGTGGCACCAGGGTACCATATCAAGAATGCCACTCAGGCCTACACAGGACCACCAGGTCGCAAATCTTCAGGCATGAAACCATCAGTCCCGACCGTCGAACCTATTGTCAATAACGATCGCAATGGCAACCATCAAACAACAATAATATAGACAACCCATAATGTGATCCACTAGCCCTCCTATGTCCATCATACAACTGCCGAACAACCATCAACTCACCAACACTAATTGACCATTGACTAACCAACATTAAGCATAACCAACATTACGCATAACTACCCAACATTCACCAACATTAACTAACCAACATTCACCAAGCATTAACCACCCAACAGCCATCACTACCATCCTATGACCACCTTATCTCCTTCCACCTGGGCCCAGGCACCGAGTTCACCAGCATAAAGAGGTCGATCCACAAAAGCTCACCGCAAATGGGCACGAAGGTGGCCACAGTGGCTCGACCCACCTGGCGTGGGCATCTCAAGCCCACCAGGGGATCCACAAGCTGTAGTAGTGCTTAACCATAGCTATATGGGTGTTTCTCAAAATAGGGGTACCACCAAAACATCCATTAGTGGTCATTTATAGTAATAAACCAACCATTTTTGGGGTACCACCATTTTGAGAAACCACCATATGTGTGTGTGAATTCAGGCATCCGAAAAAAAATGACCGTGTAGACATCTTCTGCAAAATCTTGTGGCATGCAAAAGTTTGTGCGATTATGACCTTTCAGAGATTACACGTGTGTACTCAATGCAAATCCATACAGAACCATAAGCATTAAAAAGCCACAGTAGCCAACGAGTAACACACAAGTATATATTGAAAACCAACCACTTTTTTACCATTGATTGGTTGGCCAATATCCATTCCAGCAGCAAGTCACAGTGGTTGATAACCAACCGATCAACAGGACATGGCCCCTGTCACTGTGGCCCGCCACCTCTACCACCAACAGCAGGGTGATGCCAAAGGAGAGACGCTCCTCAGCAGGGTGATGCAAGTTTCAAGGACGGTCTCAAGCAACAGGCTGTCCCAATCACCTACAGTGGCTCGTCATGGCCTGCAAGCATTTGAAGGTACTCACAGCGGTTCAGAAAAGTCAAACTTAATCATACTTAATGGAGGCTATAATCTGGTTCAAGGTAGTTGAATGCCTGCGATCACCCGCAGTCGTACGCCATCTACTCAACACAGATGCACCACCCGTTCGATCTATATCATGCCTAAGTGTGCCCCGCAGTTCATCGGGCCTCGTTGGGAACATGCCCACTGAGCAGCTGGGTACCAACTGTTAACAGCCCTAGCAATCTTCTCTTTGCGGTGCACGCAGTTCTTCTTTCTGCATATTTCGGTTCCATGCCATTGATTCATGAACCATTCATTCATGCCATGAAAGGTCGTGGCAAGCTGAAGTCCTTACAAGGACCTTTTGTACGACTCCCGTGTGATCATTAACTGCCTACATGTATGTCGATGCCTGTCATACTCAAGCTGTTTCCTGCTGGTCATTGCTGGGCGATCCCAGGAGGTGCATATCAAACTGATGGTCTTTGCCCACCTGCTTCCACGCGCGCGGACTCTTTTCGATTGAAGCTGGGTGGTGAGCAGTGCTCCTGGCATACCTTGTCAACCTGTACGGAAGGGGCTGATTTGTAGGGTCCCAAGGGGCTGCTCAGATGGAGCCCTAGGGTGACCTTGGCGCTGAGCAAACTGTTTGTGCTTCCAGTTACCATTACGGTAGGTGACCAACCCCAGTGATGACAATGGTAGAAATCAGATGGTTACCTTATGGTAACTGGAAGGGGTTACCTACTATAATGGTAACTGGAAGGGTAGGGAAACCTATCAGCATCAAATTTGGCCCAGAGTCTCCCACTTCGTGGGACATGAAGAAGACACCAAAGGAAAGATAGGTCACGAGGACCGTCGGAAAGATGATCAAGGTGCCATAGTAAAACGTGGCACGATTCATGGTCACCGTGTACTTCACAATTGTCCTCAGCCAACTGTCACGCATGAGAACGAGGATGGTTGACCGCGGCATCCTTCCATAGAATGCGGGACATGTTGTGTTCAATGATCCAAGATTTTCCCAGACTGGATGAGTGAAGATCCATGTTCATGCGGTGGTTTCTCGAAATAGGGGTGCCCCGCATTCATCCTTTATTAAATATACTTAGAACCATTGAATTGTGGGGTAATATGGGGTAATCCTATTTTGAGAAACATCAATTGTTCTCCCTCCAAACAATAACAAAATTATTTCATGATCGAGCGGTGGAGTCACGTTGTAGCAACGCTGACCAAACAACAGCGAAGGCTGACCCTATGGCAGTCACTCTGAGGATTTTGCACGTCCTCCAAACAACGCAAAAGCTAACACTTGCTGGTTCATGATATCAGCAAAAAGTAAGTTGGTAGATGATCCGGATCATGCCCTGTATCCGGAGCACCTGCCAGCCTTTTTCGTTCAAGCCTAGGTTTCAGTCGCAACTCAGTCAATCTCCCAACCGTTCCCAGCATTTCCCACCTCCCATTCCCAGCCACTAATTTCCCACCAGCGGGCCATGGCTGATTGGGAAATAAGTCATAGAAGGATTGCTTCAAAGAGACCTGCACGCTCCTGGAACAATGACACCACCACCAGAAACAACAGCAACGCCGACGATCTGCAATGAGGCAAGTTCAGTAAGGGCAACCGTTTGATACACAAAGGCAAGGGCTACATGGAACCTCCTAGTTCAGGAATTGCTCGGTTCTTGCTGTAATTCAGGCAACGTGACGGATTGAAATGATCCAAAGAATTCCAGTCAGCTTTAGAAGCTGGTTTGGTCAAGCAAGATTTGCTTCAAAACACTGCTGCATCATGCGCCATCTTTTGCAATTGATTTGTGGAGGTAGCGATTTGAGGTGAAGTTTATGCTCATGTCGGAGTCACCACTTTCCCTTTCCCTCTCCTGATCGAATATTCCTGATACGTTGCCCCAGAGGTGTCTTCGTGATTCAGAAACAGATAGCCGGCATCCGTCAGATTGATACCCTGCGGCAGCCAGGGTGGTCTCCGCACGGGGACAGGACCTGATACAACCTGGCAATTTAACATGAGGAGAAATGGGACAAACAAATGGTACATTTTGCCAGGGCTTCCCACAAATTTGCCACCGAACAGTGGTATATTTGGCTGCAAAGTCATGAGCATCCCAAAGATTTGCCTTTCCCCGAACAAGCAGCTGCAGGTAACGACTTTTTCGACCAAGAGTTCGCCACAGGCACTGGAACCCACTGCAGGATGAAGGCTGGAGGTGAGCCCAGTTACATCGGGCGAGCTGCAAACTACCCAGGCGCACCAAGAACACGTTCGAATAGGTGGAATATCCAAGGTTGCGTCTTTTACGGTACCAACCCTAGCCTTCCAGTTACCTCTATAGTAGGTACCCAGCTGGTTTCTGCCATTGTTGTTTGGGGTTGGTTACCTACTATAATGGTAAGTGGAAGGATAGGGCAAGATCAGGCTAGTACAATGCGGCCAGACCTTGGGCCACAAAAGCAGTCTCCCTGGATGAGTGTTGCTTTTGATCCCCTATCATGAAGTGCCATCATCAACCAGTGCCAACCAGTAACCAGGTAGCAATCTTCGGCCATGGTCCAACTATTTTTAACAGCTACCCATATAAGTATTGCTAACTATTAACTTCTGATGAATTCCCATCATCGATCATAGCTCAACTATTGAGCAACTGCCACTGTTCTCAATAATCATCAGTTATGAACCAACCAACAGGCGAACTGATTGACCCACGACTTCACCACTTGACTGAGCTCAACCTATTGGCTCACTAAATCTAACCTATTCGAATTCACCATGATTAACCCATTCCTTCACCTCTAATTGACCATCACTGAACCCATTCCTAGCACCAGCGCATCACCCGCCTGGAAGCCATCAGACAAACTCCAGCCGCCCCACTCCATGGCACACTTTAAGTGATCGAAGGGGAAGGCCACTAAACCAGTGAACCTCGGGCCATGGGAGGACTGGGTACCTCCCCGCAGTGATGAGTTCGACCATCCAAAAAAGGTGGGCCAACTACAGGTGAACAATGACAATTCTGTTTGAACATGTTTGGAATCAATACTCAGCTTGAACTCTTCAGTGAACTTATGGAACCAAAAGCCCAAAACATGAGACAGACATAAAATGGAAGGGAAGAATGGAAGACTTCCCAAGTCTCAAAATGGAGCACACAGGGGCAGTATCTCCGGGTCGTATACATTCTCGTTTGCCCTCGTTAGTTCGAAGCTTGCTTACCATTGGGTGAAGCACTCCTTGTAGCTGGCCCTGGCTCCCCCGTGGAGCCAACTGCCTACCCCCTCCGAGCTCCCAAGCACCAGCCATGTTTTACTGCCCTACCTTCCGGCACCACCACGTAGCCCAGGCACTTGCACATGGCATCCAAGATCCCGGGGCGAGACCAAAAGACCGTGCCATCGCTGTAGACACTGGGCGTGCGGTGCTGGGATCCAGCCGGCCACCGGAAATGGCTTAGCTGCGCATGCTGCGTGGCATCAAACGAATTGGGGGCTACTTCCAGAGCTACCTTGACCCTCAATGATCCGATATCTGCGGTATTGATACCCAGAACTTTGGGACTGTCACCCATTCTTATGAATGAATTGAGGGCCACGGTAGATATACCAGTAGGACCTTTCTGTGGTTGTGACAAATGTGAAGCTGCAAAAATGAACCCCACGTGCCTTCTCCTCTGAAATCAGTGGCAAGCAACGTCGATGATACCCAATGATACCCCTGTGCCCGACCCAAGCTACGATCCAGAAATACTCATCTTTATTGATATGCGATAAATTTCTGGATGCATTTTTTTTTGGCACAAGTCCAGCAGGGGAATGCACGGACTGATGGATGAGTGGCATCAAGTCAGCAAATGGGCGAAGGCCATGAAAACAGAAGGATGTGCAAACATCTGTCCTAGCAGCCCATGCCAACATGATTTGGGGTGTTACCCCTATGAGTTGAGAAACCATCATTTAGGGGCGGACTCTTTCTGAAATCCACCCTGACAATTCGCAACCTCCATAGCGTCTACATCTCGAATCACTCTCTGAGGGTCATATCATAAGCCTTGCACACTTGACTGCTTGCCGCATGAGCTTGCCATGGGACATAGGATTGGCTCCGTCCAAGGTAGCCTGCGTGCCTTCATTGGAGTTGTAGACAGAAATGTCCTGGGAGCGGGCAGGTATCCAAAGCTGCCTCCAACATTGGGAGAGGATTTTGAATATACCAATATATACAGCACATTTTTCTGGCACAGGGTCATTCGAATATCATGGGCACACCTGACAAGAACACAAAACACAAAAATAGGTTCATTGCAAAGTACCTAATCAAATTTGATGCGTTTTTTCTCCAACGATGTTTGTTCATGGTCTCTGGCCGAGTGCTGCAACATTAGCAACCAAAGGAAAACTAAACCTGGTTGCATTTGGATCCCTGAAATTCATTGACCACCAATGTACCTTGGCAAAGGAACCAAGGTTTGGAATGTGGCAGAAAATAATGACATTGCAAACCTTGGACATCCTTGGACTGGATCAGCTCGCCGCTCTTTCAGGTCATGAGGTCAGGTTGTTTGTCAATTCCGGGTCGCTTCGATGTGAACTACTCAACCTGTCTGTGTGTGTGGGGTACACGGGAACCCTATGAAGAAATATGAGCGAATGTCAGGAGAAAACACCCACCTCATTACAATAAAACCTATTTTTGCTTGAGTTCTTCCCTCTCTGATTCGTCTCCAGATGCTGGCAGCTGGTTGATTGCTGGCCATCTTTTCCGGGAAACAGTTCCCACTAAACCCGCTGACTCGCAAACTCAGCAAAGAATTTGAGGAACAAATGTGACTTGTTGGTTAGGTTAGGCCTCTGCTTGAAGAGACCCACACTGTTTGCAGGCGCCCAGCGGATATCCCACGCTCGGCCTTTCCCAACAACCAGATGCTATGGTGTAACACCAGCAACCTCCCAGTGCTTGAGCAGCTGTGCAACAATGCGCTTGCGAATGTCACCGCATCTCTGTCCACTTTCTTAGCTTCGTGGTTGCTAGGACCACTGCAAAATATGCCCCAGTTCCAGGGAAGCATATGGTGGTTTCTCAGTAAAGGGGTACCCCAAATCATCCACTAGTAACCAGCTATTTTTGGGATCCCCGTATTTTCAGAAACCCTCATAATAGTTGTTTAACCATTATTGTTGCTTGCTATCCCCCACTGTTAACCACTAGAAACCCTATAAAACCACTGATTTTGAGATTTGTTGATGGTTATGCCCAATTATTAACCACTACTAGTGGGTACACCATGGGATAATCTTTATAGAAACCATCAATTTTTGAGGAACAGCCATTTGTTTGACCCATCATTATAGCTGGTATATCCACTATTATTGCCTATGATCCCATTTGTAATAGCCAGAGTGGGTATGCTGTTGCTTACTATCCCCCACTATGAACCATTAGAAACCTTATAAAACCACTGATTTTGACCCGTTTGTTGGTGACTATCCCCCATCATTAAGTACTACAAGTGGGTATACCATGGTATGACCCCCGGCTTTCCGGGACCGAGTCGTCCCGGACCCGGATTCAGAACGCGTTCCGCGTTCGTCCCACGGCGAGTTTCCGGGACCCAAATCTCGGTGCCCTCCAGGTCTGTGGCGTCGACTGCTCGGAAGGTGGTTTCCGACACGTTGCCTTGCCGCATCAAGGTGGGGAGGCCCCCGTTTGGGACGGTGCCACAATCCATGGGTGCCTTGTGGAATTCTCATGACCTGGTTACTAGTACAGCATGTTTTTTTTCCATCGCATGTCATGTATACTATCTATCATCTCTAGATACTTATGTATATATATATATCTCTCTCTCTCTCTCTCTGTCTTTCTGTCTTTGTGTCCCTCCACCCATCGATTTCAACATATCCGATGTAAACTGTAGGTTTATTTATACCATGTATGTTTGAAAAGCCAAATTTACACATCTCTCCCATATGCTGGGTCTAAACTGGTGAACAGGATCGTCCAAGAATTGAGATCTCAGTTTGTTGGTTGTTGTGAACACCTAGTATGGAATGATTCAACTACTTGCTTCTAGAGGAAAAGTGCCAGGAAGCCACAAAACATGTTGGTGAACGAACAACTTTCCTGGGGACATCTTCTATCATTTTCTGCTAGCCAACTTCGATGATCTATGATCACGCCCTACCAATGCTATGGATACAATCCCACTCAAATCAAAGCACAAATCAGTTCATTTTCAAAACAAACAATAGGATCATCCTTACAAACAACAAAACATAAAACAAATAAAGCACAAAAGAAAAACAAAAGGAAATTGACATCAAATGCAAACAAAAAAGGTGTTGAAAGAATTAGAAAATAGATAATGTAAAACAAATGTGCATAGAGAGCAAATGAAACTAATAGAGTGGAAAACATATAAATGCTTGATACATAGCATGAATAGGTGGGTCAAACAAATTGATGAAACCCCACAATGATTGTATAATGTAGAGTGATGCAATGAAATCCTATGAAACTTTTGCGATATCCATTCAGCACCAGTGAACCTGAGTCAAAAAATGTGCACCTTTTGTGGTAGCAATGCAACTCAAACTAAACAGGCAAACAAATGCCATGCATGCATCCATACAAACAAGTCACACACACACACATTATATCATATCAAATCATATTCTGCACATAAGATTTAATCCAATGCATTGATGTGAATTTTCATGTGCCGCACATGTGACCGATCCCACAATCACAGGGAAACCTCAAGTCTCTGTTTGGCCTTATGCTCGGCCGATTGGCCCAAAGGTAGCTTGGCGCAAGTGGACACACAAGCCCACGAGTGCTGTAATGCACATTCACACACAGAAATACATCGACCATTGGTTATCAAATGAATCAATCCCAAAAAAATGATAACCCTGGCTAATATAAACATCAATCAATAAATCTACTTAACTACTATGTCAAAAGTATGTGATGTTTGAGTCGTTCATGTGGATACAGAATTTTTAGTTGTTTGAAATACGACCTGGCTTTACTTCTCTACCTCTTTCCATTTAAAAAAATACAAATACAATATATATATATATTGTAATATGAACATATTATTTTGTTTAAAAATGAATAAATAAATAAATATATACACACATACTTGAAAGTCTTAAAGGATGACAATATCTATACATCAACATACATCAGCTGGGGGCAACCACACGGGGGATCATCAATACCAGTCAAAGCAGTTTTGCCGAGGGGCCAAAGGACTCAGGGTCCCAAGCCAATCTGAGATCTTTCCTCGCTGAAGCCAGCATTCAAAACAGCAATGCTGGTTGGTTAATACTGCTGGGAACTACCAGTTCGGGAAAATACAACCAAGTTATGTAAGGCATAAGGCAAATTATAACCAAGGGGGATATAACCAGGGGGGGTATAACTACACTTGCTTGGGTTATAAAGCAAATAATAAGCAGGGGGATTCTACTCCGTGGTCAACCGACAATACCGCCTGTTGTTATTGAACCACTAAGCAATGATTCTCTCATTGGAAAGAAATACCAGCGCTGGTGTTTCATCATCCCTCGGTAAAGCAACGCAATTGCTTCATAATGGCCAATTGTTTGATGTCAACTGAGACACTAGCAACAATAAGAAACAGAAACATTGTCATCATCTATTTCTCTCTCCCCCTCTCTCTCTTTGGCTCGCCATCCGTACGTCTCTCTCCAGCTCTGGATGGTGCACCTGTTGGGAATAATTACCCATGTTCCATTGCTGCGTTTGGATTTCCACAGTGTAAGCCTAAGCTATCTGCGAACCAAGTCGTCCAATGGATACCAGGGCATACCGTGGCTGTAGCACCTTCCCACGCAACATGTCCGACACATCTCCGACACCACAACTCTTCGTTCAAAACAGGTGCAGCCCAAGGCACCAAGTCATTCGGACCCAAACCTTCAATCTCATTTGTCCGCTGGAAGCATCCATGCCTCACCGCCCGCAAGCCCTTGAGCTCCGAGCTCCAAGAAGTCACTGGTGGCCCAACATGCCCAAGCAAAGCCGGGGAACATAGTGACTTCTTGGAGCTCAAGTGACCTCTTGGAGCCATATGTTCCATCATACCCAATCACTGGTGGCCCATCATGCAATCCCTGGTGCCTAAGGGGGTCCTGATTGGCTGCCCAAGAAAAAGTCTTAGGGACGGCGCCGCACCTTGGACTTTGAAGAATCGGATGCTCATTCCTTGGAGGCCAGCACGCCAATGATATGCCATGAGGTGTCTAGAAGGGACGGGTTTTTCTTAATGAGGGTAAGTATTAAGAAGAAGCTAATCTAACTAATCCTAGAACTGGTTCATTCATGCTTACCTTTAAGGGATCATAGCCAAGAATGCTTGGGGATATAATGATGATTGACTACAATTTGGCCACAACACCTTCTGGTAGCTTCTTCATTTCCCCCTCTACAAGGATAGCACTGGATACCTGGAATGCTTCCTTAGCCCGCTTCCCCCCAACAGCCAGATCACGTTTGATAGATGGACTGACTCAGTGTGTGACTTAAAGGAATCACATCTTCCAAATCACCGTGTCATTGCAACATATTATATCTAGTTTGATGATGACATCCCTGACTACCAATGTTGATAGGTTGCCGTTCAAGACAAATTCTGATCATGCGCCCCCAGGGAGTTGGAACATTGTCGATAATCTAAGGGTTGCCTTAGTAAAGGTGGCTGGTTGCCTTGACTTAAAATACAAGCACACAAAACGATCTGCAACTGCCCTCCAGCGAAACAAGCTGTATTAAGGATAAGGTTCTGAAATATTGTAAATAAAAATGAATTTGAGGGTAAGGTTTTAAAATATGATAGATAATATAAAATTAGGCATCAATAGATGTGGAGATCACACACACACACTTGATACGAGCACGGCTGGGTATGCCGGTGCCTCCAACCACCTTCACATGGTTCACACCCGGTACTCTGCTGAGTACCAAGGCAAGCAATGAACCAAAAAATCCGTCCATATTCAGATGTGCATCAGCCCCTTCTAACTGGCGACTAGGCTTAGTTATAGGTGTTATAACCTGCACCTTAAAGGGTGAAATAACGTAGTTCGGGTTTAGAAACTGCCTTATTGGCTCAAATTAGTATAGTGTGCCGTAGTTGTTTTAGGTTCATAAGTCTTCTTACTGCCAGAATTTGATTACTCAGATTACTCTAGTGTACCATGGTTGTATCCTTTTTTTGCCGGGGCGTCCAGGGGTTTCCATATCCCTTAAAGGGCTAATTACTACAGCTACATCGCAGGGAACTACCCCCAACCGCACCTCGACCAAGTGTCGGACATCAGTTCCGGCCTGGCTGTAGTCCACTTCGCGGTTGCTCTTCGGCGGCACCGCGGGGTCCAGTCCATCCAACAAATGCGCGCGCAGCAGGGTGGCATAGTCCTGAGCATGCGCTGGCGAGCTGTCCAAGGTGGTGGACCTGCCCAACCAGTCCAGCTTTTGGAGGGAACTTCGCCCATGTTTTTTTCGGTTTTTCCTGGGTACGACAACGTGTCAAACAAGCCCCATGTATGCGCAAGGGGATGCCTATAGTCTTCATTTCGGTGAGGGGCAGCGTAGCATACATTCAGCATGTCCTTTGAGCCAAAGCACATGGTACTAACGCCAGTGCAAAGGTTTGTATGGTTCATGATCGGGCCCAAAAAAAATCCTTGTATATCTTTCCAAATCAATCTGAATGAAGCAGTATGAACTAACCACCCAGAAATAAACCATGAAACCACCCAGAAATAAACCATGAAACCACCATGAAACCACCGATAAAGCCCTAGAAACTGCCATCAAGCCAGCAGTAAACAAGCGCATCATTCTCAACCTTGACCACCACCGACCTCTCTCCGGTTGAGGGGTCGCGCCGGCGACCGACCGCCAATGAAACCACCAGCGTCACCAGCTCCATGAAGCTCAACCAGAATGAAAGCATCAACCATCGCTGTCAAAAAATCACCCAGGGGGAGGCCTAACTAATGTTGGTTATAGGGGTTATAACCAGTTATAGGGGTAACTACCAGTTATAGGGGTTATAACCCTAACTAATGTTGGTTTCTGATTAGTATCTACTTGTTGGTTTCATGCCTATTTTCATTACTTTAGGGGGGGTTACACTAATCAGAAACCAACATTGAAAAAAAATCCATACCTAACGGGGTAGGGATCCATCAAGCATCAATCAAGCTGCTTCAGAGTGGTTCATGGGCCTCCGGAATTCAAACACCATCAACCGGACCTTTAGCCACCCCCAGTGTCTCCAGTTACCAGCCAATAATAGGTCACCAGGCCCAGTTACACCAAGCTGGTAGAAAGCAAAACTGGTTTCCTACTAATATGGTATCTGGAAGGGTAGAAACCATGAACCGGAGCTTTAACCGCCATTAACCATCCATTGCCAATCAATCAAAACCACCAATCAACCCCTTCAACCACCATGAAAAAACACCATCATCCACCACTCTACCACCATCAGTCGCGCCAGCATCCCAGGCTCAGTGTATGACTGTTCGAGTGCATAGATCTGGCTGAAAAGAACGGCCCAGGTGGCGAACAGCATCATGGCCACATCAAGACGCGGACAGCGCAGCGCTGCTTTTTGGGGCCAACGAGGTGGAAATCCGATTCGGATGATCCAAGTTGATCAAGGATCCTTGGTTGCTGGGTCAGTCATGATCATGGTTGTGGTTGATCCGCATATGATGACATTGTTTGGTTCAACAGGCCTTGAAGGAATTATCCTTAAGTATCCTGAAGTTGCCTGAAGCCCGGCGTTGTTCAAGTGCTTTTGTGGTGCCTTTGGCGCTGGTCCAGTTGGTGCCAGGACTTCCGCTGGAGCCAGAAATGGACGTCTTTTCAAGTGCCAAAATGGGAAGCAGCGACCCAAGCGGGTTGACCCAATCATGTCCGCGGGTATCCATCATATCCAAGATCAAGACTTTCAAAAAGAGCTTCGGTCAAGCAACCAACCAGTTTTGACAGCAAATGAATATGCGTGACCACAGGTGGCATACAATGGTGCGGTAATAGGCTTATAGGCGCACGGCAAACATCTCACCTGGAGACTGCGCGTGGGCGAGTTATCGCAACCAGAAAAGGTGGTGCCACTTCTAAACATATTCAATCCTTGCAGTTTCGGGTAGCACAACCTATCAAGTAATATGTTCCCTCAGGCGATGCCATGTGTATCTACGTTGATTCCCATGCAAGTTTAAGAGTTTCAGACCCGGTTCCTGTTGCAACAGCACCAACACAACAGAAACAATCCAAAGAACGACGATAACAACAACAACAACAACAACAACAACAACAACAACAACAACAACAACAGCAACAGCAACAGCAATGGCAATGGCAATGGCAACTGTAACGGTAACGGTCACAGTAACAACAACTACTACATTCACAGCACCGCCGACAAACAATCACAACACACAATAGCAACCACACCAACATATACCAACAGTTGACAACAACAATGACCACACATAGAAGGTAGTGGCGACAGAAACGACCAGGGAAGGAAAACAAAAACAACAGCATTGCAATGCCAGGGCTTAAATGAGTTCTTGGGCCCAAGCATGATCAATTGATCCACTTGTCTGCTCTCTCTCTCTCTCTCTCTCTCTCTCCATCGCCATCTCAAGGAGTTTAGCTATGCCAAAGGCAAGTGAAAACAACCGCTCGTACCAAGGGAAGAAGGAGTGTCAGCAACTGATGATATCAGTCTGCTAGGTGATTGAATTTTACCGCGGCAGTACTGGCATCTTAGTTGCAACACTCATCCAACTAGATACTCCCTCCTGCTACCAGCTCTCATCCAACCACATGCTATGCCTCCTGCTGTTGACTTTGTGTCCGTGGTCCAACCGTCATCCGTCGCTGCTAAGTGTCATGGTGGCGCCCCATCGACGGCCACGCCTCTTGGTGCTCTTGCCCTTCAAGGAGGTCTTCTTCGCCCTGGTGCAAGTGATTTGCGAGCCATGAATGCCCCAAATGAGGCCTTCTCAAAATAGCGGTGCCCCCCCCAAAAGGGCTGGTTTTTGACTAGAAATCCCTCCAAAATGGCTGGTTTATGACTATAAATGGATATAATATGATATAAATGGAAAGTTAAGAAATATGAGGTGACTTAGGGCTACTGAAAATGGTCAATATTACATGAGCTAGGGCTACCCCTATTTTGAGAAACCACCATAAGTGCCAGTTGGCAAGTTGATGGCGTCCCAAAGGAACTCTTGCAGTGGTCAGAAAATCTCATGTCAGGTAGGCGCTGTATAATGCATGAACGAACTAGTATTGACACTGGGAGCATCCAGCGAAGAACGGCGATCCAGATTCCTTGCCCGCAATGCACATGCATATGCCTGTCATGCACAAGTCTAGAACACACACATAATTTGTATTTGCAATCATCATTTTGCGTCTACACGTGTGAAAACTGTATCTGCGTCCTTATGGAAAACATATTTCCGTTTCATTATGGGATGAGATGGGTGTGGGTCTCTGTCTCCCATTTTGTTCATATTTTCTTGACGTGGCATATTGCAGAGCAGTCCCTCTGGTCATCAAGCCCGCCTCCGTGCAAGTCCCATCCGGTCGTGCGGAGTGGTACCCCACCCTTGCGGCAAATATACTATAGTCACTAACTATAGCTAAATGGGCGCGTCCACTCTATATTCTCCAAATGTTCCGCACATGCGAGTCGGCCACGTGCGTCCCACTTCTCTCTTTTTGCTTTTCCGCGGATCGTCCCATGTGGCTGCTCTTCAGACTGTGCAATGCGGCACCACCGTCGAACCGCTCACAGGAATGGGCCAGGAATGAGGTACCAAAGGGCTTCAGCTCGGACCCCAACAGGAAGAACATCATGAAGCCCATCCCTAGGTCTCAATGAGTTGCTCACCCGCAGGATTTGCACGACCAGGCAACAAAAGTAGCATTAAAGCAGTGTTGAACACATGCATCGACACTTCCACTTTGGAAGGGGGTTTACGATAAAACACACTTTTTTTGATGAATTGTGTTAGAGCAAGGCATCTCTTTGAGGTTTGGCCTATTGAAATCGCCAGAGACCTTCCCTGAAACAGGCGGCCACCAAAGGATGATAGGCGGCCAACTTTTGATAAAAGCGTCACTGTACATTTGCAGAACATCCATCCTGCCGATTCCCGAGCCGGGCAAGCAAAAGTTTTCGCACAACACCCAGCTGCAGTCTTGAACTTTGAGATCAGCACCAAATGAATCCAAAATCGTGGCCTTTCAGAATGGGCGTACCCGAAAAATACGAACGGTTTGATTATTATTGTTATTATTGATAATAATGAGTAATTAAATATGATAGTATTGGATGATTTGGCGAGGGCCCTCTGCACACGCTCATGAATCAAAAATGATGATTATTTGATGGTTTCTCAGAACACGATAAAATGGTGTACCCCCACTCATCGCCCTTTCTGTGAATCATTAAAACAACAAAATCAACCGTTATTGGGGTCCCCAACTGTAAGAAATCACCATGTTAGGGCAACCCCCGGTGCATTCTGCGCAGAATTCTCCCAACCTCTTCCACTCTCAGCAGCGGTTTCTAAACGGTGTTCTATTCATTCGCACTTGGGGAAAAACACTGAACGCAAAGCGGTTGTAAACATATGATTGCACTGGCAAAATACCAACCAATCAATGAATCAACCAATCAACCCGTCACTCAACTAATCAACCAATCAACCAACCAACTAACCAACCAACCAACCAACCAACCAATCAATCAATCCACCAATGAACTAAGCAATCAATCAACCAATCAATCAATCAACCAAAG
Source organism: Symbiodinium kawagutii (assembly GCA_009767595.1). NCBI lineage: Eukaryota > Dinophyceae > Suessiales > Symbiodiniaceae > Symbiodinium > Symbiodinium kawagutii. The sequence goes on from VSDK01001438.1 coordinate 115,719, forward strand.
AACCAAGCAATCAATGCACCAATCAATCAATCAATCAATCAATCAATCACTCAACCAATGAACCAAGCAATCAATGAACCCATAAGTAAATCAATCAATCAATCAATGAATCAATGAATCAATGAATCAATCGATCAATCAATCAATCAATCAATCAATCAATCAATCAATAACCAATCAACCAATCAATCTGCCAAACCGACCTCGCGACCAACCCACCGACAGCTGCTTGTTTTCTTACATCGCTCGCGTTTCAGATCCACCAATGGAATCGGTAACCAACATTCCCATATGCTTCCTGTTACCATGAAATAGCAGGTAACCAACCCACCCCACTTACAACAATGATAGAAACCAAAAGTGGTTGCCAATTACAAATCATGGCAACGATGGAAGGGTGGAGTGTCCTTGTGCCGCCTCAAAAACTACCGTTTGGTTACCCCTCCGCATTCTGGTAGCTCCACCCCCAGGGATACCCCCTGGCTCCTGGCCTCGCTCCCCCCACCAGCTAGTCATCAATATCAACTCATAAGGACCCACTCATAATAGTTGATATTCCCTATTGTCATCATCCCTGTGTTGCCATCGTCAATCTGTCATACTTCATCATGTATAATATTCCCTATTGTCAGGTATTACCCACAATTTTCCACGAGTTTCCCAGTGGAGTTCAAGGTGCGGAGCCCAACCATCACCGGCTCAGGACCGCAACACTCTGCGCAGCTCAATCTTCAGCCGTGGACCTGCAGTGCCGGTGAGGCGATTTCCCGAGCCCTGGTCTACCGGCTGAACATGGTAAGCACCACCCATGGCAGGGGTCTGGGGTGGCAGCTGGTGAAGTACAAGAGCCTCCCAATGTCAAGCGGATGGCGTTTTTTCATCACCAGCAAAGCTTCCAGGATCGGTTCCAATGAATGACCTTTCTGTTTGATGAGGTAGCCTGTCACTTGATCTGTGCCAACGGATGGAGAACCAACAAATATATTGAAGTGCACGTCCGAGGCCATGGAGACAACCTTGCCCCAAGCCCTGCACCATCCCAGCAAGGACGAAAGGGCACTCGTTGACGCCGCGCCATGTCCGATTTTTGCTTGGGATATCTTGGTGTAGCTTGTCCTCCAGGCCTCGGGCCTTGACTTTGGTGATTGTTGCTGACCGATCCTTGGTGATTACTAGCTAGTTATACTGCTAGTTACACCTAGTAATTGATTACTAGAAAATAATGTTAATAACTGGGTGTTTCTCAAAATAGGGGTACCCCAAAATCATCCATTACTAGCTAGTTATAGCAATTAGCCCACCATTTTTGGGGTTCCCTATTTTGAGAAACTCACGACTGAAGTACGAGTAAATCAACAGATTATGCAAACTAATAATCAACAATTTTTTTGTGCTGCCTAGCGGGTCACAATTTCCAAGGACACAGAATCCATCATGGACAACTAGGTCAAACCATACCTGCAGCGCCAGCTTTTATTGGCACAGCATCTGCTTGAGCTTCTTTTCTACCTACCCCATGGGAATCAATGATGCAAAAATGATGCGTCATGGCTCAAACATGCCCAAAGTAACTATGTGGCTGTGCGTTAAAACCCTGTACCCGCTGGTTCCCCACCATTAACCATTGGTTTCCCTCTTATTGTTGGTGGAAATCCTCCATTAGTTGGTTGATTAATATTGCCCCATGGCCATGTGTCCACCGTGTTGGTGCTGGTTGATTGAGCTGCCTTGCCATCCGGTTACCTGGGTCATGACCTTCATCACAGTGACTATCTAAGACCATTTCCCTGCCAAGCATCGCCATGGCTGGGCTGTGCTTGGCAGCTTGGGCAATACAAGTCCCAGCCAGGTGGTTTCCCGCCGGGGCAACCACCGACGGGGGCAACCACCGACAGTAAACCTGGCCTGCTGCTGTCACTCCTGGAACTCAGGTAGTTCAGGATGCATTCCTTCAGAAAGGTCTCTCGCTCCTCCTATGGGCCAGCTTGAAGTGACAGCAGAGCCATTGACCCGCTGGCAAACAAACCTGGAAACTGAAAAACACATTTTACATTGGTAAAACCGTTGTGTAAAAATATGTTGTATTTTATTCTCATGTTGGCTTGCTGTAGTGCACATACCATATACTTTGTTGATTTGCACGTGTGTAAATGTATGTGTGTATGCATGTGTGTTGCATGAACCCAAACAAACAACAAATATGCACAAACATATTGATATGTCCAAAGACTCCATAGTTGAACAGCTGCAAACATATTCCAAATGTACAAACAGATTGGTTCAGGAATACAACTTTTGGTGGTTTCTCCAAACAGGGGACCGCAAAGGTATGGATGGCTATATACACATGATACTTGATTCACATTGGACGATTTGGGTGTCCCTATACATTTTAAGACACAAGCCCACGTGGAATTGTTTGGGTACACGTGGTAGTTTCTTAAAATAGGGGATCCCAATATCATCCAATATTATTCATTCATAGCACTAAACCACCATTTTTTTGACAGCGCCCTCCATGTGGACCTTCGCCGACACCATTTTTTGGGGTTCCCAATTTTCAAGAAAATCACAATCTTTGGACCTTGCATGACCTTTTGATTCCAGAACGGGGCCTTGGTGTATACCACGCCCGTGGGTTTGGATGGAGAACACAGCTTCTTGATCAGCTTCACGCCTGACAGCTGACAAACCATGACCAGCGCTCCAAAAGCTGACGACAGCTGGAGGTCTGGGAGATGTCCGCGAATGAATGGAGCTTCGGGATATGAACTCATAGGTTTCAGTCTGAAAAGAAAACACAGAAGTATGAAGTAATCTTTTCCATAAACATGCGCACATACATTTTTGGCGTTTGGCCCAAACATTTGAAATAAATGGGATTATGTTGCTATTCAAGGTCTGTTTCCTGATTTTTTCCCCCAATCAACCAATATTCACAATAACTGGTTTCCAATATTCATCATGTATGAAACTAACCCAAGCATTTTTGGGTCACCATTTTGAGAAACACCCATGTATAGTAAATAAACATTCTTGGGGTTCCCAAATGTTTCAAAAACATTCAAAAACACCAAATAGCAGTTGTTCAACCATTATTGTTGGCATCCTTTCCAATGATGGGCCACATAGTGTGGTTACCCCTGCTAGTGTTTGGTTAAACCCCAAGGTTAACCACTAAAGTTTCCTGCGGCTGAACAGTGGTGGCCAGCATGGCGGCCAAATTATAGTCTATGAAAACTACCATTAGCCCATCTAATTCCTGAAGACCACCATTGACCGATACGATCCCCTCAAAAAACCAACCACTAACCCATAAGATAATCCTCCTGAAACCACCATTAAGTCAAACAATCCTCTATAAAATCATCATTCCCCCATAACATAGTCCCCTTTGAAACCACCATTAACTCAAATAATCCTCTATAAAATCACCATTAACCCATAACATAATCCCCGTTGAAACCACCATTAACTCAAATTCTCTAAAAAACAACCATTAACCCATGTAATCCCCTGCCAAAAAAAAAAAAAACTCATTTTTGTGGGTCCACCGATCGATCACGAGCCTCCACTGATGGCCATGCCAGCCCAGGTGTTGCCTACCATGACCTCGGCAAAGCGGAAAGCCTTTGGATGGTTCTCAAGCCATTGGGGACCCCTAAGCTGTGGTTGGTTTATTGCTACCGAAGTTGCTCATATTGGATGATTTGGGATACGCTTATACTGACAAACATCTATATCGTGGGTTTTTTTGGAACACATGCAGGAAAGTGACTTCTTTGCCATCAAATATCTTGACTTCCTGACGTCTTTTCCCTGTAGAACCTTGTGCAGCTTACATGCCATGTTTACTATCATTTGCATATCCTGGTTTCGTGGCATTTTGTTCTTCTAAGCTAAATCTATGGTTGAAAATAATACGTTACCCCGTGAACCGAGGACGGATGAGCGTGGTGGGGGGACTTGCCATGAGTTGCCCCGTGGATGATATACATGACAGCTGAGGGATCAGTGTCTCACCCTGCGGGCGAACGCCGGGTCACCTGTTCCAGCCATCGAACTGTTAGATCACTGGAATAAGTGCCCAGCCTTCGTCCAATTTGTCTATGCACACGTGGTTCCTGAAAATTGGGGACCCCCAAAAAATTGTTGGTTTACAGTAGTAGTTCTGCTAATGGTCTTTTCTTTTTAACGGGATGCGCACTGATGCTTTCGCCGCGGCCGCAATAATTATCATCATATAATAATATAGCAATTAATCCATGATAAAGATGGAATGATTTGGGGATACATGGGGATAATCCAAATTTGGGAAACGATCCTATCAAAAATCCTCCTGGCAAAGGAGTTGTAGGCCAACATCTCCTGAGAAAACAATCTAGTCAAGACATCATGTGGATGTTTGGTGTTCACAGGTAGTAGAGCGCACAGCGTCTTGGATCAAAGCCTATCATTCTAGCCGGAGTTAAGTGCCATGTCGGGGATAAAGGCCATTTCAGCGGTAAAGCGCTGCAGGGATGGGAGACATTTTTTTGGGAGACATTGGGAGGCCCATTTCCGAGGGGAGGAAAGCCGATGGCTGATGATGGCTGCAGAGTGGTACCCCTACTTAGCTAAGTTGGTTGATAACTGGGGTAAAGACATGTAAAGACTTTAGTTATGGTAGATATAACTAAAATTAGATGGCTCATTAGGCAACTCATAACTGGGGGTACCGCTCCGTATTTGGTAATGTTATTGATTCATTCGGAGTAGCCATCCGTTAAAAAATGTTGTCTATGGTTGATGAATAATGAGGCGATGATGTCGATGGTTCATGGCCAATGGCAATGGTTACTACATATTGCAATCGCAGAAAGTGATGGAAAACCATGGCGAATATTGGAGATCCATAAAGCTACCATTGCCACAACTTCACCAGCTGGCTTGGTGTCTTCGCAGCTCCAATCGACAAAACATTGGCAGCCCAAGGCAATCCTCTATTCTTTAGTGGAGGCATGTCGCATTTGTGAGTTTTCCATGGATCAACCCATGTTGATTGAGAATGAGAATGCGAAAACTGTTCTCATATGCCAGGAATCCAGGAAATCTGTGCACACTTGTCCGCAAACATGGGGACATACACAGATTATCACAGATTCATGCAAACACATGCGCTCACACACACGCCTACATATCTATCTCTCTCAAAGCAATGCATACACACGCATGTGTTTGTGCATATCTTTGAGTGTATATGTAAACTCGAATGAGCCACCAAACATGTTCCCATCCTCACCAGTGCTCCTATTCTTGTTGCTTGGCTACGCAGGTGATCATGGCATGCTTCCCGAGAAGTTCGCTATTTTCCTGACCACAGGGTCGAAAGGGTAGATCCAGCGGATGGTCGCAGCTGTGGCTGACGATGGCTTACTAGTGGAGGTACAGCTGTTGATGTTGGCTTCATGATGGTTCCATGATGGCTACTGGGGGGTCAATAACAATCAACCAAGAAAGATTGATGGCTGATGTTAGATACATAGATCAATTCGTGATGATTCAATGATTGTTTAATCAAGGTTTAACGGTGCTTCCTAGGGGATAATAACCGTCAAAATAAGATTGAACTTGACTGATGCTAAATACATTTATTCGTAGAACACCCCAGTTGCTCACCAAACTTTTTGGCGGCGATTTAACATCTGGCATAATGGATGTATTCATCGTGGATCTCGCATTAATACATGTGGATTCAAATCCGGGTGAATCAATCGACATGCGATCTACTACTAGTTGTGAATATCAAGCAAAATCATTCAAATCAATACATTAATGGTCAATATCGAGCAAATCATGTGCGTTTTCTTCCACGTCATATGGATTGTTATGGATGGTGAACCCTTCAATTGTACTGGTTGTGAATATCAACCAAGGTCATCCAAACTAAATACACATGGTAAAATTTGGAGTGGTTTGTTTATAATCCCACCGAAAAAATAGTTTGAGTGGACAGCCTTATGTCCAACACAAGTAGTCTATTTACAACCAAAGTAGAGGGGTTACCACCGTGGGAATGGGGCATGTTTCCAAACCAACCATGACTCCAATATATGGCCCACACAGATCATTTGAGCATATTTGAGCACTTCCAGTTTGGCGAAGCAACTTGGACCAGTGTGGTCACATCCATCTGTGCAAAACCGCTTGGAGGAAATTTCACAATCAAGGTATGCACTCAAGCCGTAATTTTTCACCAACATCTATCAAAGATTAACACCTCCATACATGTCGAACAACTCTAAGCCTCAGCGTGGCACTGTCAGCACTCAAATCGCCTGGGGCGTGAGATTTGTGTTACTCTGAGCCATCCCAAATAGGAACTCGATCAGTATCCATGATATAAGCTCTACCTTACAAATAATCATGTACAAATAGTTTACATAAACTTGCCAATCGCACAAACCCCCGATATAGTCACAATCACCCAGCAACCAGTCGCTGGTTGATCTTCATCTGCAGCCTCCTCATTCATCCAGTCGATTGCAGCCTTGATGTGACTCATGGATGGTGTCCTGGCGTCGAACAGATCTCGGATGGCGAAGGCCATTGAAATCACCTGACTGGGCATGTATAACCGCGAAAAAAGGCTCAAACACACATTCACATGAAAATCTACATATATTCAGTCGTGTGGAAGGAATATAAAAACAATTAAAAGCATGTGTAAATAAACATGATCATATTTCCATGAAAATGAATACATAAAATATAACGAATATGTAGCCGTGAAGGCGCAAAGTAGCATCGGGCACTGTTGACTGCTGCTGGATTGACCCTGGCTGACCCCGGATTTCATCTGCCCTAGGCAATGGAACACCTCAAGAACAACACAAAAACACGGAGATTCAACCACCACCACCCCACCAACGCACCAAGTCTAGCTGATCTACCTTCACGTACGGCCAGTTTAGTACTATCGGATATTTGGAACTAGTCAGTAAGACAAAATATCTATGTTTTGATTTTGCATTTTGCTAGTGTATTTGTGACTATTCATTCTTTGTCACTGCCAATTTTAGGAAGAATCAAGGCCCTGATTTTAGGAGATGGTGATTTAAACGTGACCCACTTGAAAGCCAGTTTCAGGTGTTATAGAGCTTGGCTTCAAATTGGTTCCCATTTTTTGGGAGAATCACCATCCCCCAATGGCAAGTGTCGATGTTCAGCAAATCTCCAAATGGGGGGTTTCTTTAAACTTGGGAAACCCAATTATGGTGTGTTCTCTCAAGGCTTACAAGCGCTGACAAACCATCCCACTTGAGTGTAACAATCCTTACTTTTTCCCGGCACCAGCCCATCCTCATGTGGCGCAAGTCGTAGCAAATGGCAAAGTTAACTCTTTCCTGCGTTCGGAATGGTCCAGCATCTGCTTGGTGGTTTCAACCCCTATGAAAAATGTTCTTCAAAAACCCAATCGTTGGTAAGATGTGGGAAAATAAAGATGTTTAAAATCAACACTCAGCAAGAAACCACCTCCCCCATCTGGATCGCGTTCCAAATTCCCAAAGGTGAGGCTTCTCCAACAACTGCAGGGGGCCCATCCCAAAACATGTCGGAACCTCGAGTAGATCCTCACGTCGCTATGGAAAATCACCCATTCCTTCAGCTTGTTTCCCAGGGATTCCCAGAAAAATATGCTGATGTTCCATTGCTGGGCTCAGCTACCATGACGCACCGTGCTTTCCAAAGCTGAGCCCGACTCCGCTTGCCATCTGCCGGACATGGCTTTGCCCAGCCACGCTTCGACCACCGGTCAACTTCCCAACATGACCAGTGGTTGACCCATGGTTCCATACAGCTGGCCGCAAGTTCACCAACGGAGCCCATATGTGCACCTGGGGATACCACCATGCTTATGACATATAAGGTAGCTGAACTAACCCCGTTACGAAACCATGAGCATTGTCACCACTTAGGAGCCGTGGGTGTCCAAGTAGATCCCCTCTGCGAGTGCCCCGCAGCCGGTCTCCTGGAGCACGGCGGAGATGGCACGCAAGGATTTGGCCAAACCCTGATCGGTGATTTCCACATCTTCGGCCTGTCCGGCGCTGGAGCTGCGAGCGATTTCATGGGACCAAGTGGGGATGGCGAGATGTTTTGTTTGTTCTGACTGGTCATGAATGCATGGTGAATTGCTGGTCAATTTGTGGTTTATGATGGCTAGGAATGGTTGAAAACCAGCTGTATCATGCTGTATCATTGATGAACAGATGGTTACTTAGCTCGTATCTTAATCATGGTTGAAAATGGTTTTGAATGATTCATGGTGGATAGCAGTGATGAATGATGGACACACAGTGGTTTTCACCGGTGATTGGCGATGATGGGTAGTGGTGGTTGGTGAAATGCACAGTGGTGGATACTGGTTGAGTTTCAGGATTAATGATGGTCAAAAGGAACTTTGATTAACAAGGATTTTGGCTCATGAGGATTAATGATAGTTGATAACTTATAACTCGTTAACTAATAGAACTGATGATGGTTTATTGTGAGGATTTATCATGGCAAGCAAGTTTACATGATTTGCTTTCTGATGATGGTTTCCGACTGTTGCATCTGGTCCGTAATGGCTGGCACTGCCTGATGCTGATGGGAAATTTTCATAGGCAGGATAGTGCTAATAAGTAGGGACCTGATGGCTCATCTTGCTATACCAGGGCTTGTATTTGTGAACATGTTGGTGTTGATACGTTCTGTTTTTTTGGGGGGACATTCTATGGCAGTTGTCTATACGTAGGCTTTTTTGTGGCGACAACCATGCTCATGGCAATCAGCAAGGGGGCCAGCGAGGGAAAAGGACGAGCAGCATCCCAGTATTGCTAATCTTATCTAATGATAGCCAATGCATCACCACCAGTCATCAGTCACCAAGCTTTACATGTCCCTAATGACAGTTAATGATTGATAATTGACAATGCTTAACCAACCACAACCGCCATAACCCACAACCAAGGACCATCATTAAAAACAGTAACACAAAGACAGGGGCTAAGTCGGCTAAGTGTCAGCAACCGTGCTTTGGAATGAGGGTTGTGTCCGAAGAATTCACAAGAACACAGCTAACTCTGCATCACCTGGAAACAGTGAGGAAAAGGACAACAGAAAGAGAAAACATGGTAACGAAGACCGCTTGCAACTCAAAACCTGTGGGGGGCTTCACATGTTCATTCAATCCATGTTTCCTTCACCATTATGACCGAAAACCGCCAAACAAAGGACATGACATACTCGCCCTAGAAGTTGTGGCCGACACGGGCTGCCTCCAAAAACATGATCGGCAAGCCCCACTCCGTCCCCTGCTCGCGTGCCGGGTGATGTTTTTCTTTGGCCCACGGCATGGCATTGGTTTGTGGCTACAAGTTGGTGGATCAACTTTGCCCACATCATTGGTAGCCTGTGTCATCGATACCAGTAAACATCCACCAAACATGGACCATGTGGAACGTGGAACACAGGAATCTCCTCATTTTGCCAAGTCAGAAAAAGCCACTGAACCTGGCAATACACTACCAAAATGCCCCATGTTTGCTGACCAAACCTGGCATGCCAGTGGGGCATCTGGGATATCCCATGTTGATGTTTGTTTGACGGACCTTGGGCTGTTCATCAAGACTGGGTCCAGATCATTTTGACACTGGTGTGACAAACCTGCAAATGTTCAAATGTTGCTTTTGGTTCATGGCCACTCGCGGTAGCTCCAAAACGCTCCCCCTCTAAAGGGAAATATGGATACCCCTGGCTCCGAATCGCTCCCTCCCAACCACCAGCCAGTAATTCATGTATCTGGTTCTTGTCTGCGAGCGAATGGATACCATTTTTCACCGTCACAAAACGAGCCTGTTTTGTGCGGACAAAGCCACAAACCAGGGGGCAATGTACAAGTGTATTATCACATTTACACATGTTCTACGACACTAAGCTAAGAAGCTAAAAGTCACATCAACTTTCCGTGTTGTATATGCATGTGCATGATGACTACAAAATATTCCAAGTGCATTTCAATGAGCATGCATGTATGTAAAAAGCAGGCTCATGTACTTCCATGCCTTGATTACATCCTGTAAGATATCTGAAATGCTCCTGGGAAAAGAGCTGATCATACATGTTTGAGTGGATATATATATATATGTGTGTGTGTGTAAATATAGATATACTTAAATATAAATATATACAATATATGATAGAACTTTTCCTGCTTTAGCCAATGGCTGAGAATAGTAACTTTGCAATTTGAGCGTATCAAGCACTTTTGAACATTTTCCAGCAGCCTGAACCAACAATCAGGATCATCCACCGCTACTAACCATCGTCAACCAGGATGCCAGCACGTGCCTTGAGGTAAACTGAAACACAACCAGCTTCCTTCATGAAGGTCTTGATCTCTCCAGGAGCCAACTGCGAGGAGTGGCGCAGTTGCGGCGCGCTGGTGGAACGGTACCGGGTGTGACACTACCGTCCTTGTCAAAAACTTGGTAGCAACGGTGGTAACCACTTGACTCATGCTGGATACACATATGTCACGTTTGGATGCAGCAGTTCTGATGGAATTCAAAGGTATAACTCAGAATTAACATAACACATAACACATAGAACCAAAATGAACAATATAACCAGCCATCAAATTCGAAAACATAGGAAATCAAACGACCGGGATGTGGATAGCCAGGCAAATCAAACAGTTCTTAGCAGCAATGCTGCACCGATCAACCACCCGCAAATTAGCTGGCAAGTCTTCTGATGGCTCCCAGGATGGTTGTCGGAGGCGCAGTGGATGCCCCATGTAACCAGGTACTGCGCCTTCCGGGCACCGGCGTCCATTGTCTGTCTTGAAAAGAAAATGTAATGCGGTTAGCAACACCTGTGCAAAGCTCAAAAACAATTCCACCCAGGTTGAGTCATGTTGGCCATTTCGCTTATACTTCTCTGCTTGCCCAACGTTAGGTCGACTGCTTAGAGGCAGCAAAAGGAGCCCCATGGTTCTAGCAGCCCATGGCAATTCCCAGTGACAGCTGAGTGTTGTCCCCTTGCCCCTCCCCATGGCCATCAACCCTTGGATTTGACTTCCATATGATCAACATGAAGACCTATGAAAACTGAAAGTCAACTGTTAGTTGGAACATCAAATAACAATACATAACGTCTTATAACCTTGGTTACCTATCAGCAGATAGTAGCAGCAGTAGCAGTGGTGGTAGCAGTTCAAGTAACAACAGTAATTAGTAGAAGCAGCTGTAAAAATAGGAGTCTCTATTCGTGATTGCAATTGTAGTTGCAATTGCGACTAATAGTTTTAATTGTAGTTATAGCCTTTAGTCTATAGTTGCAATCGTAGTAGTCTTCGTAGTCGTAGCCATCGTAGTCAGAAAGTATTCAAGAAACAAACCTACTTGCTCAGGACGGAGAATCGTGGCCGCACCACTGCGTTGTACCATCATCCCAACGACGAAGGGAGGCCCCTATCGAGCCCCCTATACAGTTCTGGAAGGGGTTACAGTAACAAGCCATTTAACTACAGTATGCTACAGTTATGTCTACCATGGCGTTAATGTGCCATTTAACTACAGTCATGCCTACCATTTGCCTAACTTACCATAGTTAGAAACCAACTTGGCAAAGGATTTGGGGTACCACTCTGAAATGGACCCTGGGAATGACATCGTCAGCAAACGACCCCAGCACCCGTCGACCCTCCAGCAGCCTGCTCCGGTGGTGTGAGGACCGACCTTGAAGCGCCCGTCTTGGAGCCTCAAGTGCGCTCCAAGCTGTTGAAGTTTGCGTGCCAGGAAGTCCAAATGAACCACGGTACAAGTGTAAACCTAATGCCCCAATGATACCAGCAAAACCATGGAAAACCATAGGAAAACCATGGAAACACGCAAGCTGGTTTGTGGTTGAACCAACCCTATGAAAAATATCCCTGTCAACCAACCAGTTGCTAATAGTTCCTCAAGAAAAGCAAAACTCTTGAAGCACTAGGATGAGTGGAGATCCAAATCAAATCATAACATTGCCGTCTGCAAATGGAAAGGAGTGCTGGCATGATATCACTTGCCACTGTGCCATGATTGACATCGAACTGATTGAGCCGAACATGGCACCCTTTCTTACCTGTAACCCGTTGGCGTCACATCTTTACATAAGCGGGACGCAACAAAAATCCTCACACACACACTGATGGAACTAGCCCGGGGACAATATGTAAGGCAATACAACTCCAGTGTCTACCTGGACCCTCAACTACCATTTTTCTTTCTTGGGAAAGAACCCATGATTTTGGAACTTTCATTCACTCACATTTATGATATTTATGGGGTAACTGAGGCAAGGCAGGTGTCAACTTCCACGTTTCCCTCCTAGAACTGCCGTTCTGTTCTTGTCAAACAGAAGACCACTCGCCCAATAGCTTTCGCTCCAATGAACAGAGATCCGACAGTGTTAGGCAAAGGTATCGCAAAAGTATCGAACGAAAATAATCCCATGGCATGGAAATCGAAGAGGGGGGCCAAAATTTCGGTTTTGCCATCATACGACGGCAGACTTGCATGTAAACATGTTTGCAGCCACGAAGTTGACAAATCAGGAACTCTTGCGATCACCCCGTACACCGTTCTCAAATCTGCGAAACGCAGTGCCATAGCCATCCCTGCAGCTTCTGCAGGTGCATAGCGAAGTTCCACATCAACATCAACAAGTTACCGGTGGATTCAGGGGTTTCATGTGGTTTCTTGGGAGGCCCCATTTGGTAAGGTATACCCTCTGGTGATCCAACATAGCACTGGAAAATCCAACAGTTCTAGCTGATTTCCCAGGTAATTCCCAGAAAAATAGTGATTTTCCATTGCTATGTTAGATCACCGGAGTGTATCAATGGTGAGATTTTGTCAACGTTCCACGCGCCTCTCGCCGAGGAACGGTAGCCCCGTGAAGGCCTAAAGCACCGGCGCCATGACATGATGACATATCACTGCTGCACTCATGGTGAGGTAGTGATTCGGCATGATTAACCTACTAGTGATATACGGCTATGGGTCAATATTAACCAACCAACTAATGAAGGATTTACCAACAATAGTAAAGGAAATCAATGGTTAATGATGGGGAACCAGGGGTACGGGGTTTTGACCCATAGCCATATGATCCTAGTGGTTAGCTAGGTAATGTTAGTGAATGTGAGTGATATAGTGGTTAACCTACAACCATCTTTTGTGATATGTGATGCTAATGGTGGCATGCATGAACAATATGGATGACATCTAGCTACATGTGTACATGTCGCTACCCTACATGTATGTGCCCGGGTCGCGGCAAATGCTTAATCGATGGATCGAGACTTCAATCAATCAATGGACAAATGGATTTAACATCGATATATGTTGGGGCTCATGACCATTCGCCATCAAACGCAGCACGACGTCCTTCAACTGGTCGAGGTCCAAACAAGTTGGGAAGAGAAAACCACCGGTAGATTGCACCGACACAAGAGTTTCCTGCAGTTTTTCTTGATCCAAACTTGGGATACCTCAGCTGGTGAAGAAAACACAGCATTGGGGGATTCAAATGGATTCAAATGTAGCTTTTAAGACAGACTTCGATAGATTTGATTGAATTTTGGCACATTTTGATAGATTTGATTTAATATTGGCTTAACCCTCAAGGGTTCATGTCAAAACAGGAGAGAGCATGACCAATTGACCCCCTGGAAAGATTTCCAAAGAACCCTTTTGATGGATTTGCTTCCAGGGCAAGCTCAAGAATCATCAAAAGGCGAACTTCCTCACATACTCTGCGACTACTTGGATGTGCAGCTGGGGTTGTGATCATGCTTAAAAACCCCATAAGGTAGCTTATAAATCCTGCAGCCATGGTTAGCTCCCAGTAGCCGTGGGTATCCAAGTAGTATGGGCCCGCGCCAAACCCTGGCTGTTTCAGTCAAGTCTCTCATTCGACTTCTCCACAGAGCTGCTGGAAGATTGATGATAGATCTCCTCCAACGGTGACCACAAGCGTTGTGGCAACGGAGTTTCCCCATCAAGATGTCTTAGCCAGAGTGGAACCCCCTGATTATAAGTTGATTTGCAACCCATCTGGTCACCTAGATACATTTCTATCTTGCCTAACTGGTAGTTGCCCTAGTTATGAACTAAATCAATTAATTGGTGGGTGCCACTCTGTAGGCTCACCTGGTATGGAAAAGTACCCGCTCTATCAGCCTATATGTGCATGAATCTAGTCTTATCAATGGTATATCAACCATGGCGAATGTCCAGCTAGGTGAATCATCGAGAAAAAGGGCCATCCCAAAAAGCATCAAACAACAATTGTTTGATTACTCATCACGAGTTCTCCGCAAACAATTTGGCTACTGATCAAATTTGTCGAGGATTGTCCGTGAATGAGAATGGCTGGTCCCAGAAATAGCGTACTCATCAAACATGCCTGGGATTCTCCATGAGAATTGCTGGCGACCGTATTCAAGTTGTGGTTGGCGAATGTTGGCACCCAGCTCCTCAGTTGACATTCGATCCAGCAACACCTCGCGATAGCTTCGCAGGTCACTGACAGCGGTTCATGATGGTTGGACCAGCGCCGGGTTTATAAGGGTCAAATGTTTGTGATCGTTGCTGATGATGGAAAAATACTGGTTACTGAATGGCGATGATTGAGGGTGAAATCACGATGGCCATGATGGTTGAGAATGCAACTGTTTCATATACGCTTCACGATCATGGTTCCAAACCTTAAAATGTTCTATCCAGGTGTGTGTGCTCCCACCAGTGAAGGATTGTCATAGGTGACTGTGACGGCTTATTGGGGATGTCAACTGACAAGTGTGGTTACTGTCCTTCCACTAGCCACTAGCCATAATTTACCACCATGGGGACATGTTTCAAACCGCCGTGGTCAATAAAAACGCTGACGCAACTACAGGACAACGGAAGGTAAAAAAAAGCTTAACGTTCCAAGGCAGAACCACTAAATGGAGTAACTGGAAACATGCGCAACTGGATTTCACAAATCTACGAAAGTCTACGGCCAAACGGACCATAGCGCATGTTGTTAGGCAACAACTTCGCCGTCCCAACCGGCCGCCTGGAGATTTCGGTCGGCAGTCCGTGCGGATGTGTTTTTTCGGGAAGGAGTACTGTGGTGCTGGTGGCATGATGCAAGCATGCTGGCATGGCACTTCACTTGCAAGAGAACATGCATGGAAAGTGGGTGAGTTGATGTACCCAACTGCAGAATCCTGCGGGTTCTTGAGCCACAGATTGCGGTCGAGCCGCGCCAGGGGAACATCCGAACCACAGTGACAGGTCAGTCCGCCAGACAGCATCGCCCTTGAACCTTGAAACTCTCAAGTTGGGATGATCCATTGATCCAAGGGACCGACCGAAAAATGGTTCAGTGTGGGTGGAGTACTTGCACTTTTAATAAAAATGTCAGCATTGATTTTATGTAAAGAACTTGAGTGAGGTTAACTAGCAAAAAAAATATCACCCAACATACAACTACTGGGGGCACCCTGTAGCCTGCCCAAACCACCAATTTACACCTCCCATGTTAGCTGATGGCTCCATGATGGCTCCATGGCTTGCCTCTTGGCCCTGGCCGATGGATTCTCAGACTTCGGGGCCTTCTTCACCCGTGAGACCTCGGAACTCCGAACGCGGTAAGCACGAGCCGCCCACCGTGGTGGTCGAAGCACTGTGGTGATCCTGAACCTTGGGGATCAGCAAGTCTTACAAGGTCAGCAAGTCTAGGAAATCAGTTGCTTAATAAGCCATTTAACTATGGTTATATCTACCATGACTTAGAATTAGCCTAGTTATAAGCCAACTTAGCGAACGTTTGGGGGTCCCACCTTGCAGTGTTTGAAATGCTTTGTCAGACTGCACAGGCTGATTTGGTCCAAGGATCTCCACAGACTTTCTGAGCATTAGGGAATGATCAATCTACCAGGTTAAAGCACCCTGGGTTTATTCATTGGAGGGTACCAACCCAATGGGAAACCTTGACTTTTGGCAAATACCCCGGCATTTATCAACAGGGGTTTACCAATGGGTTGGCAGGATGGGAAAAATGAAAATGTCAAAAGCCAACATCTACCATTGACAGGCGACCATAACCATAAAAATAATTGCAGGGTTAAACATATAGAAATTGACATCGATTGAAACAACTTGAAATATATCCATCTACTCCGTGCACATCTATCAGCCTATACCATGGATATGGAAATAAACAAAAACCAAATATAAACATTTAATATGTACTATATACTATATATATATATACATATTGATATCTGATACATATTAAAAAGCAATATCTACCGAAATCTATTAAAAAAACAATATCGAAATCTAGAAAAAAACGCCCTATACATCCAGCGTCTCTCGGTCTGGCTGCCACCTCCTCACCCCTTTCCGCCGCAGCTGGCGCGTCGCTGGGTGTGCCGAGCCCAACGGTCCTTCAGCTCGAAGCTCTTGGGGACGAGCCCGGCCATGGGGAGCAAGCGGCACCTGCAAGGTAACGACGGTCACGCTTAACGGCCACTGGTGAGCAGCTCAAGGATGGGGGAGAAGGGTGATACTAAGCATTAACATATTAGTCAACTAACCAATTGTCAATAATTGCCAGGGAAAGAAAACATCTTTGAAACCACCAACCAGCTAAACATTGAAAGAATGCTATCGATCATGATCACCAGTCATGACTAACCGATTTTCATCAATAATGTTCACTAATTCAGACACAAACTAACCCATAGTATTAGGGACTACCAAAGGGTACAAGCTGGGCCCCCAACCACTGAACTAAGTTGGTTTATTTGCCTAACTTAACTTGGGTCATTTCTATCAGTTAGAAGGGTCATAACCCAACTTATGACTACTGGGGGCCCACCTTGTAATCATTGAAAGACTCTCATGAAATTAAAATGATCAATTAATATACTGATCAATTGATCATCATTCTTAATTAAAATGATCAATCTAACTAATCATTGATTAAAATGATCAATTCATTGTGATAACCACCATTTTCGGAGAATTCCCCGAACTAACACCTAACTTGCATAACTAGTTGGGGGTTGAACCACCCCTCTGACACATATTAGTAAAATAACCAACTGTTGATAATTATCAGGGAAAATAAAATTCTTTGAATCCACCAACCAGCGAACCATTGAAAGAATGTTATCAATCATGATCGCAAGTCATAACTAAGCGACTTTCATCAATTATGTTCATTAATCAAGAAACTATATCCATGGTATTTGAGCACGCACGAGTACACACACACAACCCCACTGACACGAGGTGGATCCGGGATATATATTTTTTGGTCCGCGCGCCTTTACTCAACAGAAAGGAAAAACATCAGGTGCTTTGTGCTGTGAATGCCTTTCCCTAGCTTTACCAGGACGTCTATATATACATCTATATGTATATGTGTATATATCTGTGTATGTGTTATGTGTGTGATGATTTTTGCTGATTGCACACCTGCGTAGAACAGGCAGGTTACCTTGGACATGTATAAGCAAATGTGTAAATCAATCTGGAGCTCACTGGTACATACGCAAAATGAGAAAGCGCACAATATACAGACTGTCCGACCAAAGCAATCGCAGATCCAAACAAAACTATCTGTCCCTGTGCCGGCAAATGGTACATGGGTGTTTCTCGAAATATGGTGACCCCCAAATCATTCGATATGAATCATTGCGGATGAACAAACCAACCATTTTGGGTCTCCTATTTCAAGAAACACCCATATAGCAGCTGTTTAACCATCATTGTTGGTCATTACCCCCCATTATTAACCACTAGAAACATGATAAAACCACTTGTTTGACCCATTTGTTGGTTATTATCTCCTATTATTAACCACTACTAGTGGGTGTACCATGGTATATCCCCTAAAAATCCTATAAAAAACCACTGTATTTTAAGAAACCACCACTTAGCAGCTGTTTAACCATCATTGTTGGTTATTATCATCATTGTTGGTGATCATCCCCCATTATTAACCACTAGAAACTTTATAAAACCACTTATACAAGCCTATTTGTTGGTGATTATCCCTTGTAAATCCTATATATCCCCCATAAATCCTATAAAAACCATCTATTTTATATGAAATCACCATATATCCCCTATAAGTGGTATATATCCCCTATAAATCCTTTAAAAGTATACTTATTTATAGGTGATGGTCCCATGGGCTGAAACCACCATATGTATCAGATTGCATGGGACTTCAGCCGGGGACCGGCACCAGGAGCCCAAGGCACAAGATCCGCTCCACGACGTTCTGGGACATCGCATTGCCAATCAGTTGCCCCAGGATGCGATCCGTCACCGCCTCCATCCACGTGATGCGGTGGACAAAGAACATGGCTATGGGTCAATATTGATCAACCAATGGGGGATAAGCAGCAATAATAGGGGATGATAACCAACCATAGTAGGGGATATACCAGCTAAATAGCTATGGGTCAATATTAACCAACCAATAATAGGTGGTTCTAACCAACAATAAATAAGGAAAACAATGGTTAATGATGGGAGAACCAGGGGTACGGGGTTTTGACCCACTGCCACATGACTACCTCTGGTAGTCCCTAACCTGGCAATGGAAAATCCATTGCAGTGTATTAGGAAAACAATAAGAAATCATCGATTTATAGGAGATTTTCCCTTGTCATATTAGTTTAGTGGTGTTTTTCCTGGGTTCCACTGTAATGTATGGCCAAAAACTATTGCCACGTTAAGTTTCCTGGAGGATAAGTAAGCCTTAATAATTCCCAGCCGATGAGGCTTTGTAATCCCCACCCTTCCACTTACCGATAGGCAACCAACCCCAGCTACAACTAGCTGGTCGAAACCAGCTTGTTACCTACTATTTCATGGTGACTGGAAGCATAGGGAATGTTGAGAATGCTTCGCACCAATTGCGCTATCAATTTGCAATGACTCTTAAGGATCCTCCTTTGAATTTAGGGCGTGAAAATGAGCACGCATTCTAAAGCAACTATTTCGGTGTTCATAAGGTGCCTGGCTTTAGAATGACATCAGTTTGCTCTGAAATGACCTATGCATAACACATTCGAACCCTCTGACCAGGAACCCCCACTGCTTTAAAATTACCAGATTGGAAACACTTGAAAACCTGTGCCAAAACTTTGACATGCTATAAAATTACATATTGAACAACATGCGGTCGTCCTTTGCCAACAACACCCTTGCTTTAGAATGACATCATTGACAGCAACCAGGCATCCCTGCTATCAAGATATCCCACGCTCTAAAATGACGAATCTGTAAGAACGCATCGGACATTCAGTCGTCGATTGAGATCGGCATTAATTTTGCCTGCGCCCTCCCGAAGGAGATCGGCATTAATTGTGGGAATTAATTGGATGAGCAAACCTGGGGCACACTGAAGTTGCAAGGCGTTTTGCTTCTGGTGCTGCTTTAAATCGATCATTGGTGTCTTGGAGAGCTTTGCTGTTGGTGTCTTGCTTTGCGTCTTTGTTGTGCTGCGCTCCTACTTGAAACTACTTGACACAAAATGACATTAATTGGCCGAATCGAATTGAATCGAGTCATTGACGGGAACCGCAATTGGTTTAAAATGACTCCAAACAGACTATGATCAGTCATCCATTAAAATCAAAAATTGCTTTAAAATGACCATTGGTTTTTAACGTGAATATCACCTTTGGTTCCATACCTTGCTCTAAAATGACATCTCAAACTGTATTTCTGATAACACATTTCCATTTTAAAGAGATGGCTCCAACAGGTGCACATAGCCTTTCTTTAAAATGCATGCGCAACTTTAAGAAAAACCCTTCTGGTCAACTAGAATTACGGGTCTAATCTGTGCACGTCTTCGCAGTTTTCAAGGGGGAAATTCAAAGAGGGTTTCTTAAGGCAGGTCTTTGGATGCTGAAGGACTTCGATCAATAGCAAAGAGATAGGAATGGCTGATGTCAGGAACCCATTTTTCATGCCCACTATAAAGACAAACTATGATTGGTTGACAACCACTGCTACACTATTTGTACTATCTAGCACGTGGTCAATCATAATGCTTAAACATCGGTCTGTCATTACGTTAAACATCGGTCTGTCATTACGATAACCATCTCTATATATATATATATCTGGCAGCCTTACAACATTTATATAAACAAATGAAACACGGGTGTAGTGACCGACAGTGCTCAACAAGTGACAATACCTGCACTTGTCAATGACCATATTGACGTTTAAACAATTGACACTTGCCGCTTAGTCATCCTAAACATCATCATAGCCCTGTTGTTTTAAAACTGACTCCTGCACATCAAATGAGCCTCATAACTCATAAATATTATTAACCATCATTCGATATATTTGCTTGAGCATGTTTGCATAGATAACCAATAGCTGAGCCATTCCCTCTCTCCAGTATTGCCCAACCAGCTGTTCCTCAATCGCCAAAGAGTTCAGCTGAGCTGAAGGTGAGTGACAAAAACATCGCTGAAACATTGGGTTACACAGTTAGGTATTAACCAGTCCCAGTCATTGGGCAAATAAATCATGATCACTAGCTTCATCAATACATGTTGCACAACACCCACGAAAGGAATCGTGAATTACGTGGCTACTTATATTTGAAATTTGGGCGTTTCTCAGAACAGGGGTCCCCCCAAATCATCCTCGATACCAACCATTCATAGCAATAAACCGATCATCTTTGGGGGTACCTCTATATTGAGAAACACCCATTTGCCAACTTCTTCAAGCGCAAGTCCAACATATCATGTGGGAATCAACGGCCGTCGCAGCGCCGCCTTCTTGATGTTGGTGCTCATCCCCTGGCAACGCAACATCTCCTGAGAGTGGCAACAAGGTCGCAGCGCCAAGCTGCAAGTGGCTCGGAGGTCACCTTGAGAGGCGAATGGTAACTACCATCTGGTTTCACCACTCCCTGTAGCTCTTTAGCTCCCCCTTTAAAGGGATTTGGGGATACCCCTGGCTCCTTAGCTCCCTGAGAATCAACAGCTAGTCATAGTTCTGTTCAACAACTTGAGTTATAAGTGGCTTCATATGGGCTGTTCAACTATAGTGATCCCTTCCATGTGCCGAGTAGATTCCCTACTTGGATGTGCAGCTGGGGTTATAACCATCGTTATAAGCCCTATCTATAAGGTAGTGTATAACCCTTAAAAACCATGGTTTGTGACGACTTACTAAGTGGGGGTGCACATCCAAGTAACCTGGTTGCGTGGAACATATCGCTTATATAGCTGGTTTACTTGTTAAAACTGGTGACTTCTAGCTTCCAGATTAGCTCATCAGTTGGTATACACAAGAATGATGATACCAAAAACTTCACTAAGGCTTGTAGAATTCATGTGCCGAAAAATTAGAAAGGAAAAGTACTTACATAACCAGTGGGGGATCAATCCGGATTAAACGGTGGACATTACCTACAGTAGGGGAATAGCAACATATCAACAACAATCAAGAATCATCGGGCAACATTCATGCTATCATTTTTCAAAAAAAATTGGGAAATTGATCCAGCTAAACAGAAACAACAACATATTTTTAGTGATCTAAATCTATTGACATGGATGTCCCCTTGCTGGAAAGATGACAGGCTTCTCCGTTCCATTCTTAAAAATATTGCTCACTAGTGCAAGGATCAGGAGTAACAAACTCAAGAAACTGCTTGTGCTCCGTGGATTGCAAACAAAAAACAGGGGTAGCAAAGGGTCGATCTCTAGATTGATCGAACCACTAGCCATCAAGTAAACCATCTGTTGACTATCATTCAACTTTCTTTGTTATGAATTAAACTATCAATTCAACAATCATTACCCCTCCTTGAAACCATTCAAACATACCATTAAAAAAACAAACAAATATGCCAACCATGGATCACCTTTCAAATATACCATTACTCATGCATCCAACGCTATTAAACATACAATCACTATACCAGTCATATGCAACTACTGGTTGTTGGTTTCAACCCCTATGAAAAATATTAGCCAACCAACCATTTATTAATTATTACTAGGGAAGAAACATATGTTTAAAACCACCAGCCAAAATTACCTACCATCAAATCACCACCTGATGCGCGTCGAGACCAACACCAGCCGCCGATCGCTTCCCAGGCGCGTCAACGTTCATTCGGCGCCCGCGGCTGGTGATCCAGTGCCCGCTTCCACGGGACCTGGCGATACCACGCAGCTGGGAGTACCAGGATATGATGATGGTTTTTTGGTTTGTTAATGGTGGTTAAGATCAGTTAATGGAGGACTAATGGTGGTTTAATGGATTAATGGTGGATTAATGGTGGTTAAGATCAATTAATCCAACCATCAATGTTTTTTTTTCGAGATGGTTAATGATGATTTTTTTGTGGTTTAATTGTTGCTTTAATGGTGTTTTTTCATCAGAGTTAATGATGGTTTTAATATGTTTTTTGATGATGAATTATGGTTCCAAGGGATTTCCTTGAGGATTACGACCACCACCAAGCATGGTCGTTCATTACAGTTATATAATGGTAGCTAAGTGGTGGTCTAATGGTGGATCATTTGGTGATTGATGGTGGCTGAATGGTGGTTTCATTGAGGGTTTGATTGATTGATGGTTAATGATGGCTAATTACTCATGATGGTTATTGATGATGAGGTGCTTGAATGATGCGTTAGTTGATGGTTTAGTTTATCTTTGAATTGACACATCATCAGCGATGAGTTGATGATGATCAAAGAAATTTCAAGGATAGAGCAAGACACGATTTTTTAAGTTGCTTAACACAACATATTCAATGGGTAAATAGTGCCTTAATCTAAATGATTCAAATGATGGGTAATAGTAATTGTTGATGATCGGTAACCGTCGAAGAGCAAGCACAACACATTTCCCCATCACGATGCATTGATTTCTTTGACGCTCAAATCCATTGAATTTCTGAGGTAGCACAATGTTTCTACACGTAGATTGCTCGAGCAACCAACCAATGGTCTTGAGGCCAGAGGCTTTTGGTTCAATGTCAAAACATATTGGCGCGCTGGTGTTCGCAGACATGTTTCATGTACAACCATTGACAAATACCGTGGTTGAACAATGTCATTATCTAGCTTGGGATTGTGACACATCGGGTTACAAATGAGGTAGTGATTATACAAATGTGTGTTGACTATATCAGATATGTACTTCGGAATGAACTGACAAGAAATATTGCTTTCGCGAAATGCTGACGTACATGCGGTACATGCATGTACATGCTGCATTTTCTTTGTTGTGGGATAAGATTCACAACTACAAAATCGATACTACTGAGCTAGTCTTGTTGTTCGATGTTGCTTGTATCATATCAAACGAATGGCAAGCAAGTGTGTGGGAAAGCTCGGCGTCATTGATGATTGATATGCACTGCCTACTTGCATCTCTGTCCATCTCACAAACTTACATGTATTATCAGGTGCATGAATGTGTCTGAGAAACACGACGTGGTACACATACACACGTAAATACATGGATACATGGGTTGCGTTCGAACAAATCAAGAAAAAAAGAAAAATCAAGGAGAGTAATACGGCCAAAACAGTGACTGATTCCCTTCGTTCGTGGTTCTACCCCAGAATTTGTTTCTTTTATTTTTCTATTGTCGCTTACGATTGCGAGTTGCATCTCGATTGTGCCCATTCCGTTAAACACACACCGGTATGGTTGTTTCTTAAAATAGGGGACCTCCAAATCATCCAACATCGATCACCTATTTTTATAGACCAACTACGTTTTTGGGGTCCTGGCTTGTGAGAAACCACCCATTTGGAGAGTATGCGGTTTGAAAAATATTAGTCAACCAACCATTTGTTAATAGATCATAGGGAAAATAAAAAACGTGTGAAACCACCAAACTGTCCATGATGACAACATGGTCCAACATACCAGGCATGGCAGCGCATCCAATCCCGGGCTTCAACGGGGAGCCACCTGGTCATGCACGGCACTTTGTCCCTCGGTGCACTGGTGAACCTGCACGCGTTGTGGGAGGTGTGGTCTGCGCACTGCGCAAACCACTGGTGACGAACCATGGTCACAGGGGTTCGTTCAGCTACCTTTCAGGCTTACTTACTACCGTTAACCATCATTGAACATCCACTCACCATCATTCACCATCATTAAACCATCAAAAAAAACAGATCATTAATGAACCATCCAAATATGAGGCCCGATGGTCATTGCCAACAACCCTATTAATAACCACAACCAACAGCCATCATTCATAACCATCATTCATAACCAATCACCTTACGAAATCACCAACCATCATCAACCACCAAAAATCCATCAAACAGAAGGGCCTAGAACCTTGAAAACTCTATGATTTTGGGGCTCCCCACTGGTCAGCCAACATCTCTGCCACCGCTCCGACCCAGTGCGCCCGGCGCTGGAATCGCAGTCCACGATGTAGGTCGTCTTCAGCGGATCGATGCCTTTCTTGCTCCTTGGTTGGAGCTCCGGGAGCTGCGCAAGGAGCCATGTAAGCAACAACTGGTCCTCAATATGGTCATTAACCGTTAAGCATAGCAATATTCCCATATAAGCCTTAGAGATATGGTTAATGCCCTATTCTCTCTTTTCCTAGCGCCATCCCGAAGGTTCAGAATTCAATAACCCATGGTGGTTGACAATAGGAAAACTACCTAGCCAGCCATGCTTGCAAAAATGGGTTTGCGTGATGGCAAATTGATGGTTGAATACTGATAGTTCATGATGGTGACTTAGCAATGCCAATAATGATGATAAATCATGGTATGCAATGGTTACAAAGGATTCGGATTGATGGCTGTTCATGGTGATAAATCCGACAATCAGCTTTTTTGGTGATCACAACAACTATATATATTGATTGCCAAAACCAACAATCAGTTGTTGAGTATACCTTAACACCTTAATGGCTCTATGATTAATGATTGATACAAGTATGCTTAAGAAAAAGGGATGACCCAGCAGTTGCACTCCTTGAGAATAACGTTTTTTTGCCAGGGCATCCGGAGGGTTTGCCCTCAACGAGAATGATGGGTTCGACATTAATGGGTGACAATCCTTGATACTAAGAAAACCAATGGGCAACAACAACAGCATCAACAGCAGTAGCAGTTGCTGGTGGTTCAGGACGGTGCCTACACCCCGGATCAAACACGACCCAATTAAGAATTATGCTGAGCTAAAATCAGTCTCTGCATCACTAGTTCAACCCCCAAGCAAAACACCTGCCAAAAAACTCTCAAATCAAAAACATCTCATAGAGATAGATATGCATGTGCATGAAAACACCTGAGCATTGGATTGCGCGCGCATGATGCCCAACACATTGAGGGTGCGCTAAACAACTGTCTCAGCGAGGGTGCGGCAATAACTTCTGAACTCCGGGAACGGGAACGGTTTAACCTCCCTTTGACCACTGATGTCATTAACCACTACGGACCACTACCTACCATTAACCACCATCGACATGGCCATTCAGGCTGCTTTCGGAGAACTACTAAAGTTATACAGGAAAGGAACTCATCTGCGCACACCAAAAAAACTCATCCGCGCACACCAAAAAAAACTCATCCGCGCACACCAAAAAAGACTCATCCGCGCACACCACAGACTCATCCGCGCACACCAATGTAAATCAACAGTCACCATTTAGGGTTAACATTGGGGACAGGGGACATGGGGACATGGGGTTTAGGGGGGGACGGGGGCATGGGGACATGGGGTTTAGGGGGATGGGGGCATGGGGACATAAGGTCTTTCTGTGGGTTTGCTGCCTCCGCTCATGTCCCCATCCATTCACCATTTAGGGTTAACATTGGGGACAGGGGACATGGGGACATGGGGTTAAGGGGGATGGGACAGTCAGCTGATGTTCCGGTTACATTGTGGGAAGCACACGCAGGACGACTACATGTACTCAAAGTACCACGCCTGCCACACAGAATCACACTTGCAAGACATCTGACAATCAGCTGATGTTCCGTTTACATTGTGGAAAGCACACGCAGGACGACTACATGTACTCAAAGTACCACGCCTGCCACAACAAAAGGCTCCGCGTGCACAGATGAGTCGTTTTCCGCGTGCACAGACGAGTCCCTTTCCAGTTATACAGGTACTTGGATGTGCAAGTGGCATACTGAACATCTAAATTCCACGAAGGAACGCTTCCACAAACACTTGCAGTTCCTTTTGGAGTGCTTGGCCATGGGCTATAGCAGTCCTTCCCAAAATGGATCATGACCACCAAAACAAAAACTGCTTCGCGAACTCAAATCAAAACACAAACAAGAGCAATCACAAAAAAACATCTTAGAACAAAATATACAAAAAGCAAAAAAAATACAGTATCTAAAAAAATACACACAAATGGCAGCAACCAGCCTTGGTCGATACCCATCATTATCCATCACAACGTCATTTTTCCTCCGAGGGGCAATGACTTCAAGGCTTTACTCACGCAGGTGAAAGCCGTTTTGTTACTCCTGTTCGGCATGTCCTGCACAGCAAGCATTCGGCGCAGCTACGGCAAGTTGACAATGCAAGGGCATAAGTATAGGGATGCTATATCGCTGACAGCCGAAAATAGACCATGGTCGGGGGGGAATGGTATACACGAGTTTGAAAAATGTAAACTTGCATGTGTTGATGTGGAATGATGTACATAATAACAATTCCTGATCACTTGTCCTGTCAATATGACATGCCAGGGATTAACAGACCGGAAGAGAAGCGTTGAGTGAATGCACTCCTGTTTCAAAAATTGTTTGGTTGTGAAATCATTGTTTTGATACACCATTATTCACTCATCATTAACCTGAAGCACAAGTGATTGTCAATCTCTCAATATCCATCGTACCCAGTTTTTGAACCATGAGCCAGTGTTCGCCCATTATCAACCTGACTAGTAGCTTTTAGTAGCCTAATGCGGTTAGGTGGTGACTATCTCCACCCTACGCCCTTTTCTTCTCTTCGTTGGCCGCTCCATTCTTGCTGACAAAACAGCCATGTCTGCAATGTCTTTCACCTCAACGGGCAACGTGCCAGTGGCTTCCCAACCCTATGAGGGGCGCAACCGCTCCAGACCCCCAACTGTTACATTCTATTTACTGGTGGGCCATCCTTTCTTCGGCACCCCCTATGACTATGACTTCCCTCTTCAGCGATCCATATTTCCAACGGCATGCGGCTCAACGGGATCTCCAGGGCCGGAAACAGGCAGTACTTAGATCCGCGGAAACCAATACCCTATAACGATCCCATAGATTTCCATACAGGGAAGTGCATCCCTACACTGCTGGAATGGGAGGTTGTTGACGAGACAATCGGTAGCTGGGCAGCTAGACTTCACATGTGACGGTGTGCATGCAGTCTGCCGAAAGACACGCCGTGGCACAAAAAAATGGGCCATTCTGGTAGCCAGCAATGACGCATCTGGATGGTGGTTATAGCATTAATAGCCGCTATGAAAAATAGCGGTCAACCAACTAACCAACCATTTGTTGCGAACAAATACCACCAGCCAGGCACTTTCTGACTGGAAAAGTTTGTTTTTGATATTTCTTGATCCTAAACTTCTGAGGGCAATTGTTCCATGATTGCATGGCCATGCCCGAGGGAATTGATTGGACATGGGCCACCACGGGGCAAATTGAGCATCCCAACTGTCCCTGCCACTTTGTGCAGGATCTGAAACTGGGTCAAAGCATACTCTGCCTTGGAATCTGCTCATGCTGCGAAAGCGCTGGCGCCCTCTGGGAATCTGGTGTTTGGACGAAGTTCTCAAATATCTTTCGCGGCTGTCAGCACGTTGTGCTCCCCCTCCCACTTGATTGTGAGAATCGCCATGGAACCATCAAATCATGGTCCCTGCCATGTTGGCCAACCCAGCTCCACTAACTCACCAACCCACTTTCACGCCCACCACCTGCGCGTCAACCCTACCCCACCGCATTTTCCAGGGCACCGCTGATCGACTGGGACTCCTCTTGCTGGGTAGGCAAGTAACACTCACGGCAGGCCTTCTCGCCTGACCAATGGAGGCGTCTGAGGAAATCCATCTGGTGGCACCTCATCTACCCATCGAGTCTACCATAGGCGTACTTTCCCATGTGGTTGCACCTATAGCTCCAAACTGTTCATCATGTCCAAGATGTCCAAGAATATCCAAGGACAGCCATGGAGACCCTGAGCATCCCTTGGCCCGTTCCCAACCCAACTGGCCATCCTCATCCCATCCGCAGCTTCCAGCGGACTCACCTTGCACCGCCGCAACGCCGCTTTGGTGGCAAAGCGCTGTAGGTCGCCGCCAGGGTTCAGGAGGACCTAGGGCGGCATGGGCGGCATGGCCAGCAAAGGATAGTCAGCAACAGATGGATCTGCATATCACTAGTATCAAAACATAACAAAAACAGGGTGTAGATAGTAAAACCCTACTAGGTAGGTGAACTAAGCCGTAGAACTATTGTGAATGTAACCGGCAACTGTAATGATGGGGTAGTTCTGTTGGCGAACAGTGGGAGCTCTGGCTGCTGTTGGTGGACAACGGCTCCTTCCACAGTAAGGACCCAGCACTATTCACCAAGTGCTAGATGACTACCATAATTGTCTAATTTCCTGGCATGCTGAATCAGTATGACCGCGCCATAGGACCATAGGTCTCATGTGTATTCCCACCATTGGTCACTTGCTTTTCTATCAGTATGTATCACCATTATCCCCAGTTAACCCATTTGATTAACCATGATCAAGATATGTCAACATGATTTTCCCCCTATTATTACCCATCATCACCAATGGCGATACCAAAACTGCACTTGGACCGTTTGAGCAACCATAGGTGCCCTGGGATGAACAATCTCCACTCATGTGATCACCATCACCATCAATTGCTCACAGCTGCTGACCATCAGCTTGAGGGTTACCCAGCATGTGACCACTAGCTGTGAAACTTGCCACTTTGTATGAACAAATGGTAGTGGATCATAATGCTAACTTTATATCTGATGCAGCCCTGCCCAGCCCCCCCCCCTCCCCCCAATGGTCATGGTCATGGTACTGTGGACCAAGGGGAGATTATTGTGGATGATAATGTTTGACTGGCCACCAACCAACTGATCATCATGGATCAACTCATAGATCACGAATGATGGGTTTGTTTGAAGCACCAAGTCATACTTAACCAAACAAAGGGTTTATTCTCTAAGCTCTATGGATCTAGGAGTCTACCATTTACAATTAGGCCCTACTGGAAACTCACAGCGGAATCCTTCCTAATGCCAACTGATGCCCCCAGCTCCCCATCAGTTTTACACAATAAAACAAATTTTGGAGGCTCATAAGGTGTAAGACCAAAATTGAATTTAAACCACAATTT
Organism: Symbiodinium kawagutii; assembly: GCA_009767595.1. Lineage (NCBI taxonomy): Eukaryota > Dinophyceae > Suessiales > Symbiodiniaceae > Symbiodinium > Symbiodinium kawagutii. The sequence goes on from VSDK01001438.1 coordinate 145,209, forward strand.
AGACTACTTTTTTTGCATTAAGTTTAAACTAATTATAATCAGTCTTACACCCAAGCTCAAGAATCTAAAGACCTCCCTTTTTTAGGGGCTTTGAGGGCCCATGGTGGTTGGTTGACACCACCAGGAGATCACAGCAAAGCTCCCGGGCCAAGCCCAGTTTCGGCTGGACCTGCGCTGTGAACTGGGCAACTGGGACGCAACCCACTGCTGAATGACAAGGGGAGGTGTGTAAGCCCTGACTTGCACTTGGACGGGCATCGCCAGTTGGCATCTGCCAACCAACCATGTTCATAAAGGTTGAGTTTCTGCCAGTTTCATTGTTTTCAGTCAGTTTATAAGGCTTCGAGTCTCCCCTGCAGGGTTTATAACCATGGTCATATCCCAGTCCGCTGCACATCCATTTGGAGCCACTGGCATCGCCACCCCATGAGTGGTCCGGTGGTGAACTGGTCATGGCATAGATTCATTGTCCTTCCAAGCGGCGGCCCCAACGGTTGGCTGCCTTAAAGGCCTTAAAGGATTGAAGCATCGCCCGCAGCGCTTGCAACAGCCAATGGCACCTTGGATGGCATCGCCCTGCCAAGGGTTTCGTCGGCCGGTCGTGTGCTTACAACGACCTATCGGGTGGTCTCAAGATTGGGAGCCCTCGAAAAATGGTTGGCCTATCGTTTTTTTACTCAAACATGCTAAACATGATTGATTAATATATGACATGATTGGGGGGGCCTCATTTTGAGAAACCATTATATATGTCTATAACCCGCATTTTATTTTTAGTATGAATCATGGTTCAATTTGGGAGGTGGCCACCGTTGTCATTGAATGCACTGGTCCTCCAATACTTTACCTACTGGCAAGTAGACCAATTAATGTAGCAGCACCTTGAACAAAGATACTAATTATGATAAATGACATGATGGGGAAGCCTCATTTTGAGAAACCATCATGTTTGCCATTGCTGATCACTGCAATCATCATCATCATCATCATCATCATCATCATCATCATCATCATCATCATCACCATGGCCACCACAACCGCTTTTGCTATCGCTCTTATCACTCCAAAACAGCTACAACACGCTTCAACAAAAGCCCCGTCATGGCCGTCATCGTGTTCGCCATCATGCTGTGCCCCCCCGCATCCCCACGCGCACATCCCCACAGCTTCAGTTGGCCCGGGGGAAGGCAGCAACCCAGGCACGCTTGTGCCTTCTGCTTGCAGCTTGCTGATTCCTCCTGGGGCAGCAACCCTGGTTTTCCATCCCAATGTGCGCTGGGTTTGTGAATGATTAGCTGAATCAGCCATGCCACAGGCAAAAAGACTGCAGCACTTTCAGCACATGGATGCACATGGCACATGTCAATCTTTAGGCTAATAATGCTGGCTTCCTGCCATGTCAAAGTGTCGCACAAAATGTGTCCCGACTGATTTCCACTGGGGCCTGATGGTATCCCTAACTCTGGAAAAATGAATCCCGATTGGTGGTTTCAACCCCTTTGTTATTTGTGATTGATGACTAGGGAAACTATAAAATGCTTAAAACCACCCAACAGTATCAGTGGCAGCAAATGGTTCGCAACACACGGACGACTATTCTGAGAAGCTGCATGCTCTGGGATATTTCATAGGCACCCGGACCCCCTGTCAAATCAGCGGCTCATGCTTAACCCACCTGAAAGTCAGGGCTTCCAATTTGATCTACCGCGTGGGAGATACAAGGGCCGCATAGAACTACTACAACCTACAAAAAATAAGCGGCCAGAGAGATCACAGTCCGGGTTTTGGATGGCTTTCAGCTCCAAGTTCTATGTCCGGGGCCTAGTCAGGTCCACCATCCGCCAGGTTTACTGTAACTGATTTGGGGACCCGGGTCAGTTGCGACCCTAAAGTTAGGTCAGTTGCGACCCTAATAACCCCGGTCAGTTGCTTTGGACAAGAAAACTCGGAAAAACAATTAGGGTCACAGCCGACCAGGGTCCCCTGATTTGGACCCCCTGAACGTCACCAGGTTGACCTTTTCCAGTACGTAAACCAGCGTAAACCAGCTTAATAAGTGACTGGGACCACTTCCATGTGCTTCCCCCAGGGATTCTCCGGGTGGACTTTGATCGCTCAAAGTTGGTGAACATCAAGTAGCTAGTTGGTGCTTAGGTGCGCCATCCCAAGACTAGAATAAATCAACCCACCAACCATCCCCAAATATCCCGAAATATTGGGACATCAAACCACCAGTTGACCAAACCAATGATCAAACCACCAGTCGATCCCTCAACCAATCCCAAAACATTGGGAGGAAGTACCAACAAAGATGTCGATCACCAGCCAATCACCAACTGGTTGGTGGTTGAAATGAAAAACATGCGCAAGTCTGCCAACCATGTATTAATAGTCACTACAGCAACCAAAACCTTAAAAAACATAGGTTTTGCCTTCCAAAATGTGGGTTATAAGCTGTAAAAATGATGGTTTTGGGGGCTTATGGTAGGGAACTTGAAAAAATCTGCCGATCAAACGACCAAGCAGCCAACCATCGACCCCCAGCCATCCTGGTAGTCTTTGCCATGCACCAGCGCCGCAGCTCTCAGCAGCACTTCTGGCGGTTCCAGGGTCTGCAGGGTTAAGGCCTGGAGTTTACTGCGGGAGCGGTTGACAATTGGGAGGTGAATGAGCTGATGAATAGTTGTGCTAGATGTGTATATATGTGTGTGCTCATCATTACCCAAGTAGATGCCTCTGCATTGGCACACAGGAGTTTACACTACACCTGTGCACATACACATTCTAAAAAACAAGTATATATACAAACAAACATGCCAAGAAACATCAAATAAACTAACACAAGACGTGTATTTGAATCATATATTACAGCCACATCACCACGTGATGCCATGACTGCACGCCCAGGCGCCTCCTCCAGTCGCAGCAGCACCTTTCCACCCTGCAGTTCCACCTCTATGCCCGGCATCGCAACCTCCAAGGCCTCAGGGTCACCAGTGCGCCGAGGGCCATGACCCATGGCCGGGAGTCACAACCTGCTGCCCAGCGGCTGCCACTGTGGCACGGGCGCCGGGGAAGATCACCCGGTCTACGCAGTCCTGTGGCGGATGGTGGTGTCGATAAGTAGCGTGAGGGAAATTCCAATCGAACGTCTTGGTGCTATGATTGAAAGGCGATTGATTAAAGGCCAATGGGCTTCCAAAGGAAGATGCCACAAACTGTTTTGATGGTTCATCCCCCATCATTTGTGACAAATGAGCCCCAACCACAAGCAATTGACAAGCAACCAAACTCACTTGGGGAACGACCTTGCTTGGCACACCCTTTCCGGTTTCCGGTCATGCGGGTTGTCCGGCACCACGAAACCGTAGCTCAGAAGCAGGGTGCCATTGTCTGCCTGACCCTTGTAGAGGTGAAAAACCTGACGGCTGCCACTGGCGTGGTCTCTAAGAGCCTCCTTGCCAGCTGTCCTTTGTCATATCAGCTGGTTATCAACAATGACATGTTGGATATGACCAGCTATGATTTATTAACCATGGTTATTCACATTAACAGCTGTTGAATCGTTTTGATAACATGAATTGTTTGTCTCTAAACTCCTTTCTGTAGAGAAAGCTGATAAAATTTCCAGCCACACCATTGATGACGTCTTTAACCCGTACCTTTGCTGCTGTTCATATCCCCAGTGGCAACTTCACTCACCACCTCGTCACCCGGCTCGTAGGGACTTGCATCCACGGGCAGCCACAGACCTGAGACACAGAGAAACGCTGCAAAGTGGGCGGCCACGGATGGGTCCGGATCTGCGCACAGGAAAGTGCCAAAACAACTGGCTGTGGGTCAAGCAGTTAACCAACCAATAATTGATAGGGGATCATGACCAACAATTTCATCGGAAACTAGCTGGTTAATGAGAGGGGAACCAGGGGGACAAAGGGTAAACTGACCCACTGCCAACTGTCAGGTGACTTGGCCAACAGTGTAGTTGTGATTCTCTCTTGAATCAACAGGAAACAATCGCCGCGGGATTGTTTGCATGCGCCATCTCTGCGGGTGCACCAAGCATCAAACAACACAGTCATAGATAGTTCAAATTCGTTACCTACCGCTGGGCTTCCAGTTCCATCTGGCAATGCGTAGTGGCTGTCACCAAAACCCTCTTTGAAGAGAACATTCCTGTAGCGCAAACACTCACGTGAACCCATAGGGCTGCCACAATTGAGATGCACCATGCTTGTGATGTTCAACACAATCTGTGGATATCTGTCCCTCAGCATCAGTGGTTGATGATCAACATCGCCAACTTCATCGGGTATGCTGTGCAAACTTGGTTTTGTTGCCAGTGTCATACTGCATATGCTTACGAGTTGATTTGTCCGCTTTAAAAATCCTTCTCATTCAGACTGCCAATGACAGCTACAAAACACGTGCGATGACTCATCAGCGCCCATTTATGTCACATATGTATGGGGAAACACATACCAACACACGTGTGCATGTAGAAATCTACCGCTCATCTTGAACGATTTCTAGATATTTCTAGTGGGACATCCACATCCAATGATCCCCCCATTTCGATCCATTTCGGTCGTGAATCAGCAGCCATTTGTGGTGAGCAAGTGGGGTGGTTAATTAAAAGCTGGAAACACCATGGTGCACCACGTAGCAACCATAGATGAACCTCGCCTATGATTAACCTCGCCGTGGAGAACCACGTAGCAACCCTCACCATCAGCTGGATCTCACCATGAAGGGGACTGAAGGGGGTAGATCTGCATCCTTAGCGAGACTAGCCAAGCATCTTGGCGATGCTCCGCTATCATTCACCTCTTTTTGGCATTGCTAACCACTTCGTAACCACAACCATTGTTCTAGCGGGGTAGTCTACCCTACCTCATGGGCAACCATGGCTGCCAGGCCAGCCATCCAAAGAGGGATCCACAGTCGCGCCTGCCGTCTCTTCGCCATAACGAGCCTGGGATGTCGCATCTGGAGCTTGCGAAAGGGTGTGCCCAAGCATGGGCCCATCAGCATCTGCCGCAGGATTTCCCAACAGCAACCAGCTACCCCAGTATACCCCCGTGCTTCAAAGCAAAGATTCGTATGACCAGTGGCTGGCTATTCCTGACACTTCCCCTGTTACTTGTTTTGAAGTTATTGACATGTGGTGGGCTCTTATAATTGCAAAGCAAAAAAAAGATGGCTTAGTAGCATTAAAAATGATCACACTCTAAGATGATTTGGGGGACTAAACTCTTTGATGACTTGGAGGTTGGCCATATTTTGAGAAACGACAATTTGGCTGTTTCTCAAAATAGAAATACCCCTAAATCATCCTACGAATAAACCAACGATTTTTGGGGGGTTCCCTAGATTAAAAACAAAAAACACAATTATTGTTATTGATTGCTTTGGTCATTGTTGATTCTGGGCCATTGGCTCCACCCATCCACGATTTGGACCAGTGACATCCACCGCTGCATCCGCCCGGTGGTTCATGGAGTCCAACAACGGAACCATGGCGGCTGAGCCCCAATCCATTGACCTGCCGAATCTGCAAGGGGCAAGTTCGGATCAGAGAAGTTCATCAGGAAAACAGGTTGGAAAACGCCCCACCTGCGTTTGCTTGGTTAATTAATGGTTAGTTAATGGCCGCATTAATGGTTGGATATTGATTCATGGTTAGTTCATGGCCGCATTAATGGTTGGATATTGATTCATGGTTAGTTAATGGCCGCATCAATGGTTGGATAATGGTTGGAAAATCTGCAAACCACTCACCAACCATTATCCAGCCATTAACTAACCCTTGATCGCATTGATTAAGCGAAAATGCCAACCAAAGATTAAGCAACCATGATCCAACCAACATGGACAGGTGATCTTTGTTGGGATGTTCAGTTGGCAATGTTGGGTAGTGATTTCCCGTTGCAATCTGCATCCATCCTGCTGGAACTATTGCAGGGGAGCCGAGTGCAAGGCGCAATTCACAAATACTGACCACCAGGAATTGGATCCTGAGTCCTTGACGATTAGAAGCTTCCAATTCTTTGTTCTTTGGTCTTGGTCCAATTCTTGATATTCTCAATTGATTGTTCCTGCAGCATCTCATCTTACAACCCTTTAGATGATGTGTCCCTCCTTCCCGAAAAACAAGACAATGAACCCCCTTCTGTTCACATAGACCGACAACAATGGCTTGGTGTCAGCAAACCACCATTGGGCTAGGCCACCCCTCATAACTCCAAACTGCTCCCCCTTTCAACGGCCAGAACGGGATACCCCTGGCAAAGCTCATCGCTCCCTCCCAACCGCCAGCAAAACTTCTCACTTCAACTCCCGTTGCCTCGGAAAGGCAGATTGGTCAAAGCTCCTGGAGAGATAGCAATGCCTCGCCCAAAGCCATTCCTCAAAGCTGCCAGCCTCAGCTACTTGGGCCTTTCAGCTATTGGGGTACCACCAAGTTTGCCGCTCGTGATATATCCACACCACGGCCACTCAAGGCTCAGCTGTGAGGAAACCAACTGACAAATTTACATGCCTCTCCTGCCTAGAATATGGCAATTTTCCATTCAAGGCAATATTTGTCTGATCAAAACGCCTTTACTCAGCAGGGGGGCGAAGGAACGCTTTTGTCAGGCAGCTTGCCTTGGCCTTATGACCTCTAGAAAATAAGAATCAAATGCTCAAAAATATCCACCAACTGTATAGTTTGACGTGAATCCAACTGTATAGTTTGACGTGATCCTGTTCTAAAAATGCATCTGCCCCCATGCGTGCCAAACAAATACGAGATAAATCAATATCTCCACCAATCTTCACTCATATTGGCACAATATGTTGGGCAACGTTGAGCAACAGGACGTGCTCACCTGCAACTCCTTTCGGCAAGTTATCTTCATCCAGCCATGTGACTGATATCCCTTCGGCCGAGGTGCCATGCTTCCCAGCACGTCGCTAAGCTGCTGATGTCTCTCTTGTTGCTCCTGGACCTGCACCTGCGCTGAGCTGCAATGGTTCGAAGCGCATCAGCTTAGCCATGGAGGGACATCCTCACAGTCAGAGGGCAGCAACTGCGTGCCACTTCATTCCTACCTCGTGCTTAGCTCTGACCTATGCAGCTCTAAACGCACGGATCCGCATGGGTTGATCACCAAGGTGACTGCGTCCTGGCCCGGTGGCGGGTGCGCCTCAGCCGAAGATTCCAGGGGCGTGCCCTGCAACCAGCTGAGTGCATCAGGGTTTCGGAGCCAGCTCCTGGGTCATGTGGCAGGCATGGATCGAGGCGCGGCGGTGAAGTGATGAAGCGCTGGATATTCCAAAGCTTACTACGAGGTGGGCCCCCCAACAAGCTTGAAGTTAAGATTTATAGCTAACTTTAGCTGGTTCGACCCAACTTATTAAACCTGCGGCTTGGAAGGGATGTGTGATCTGAGGGCTGACCCATTGACAACCTCTAAAATGTAGGATAAACATGGGAGTTATCCACCAACATATTTGACATTCGGCAGGCCAACCAGGCAACCTTCTTGGAACGAAGAGTGCAGGTTCAAAAAACGTGTGAAGTCTTGCTTCCCCATCGGCCGGGCGGCCCATGAGATCTACTAGATGGGGTTCTTAAGATTGGGAGTGCCCCCAAATCATCCATGACAACAAATTGCGCATGGATCTTTAGCCAAGATCAGTCGGGGCACCCCCAATGACTTAAAATGGGGGCTACTAACAACTCATATAATATATATAATATGAAGACAAACCCTCCCATGCTTGAGACACAAGCAAATGATATCAAAGGCAATGGGTAGAGACCATCCTGCCACAGCCCACACGAGCTTCGCCACCAAGGAGCAGGGGGTCCTCGCTGGGAAGCAGCTGCAAGTAGGGATGCCACGGGCTGCCGGGCTCCTTGCGGCTTCTGCTAGCGGCTCCCACGCGATAATAATCCCCAACCAGCTGCTACAACATCCGAGAACCAGCAGTCCATCCTAGTGTCACATTTTTAGGCCACCTGGAAGCGCGATCAAATACATATTTCATCATATTTCCATCCTGTACCTTGACTCTCTTGGGGGAGACCCTTCTGCCACCTACTTAGGCAGCTCCCATGCTGCTTCCATCCTGCCAGGGTGCAGCCAACGTCTCCACGAGTGTCCGCGGGTTGCAGCCTTCCTGCCCATCCCAGCTAGTCCTTGCGACCCCAAATCATGTAAAGCCACAAAAGCCTCAGAAATCGCTGGGTGGTTTCGCGAGGCCCCTCCAAGGTGCACCAGCATTGATACACCTGTGTTTGACACCCGGCCATGGGCCATATTGTTGCGACTCACCGGGCTCAATGATGCAAAGTCAAGGATATACAGCTCTCTCCATGGTGTTGTTGATTCATGTTGGTTCAACATCAATGAACCTTGGTTGCCCATAACCCAGCAGTGATTTCAACACATCCATACTCCAACCACGACTCTGCCACCAAGCAACTCCTCTCCATCCACCAAGTCCAGCACTTTCTCAACGTGCTGCGGCCCATCGGTCGCCCATGCTGCTCTGGCCGCTTTGGCGGTCAACAAGGCCTTGCAAAGCTGGGAAACCTTCGCCAGCTTTGAAGGCAGAACCAGCACTGAAGCATTCGCCGCACATGGCCACCATTTGGCTTACACTTTATCTGATATCTATTTGGGATCAACTGTTGGCTCAAAAAAAGCAATCACTGACCTCTAAACTCTAAGTCGACACAAGCACTGGACCCACCAACCTCGGAAAGCAACACCTATTTCCTGCCGAGTTGCTGAGATAGGAATCCTTGATTCGACAGCCAGCACCCAGGAACTGTCAAGAACGGGCCATGGCCAGCATGTGTAGCTCAGTTCATGTGTCAGAAACATAGGAATGGTTAACCAATGGCTAGTGAATATTCAATATGACAACGTATGAGCAAATAAAAGTCAATATGTTTGTCCATCGTACTCCATGGTGCACAACGGTACACAATACATATAAGTCTCATGGACCTGTGCAGGTCTCACTTGATCACCGTTGGACCTTGCGTGAATCATGATATTCATTTGCGATAGATTTGCAATGTCTATCTCTCTCTCACCGCCATCTCCAGGAGTATAATCATGTCATTCGTCAAACATGTTTGGCCTACGATTAGCAAGCGATATTCATCACTAGCAGCAATCGTATAATGCTTGGCTTCTCATACGAACCAGTGATGTTTGCCATGTACCTGTGATTGCTGGATTCACCTGCTGCTTCAGAATACCAAACAAGAATCCCTCCTGGAATTACGGGTTCGGGTTTTGGTGGCTGATTCTATACTTATAGATGGGCACCCTCAAGTACCAATCTTCAGGGTCAACCCTATAAGTTCAAAACTACACGTAAAGGCTTCTCACAATAGGGGAAACCTCAAAAATGGTTGGCTTACTACTAAAACTGGCTAGCAATGCATGATTTGGAGGGCCCCCTATGGCTCGAGAAGCACCCACATGGTGCTTTCTTATAATGGAGGTGCACCCAAATCATCTAGTCATGAACCATTTCTAAATGCTAAACCAAGCATTTTTGGGGTTCCCTTTTTGAGAAACATCCTAATGGTTGATGATACTTACCTCAATGATCTTACAGGTCACTCTACTATAAAGTCAAAACCAGTAATCATCCACTAGATTATGTCTTTTTCCAATTTAGCATTCATCAATTCCTTAAAGTCCAAACCAGTAATCACCCATCAGTAGTATGGCCATCAGTAGTATGAACATCAAAAATGGTGTTTCTCATCAGTGTAAGTATCATCCATTACCTGAGCTTAGTAATGTCTACCGATGATTTATTTAAAAAAACAGGTTGATTGATAGGGGATATCCCCCCAAAAGCCTTGGCTTCCCTTTAACATGGTAACCCCCCGAATTAATCAACCAGGGGTTTAGCTTCATCCTGGGTTAACCTTAATCTCTCTTATTGTTTTTGAGAAACAGTAATCATCAAAAAACATGTTGGTTATCACATCCATTACTTGAGTTTAGTAATCATCAAAAGAACCCAGTATCACCATTGTTTCTCATCAGTTTCAGTATCATCCATGACTTGAGTTTAGTAATCATCAACAAAAAACATGTTGCTAACATCACCCCCTAGTATCACCCATGAAAACCAGCGAGGCTTCACCAGCTCGTCATTGCTTGGCTTCAGTGCCAGCGATCTCCACAGCACCACCAACTGACGAGCGTCTCGACCAGCCGCTCCCCAGGATTCAAGGTGCGAGCAGCCTCAGGGCGGCCCGTGAAGGGTGGAACGCTGGAGGAGGTGTCGCGGTAGCGCAGCAGAAATGGTGGATATTTTTTTTAATGAAATTTATGCTTCGCAATGGGTGGGTTGATGATATTTGCGGTTCATCTTTGTTCGTGGCAAGAATGGAATGGGTGAATTTGGTATGGTTGAACAATCAGCCGACCTTTGTGGTGATTTGTTTGAGATTGAAGGCTGGTTAACCGCTCTAAGCGATCGGAAAAAGTGAAAGCGGGTTTCTTTCCCAAGAAAAGTTGTGTAAAAACATCTCCTATAACATCACTGATTCTCAATTCTCAAGTCTTTGACTTCGGTGACAATTCATGCTTGGAAGGGCATCAAAATGATCTCCAATAATTATGTAGAAACAACTGGGACAACTGCATTTTGCTCCCTCACACTAGCATAAAACACGGGGTCATCGAAGAAACATGCACAGATCACAGGTTCCAACAGCAGAAGAACAATCAAACTAAACATTTGCTTTCAAAATTGGTGCCAACTGATCCACGCCAATTTCTGACAAAGACAAGTGACATTGCTGCTCAGCGCGGTGTTTCAATCAATCCTAGCAACCGCAGCAATAGCAGTAACATGTAGTAGCCACTGGAGCAATCATCAATGATCATTGCAATCCGAGGCCATGGACACAGCTCAATCTGTCCAAACCGACACGATCACCATGATTTGGTTGCGGGTCAAGGGCCGAAGCCAAGCTGCTCCACAAAATGACCGAACTAGTTGAGCTGTTGGGACTATCATGGACTTCCCTATCCTTCCAGTTACCTCGAAATCGTAGGTAACCAGCTGGTTTCTACTCTTGTTTTGTAGGGTTGGTTACCTACTATAGCTCGGTAACTGGTTGCGGGTAGGGATTTGTAAAGACCAGGAAAAAATGCTTCAAACCACCAGCCTGAACCGCCCCGGCTGGGCTCAGCATCCCTCAGCTTGGCTCCTCCAACACGGACTGCCACCAAGCGGCATAGACACCCACGCCGCCGTGAGCATCGGGGCGAAGGCAAATGCCCATGGCCTGACTTCGTCCCAGGACATCAATGCTGTTAAATCACATGCGAAATAGCGCTGCAGCATGCAGCAAAGCATACCCTGCCCTTCCAGTCACTGGGAAATAGTAGGTAACTAGCTGGTTTCTACCATTGTTGTTTGGGGTTGGTTACCTACTACAATGGTAACTGGAAGCATTAGCATGCTTGGAATTGCAATAGTATCACCGAAACAGCTTTTGAAGGACGTTAACACTCATGGCATCATGTTGATTAGCATGTAGCTATGAGCGAACATCAAGCAGACCCGAAACAAGGGTGAAACAGAGCTGCTGAAGGCTGTAATCGCCACTAACAGGTCTTTTAGTCTGCTCGGCGTTTCGCTGGGTTCTTGTAACCTCCAGTCCCTATACAAACGATTTGGACCCTAGTGGGCCTTAAAACATGTATATGCATGAATATCAGGCAAGGATTTCAGCCCGAAGGCTTTCAGGCTGGAAAGTTTCATGATCCTAGATTTTCCGCCTGCAGAATGTTTTTTCGCCCAAAACTTGTTTGAAGGAATCTTCCCAAAGATTCCTAATGCAACTCCAGATGGGAATTTTGAAAAACAATACTTTGCCGTTTTTCCGCCTGATTCATGCGGTTTGTGCTGACAGGTGCTGTGAATGGTTTCAGCCTTCAAATGCTTTGAACAGGTTTTCCGTCCGTAGGCAGAAATTCAGTCCGATCCTTGAAAAGCAGATTTTCCTATAGTCAAGTTTGAATTCAATCCCATTTGATTTCGTGGGTATCATTTGCAAACGCACCCTTAGTTGCATATCTCCTGCTTCGTGCGTACGATGCGTGACGTTGTGCAACGGGGGTGTGTCTATAAACGGCCAACCCCAAGACATGAGGGAACCCCACCTGGACATCGGTAGCATGCTGTTGCTGCAACCATGCAGTGAAAGCTGTTACCTGGCTGCGACTTCTGGGGCCAGTTGGGCAACGATATGAGCAAGCCATGAATAGCGGTTGATCATAAATGGATGACTGGTTGGTGGTTACACCACCCCTATGAAAAATATTAGTCAACCAGCCATTTGTTAACATATATAGATCATGGGAAAAATAAAAATGTTCAAAACCATCAGCCAAATGATTTTTTATTCTGATGAATCTAGCTAGTTATTAATGGTAATTTCCAATCATGATGCTTGGTGGATCTGCAGAGTGGGCGTGAATAACAAGCAAACTGACCAACAAAAGCAACAACAAAAAAACTAAGCTATAGCTTCGATTCGCAAGACAATGGGAACAGAGTCAACAAACACACGGAGTCCACAAACACAATAGGTGGTGAGCCGAGTAGCCATGTAACTACATAGTGCCCAAAAAGTGCCATAAAGGTAAAGAATAAAACAACTAGCAGAGTAACTGATGTTTGCCAACAATTAGTGAATAAGTAATAACTCATATGTGCCATTATAAAACAACTAGTTTCAATGCCTCAACTTGCCTGGCAAATATGTGGCACCGTCTTCTCCGCAGATTTGATTCTGTGATGCATCTTGAGCTCTGATTTCAACAGAATCCTCAAGCCTCCCTGACCAGCTAACCAGTTCCCAAGCGAAAAAGAGGATCATGCCCGAAGCATTCATGCATGCAGAACAATTGGAAAAACTAAAACATCATGGGACCAACTGGAGTTGCTGCTGATAAATGCAACAAACCATTTTTGCCAGGGCATCTCAGAGAGCCCTGCCTTTTGCAAACGCGGAGAATGACAAACATGGGAAAATAAATGAAAATGAATACTAAGGGCTACTCCAAAAGGGTGAGACAATGTCGTAGATGGCGGTCTCGGCACTCGTGGGTTGTGAGGGGAAAAAGTTGGTACCATGAAGCGTAATCATTGAACACATGCGTCACGTCCTCTGAATGAACAAACCATCAAGCAACAATGAAACATCCCGGGATCAACCAATAATTAATGAAACACAGTTTGGAGCTGATGAAAGCGCATCAAAGACACCGACTCACCAGCAGCGACGGCAACTTCAACTCCAAATGGGCGAGAATAGCAGCTGAACTGCAACTTTGTTGAAGGGAAATATGCAAACCATATGCGGGATGCCCTTACACACATTTGATTATAAATACATATCAAATCATGAGCATGTGTGCATCACTGTGCAATCAAATAAATGTAGTTTCACATCAATTCTCGGACAATCTGCAAGGCCCGTAAACGATCCAATTATTGAACTTGGATGAACTTGGGAATTATTCAGCATCTCTATACTTCAGGATGATTACCAGTGTGTATGTACGCATGTGATTTCATCAGTTTATCAAACATGTGCTTCATTAATGCTGATGAATCTTGGTGACTGCTGGTAGTTGCTGGTTGCTGGTGGCCGGATCAAAGGTGTATCGGCGATCGGCCAAAAATGGTGCACCTGCCCTGGCTTCCCGGAGGGCGCGCCTTTGACTCCATAGGTGCAGGTTTTTGGCGCCGTTGCCATCCAAAATGGTGAGTTTCCGTGTCAATGTTGGCTGATGCTGTCGCAACGCTAGGTCCAACATCAAAATATCCCGATTCTGAATGTGGTCAGGGTTCGGGTTTTCTCTCTCCATTGTTGACTCGAGACTGCAAGCACTATACCTCAGCATTTTCCTGCATGTGGTATCTGTTGGTCGTTTCATTTTGAAAAAATCAGCTAAAGTTGACGGAGTGCTCACGGCCCAAACAAATGGAGCCACAATGCATTTACAAGGCTTAAACTTGGTGTCGGGGAATTCTTGGGTGAGACCTCGCTGTTGCCAACATTTCCCAACATACATTGGAAACATACCCTAGAAATCAATATATCTACCTAGGTACCGGTCTGTTGCCGTATCTTGCATCTCTGGATGTAATTATACCTGTACAAGTTCCTTTTGGTCATTCGGCCGTAGCATTGACCAGCTTGAACCAGTAGTTCCAACAGCTACCACCCTGTATTGGCCAACCATGTCATTAGCCAACATTGACCAAGATTAGCATTAACGAAAAAGCAATGACTCGTGAAAACTGACCCTTATCAACCGCCCACTAACTGTTGCGGACTCCTAGTACAAGCCGTATGAACCACCGTTACACCCAAACTTTAGCTCTCAGCTAACCACCAGCAAACCATCAATTCACCATCCTCACGATTGATCAACCATCAATCAACCACCCATAAACCACCATTAGCCAGCACTTAACCACTATTGACCACTACAAACCATCACTTGACCATTATGAACCATCCATCAACCACTATTAACCACTATTCACCACTAGAAGAGTCCACACACAAGTTCAAGTATCCGAAAGTATCCGAAGCTGACTTGCTTCTGTCTGTACAAAGCAAACAAGAAAAAACGACTCCACAAAAGCTTCGGTTACCATCACTTGACCATTATGAACCATCCACTAACCACTACTAACCACTATTCACCACTATAGACCATCACCTAACCACTGCTTCACCACAAACGAACCACGAATTCACCGTTCCTGACTGGTCCAAGCATGGTAGCCGCCAGCAGCAACATCACCATGGTGTCCAGCCGGGTCCTCCTCTCGGGGCCTCTTCGTTCGTTTGTCGAGGCTGGAAGCAGCGGACGTCCGTGAAATGACCATGGTTGCAGCAATGGTTGCATGGTTAATATTGGTCAAGTGAAGGTTATATATTATATACAGTAGTCTACAAGGGTTAATAATGGTTGATAATGGTTGATACTGGTTGATAATGGTTAATAATGGTTGATAATGGTTGATCATGGTTGAAAATGATCATGGTCAATATTTTTTTGCCAGGGCTTCCAGGGGGTTTGCCCAAAGGAACTAAACAAGCCAAACACTCGCAACTGAGAACAGCCGACAACTACTTTACATGGTCAATATTGATCAAGTGATTGGTAATAATGGTTGATAATGATGGTCGGGGTCTGGCTGCTTGCCAAGTGGGAAGGTTGATAATGATGGTTCTTCAGGGTAATTTGCATGGTTAATATTGGGTAGTGATGGTCAAGCATGGTTCATGGGGGATAAGAATCCTATAACTACAACATACTATAACCACAGTTCCTTGGAGTCATGGCACGAACCAAAAGGCCACTCCGTTGGGTTTCACTGAAGTAGTTTGGTGCAAATTAACTTCCCCAAGAGCTACTGGGACTCATGGCAATGGCACTGGCAATAAGGAGATGCCTCCACTGAGCAACAAGCTGACATGACTCTCTCCCTTTCCATCACCAAACGACCAAGTCTGCCGCGGGAATGACTATGCAGCATAGCCATTCCCGCTACAACAGTACATTACTGTAGATGCCAAATAGATTCTATGTGCAGGTGCTACTTTGCAGGTGCTCCATGGGCAATACCGTGCCAAATAGGTTGTATGTTGGTGCTCTAAATACTACACACCGGGTAAGTTTAACATGGAACCTGAAAATGGCCATATTGTAGAGGACAATAATCTTCTAAGGGCTTCCTTTCAGGTTCCAGGATAAACTTACCAGGGGTAGGTCCTACTATGGTACAGGTTATGTTATGTATGCTATATTGCTGTTGGTATACAGCATCTGTTGCACCATCAGTTTGCAACTGAATCTGCAGTTCCCCGGTCGCAAGTCAACTCACAGTTGGCTTAGCTGCCGAGCATTGTAGTCAAACCCCCCTTGCCATATCAGTGGGATCACGCATCAAACATGCCAATCGACAAGTACAAACTGCCAACAATGACTAATGACTCTGAACAAGTGTCAAGAAGGGACTCAGAAGGATCCAAAACTGCTGACAATGCTTCACACCCCTGAATTATACCATAGAATACCAAATAAAAATCTGCCGACAACTGTCAAATCTGTACCGTCAGTAACTGTCAAACTTATGCCACATGGGTGTTTCTCAAAATAGCTGACCCCCAAAATCATCCAATAACCATTTATCACAATAAACCAACCATTTTTGGGGTTCGCAATTTTGAGAAACCACAACATAAGAGTCGTTTAACCACTATTGTTGGTGACTATCCTCTATTAGCAACCGTAGTTTCCACTGATCAAGCATTTTGACTAATCAAGCATTTTCATTCATCAACCATTTTCAATGATCAACAATTTTCACTAATCAACCATGTTCACTAATCAACCATTTCACCAATCAGCCATTTTTCACCAATCAACCATTTCTCTAACTAGTCACCACTACTAATCAACCATGTGGCTATGGCTCAATATTGACCATCAATAATGGCTTATAGTGACCAACCAAATCATCGGGAAAACAGCCTGGCTAATGTTCAGTTTAGATATGGCCATGAGTCAATATTAACCAACCAAGTTTGCAGGGATATTCACAACTAACGATAAGGACGACAATGGTTAATGATAGGGGAACCAGGGACATCACCAACTTATAAGCTAATGGCTATAGACCATGGTGTTTTCATACCAGTTGGTTGATATAACCATGGTTATAAGCTGGTCATACGGGGTGAACTGACCCACAGCGACGAGGACCCACCCGGTGATCCCGGGGTCGTTTCGTGCCACGCGTGCCGCCGAGTCTCAAGGGTTCCAGGGAGACCTCGTCCAACGGCTCGGGCCAGGAGAAGCCCTGCAGTGGCAGATCGAAACGGTTGAGGTCATGACTAGGACTACTAAGTTAAACCAACATGGCTGGCTGGAAAGTCCACCATTTTGTGAAGAAAACCCTTGGAAATCATCCCCATTTACGGTGGATTTTCCAGCCAGCCATGTTAGTGGGAAGTGCTCGGCACATCTAGGGTCATGAATCTCAAATAGGGTACATGTAACTGGTTAGGGTAACTGCATGTCACATCATGTAACTGGTTCTGACTAGGGTCACTGGTTGAGGTTTTGACTACTTGGATGCGCACCCTCACTTAGTAAGTGGTGAGTAGCCATGGTTTCTAGGGGTTAGTTCAGCTACCTGATAGGGGTTATAAACATGGTTATAACCCCAGGTGCACATCCCAGTACGGAACCTACTCGGCACATGGAAGGTATAACTATAGTTGAACAGCCTATGAAACCACTTATAACTCAAGTTGCTGGTGAACAAAACTAGGGTAACTACAAGGCAAATGGTAGGACTTAACTAGCTTGTTGAATGGCTTCACCAACTTATAACTGGGTATTACTCTGGTCAAAATGGTGAAGAATGTGAAGAATCACCAACTGAGATGCTAGGAATTTATATAGTTATGATGAAGGCAAGCCACCATCTTTTTGGCTCACAACGCTATATTTCGGCATGGTTGAATACGGCCTTGACTTGAGAAGATAAAACAGCAGAAACAGTAGCTGTGCTGCACTGATTGATGACAATTCACATTCATACTTTTTCATCTCAATGCTTAAGTGATGATCAATGGCTATTGAAATTGAATACCTTCCGGCCAATGAATCCACCCACAGCGTCGACCAACTAAAGTTTGTTCTTCACAGGTTCATCGCCCACAGTGACCAACGGGGACAAGCCCCAAGGACATCATGCAACTGCCACCAGCCACCTGCGGGAAACGGACTGCCTTGTAGCCTCTGGGAACGACATCCTTACGGATTCCCACCTTGGTAGCCGGTGGCGTTTGATGGCAGCTGCCAACTGATAGAGCCCCAACAGGTGGCCACTCAGAACTCGGATACTTCAAAGCGCTACATGGCTGATACAGATTTGGCAACCTGCGGCTTTGAGAGCTGTTGAACTCTCCAATGATTTATATCTAGTGATGTTTAGAGAATCGGCCTTCCCTTTGATTGTTGCGAAGGGTTCATGTGGCCATCTGCCAAGCAATCATGAACAGTTCAGTGTGGCTCCGCCGAGCAATTGTCCAAAACATGGTTGATACACCTGTTGTCGTTGTTGTCGTTGTTGTTGTTGATCAATCGATCTGATGTTGATGATGGTTGCGCCTCATGATGCGCACAATGATTGGTAATAATTCAACTTGGAGTATCATGGTTCATGGCAACATTTCTGAAACTATGAACCATCGACTACTTGATTACTTCGCCCACTACTGGCATGTGCCTACTGATTACTACTCTTGACTATTGTCCATCTGATCCAGTAAGCTGCTCCACATTTGCGCCACTCATCACCCAGCTGCGAAATACATCCGGGGACGGCTTTGTGGAACACCGTGCTCCTGTGCAACAGCATCGGCGGTGCGATCCCCATCGGGAAGTGCAACTCACAAGTGGAAAGTGCCAGTGAGGTGTATGAGTTGATCCCAGGGTACCATTGATGATTTGTGTCGTACATCTAGTCATACCAAATGATCCACATGTTTCTCCTGCAGAAACAACAAGTATAGTAATACAAATGCCACAATCCCGATAGGCATTAGGCTGTGATCCTGCGGGGGATCAGGATTTCTTTCCAGGCGTGGCAGTGATGGCACAGGAAACAGCCGCGAGTTGAATGAGTTGCTTACACCTTGGGCCATTTCGAGCACCCGCAGGGAGTTGATGTCCTGTCGTTGGCTCATGGTGTATCATCCTTCGCGGAGGATCACCAGCCCAACTAGCGCCCATCATCAGCTCCACTGGCTGAAAAAAGGGCCATGCCATTCCTAATAGCCAAACCATCTACAAATAGTGGATAATGCAGCCAGCTATGTTACCAACGGGTGTTCGAAAACGCAGGGCCACTCATCAACCCAAGACTTTGATGATCAACTTGAACGAACGCATTGTCCTTCATTGGTGAGGTAGCTTGTGTGAGTGTGATTCGAGTTGCCACTATACATTGCGACATGTGCGATCGGGTCGGACACTTTTTCTTAACACAGCTGAGCGCGGCACAGGCGCAGCATGTTTTGACCGCACAGACACAAAAATAAGCTGGTGGCTGAAGGATCCTATGGGCAATCCCGGAGCACAAAGGGTCAACCGGAAGCATGTGAATGAAATGCCAGGCTGGATTTGTCACCGGTGTTATTCTTTTGACCCTTCTGTGCTATGGATCCCAAAAATTCCTCGTTGCTTGGATGATCCACGAGGATTGCTGTTGGCCTTTCAAGCCAGTTCCTAAAGGTCTTCATCAGCACATCGCTGATTTTCGTCAAGCCATCGGCCCACATGTACTGCGTGGGAATCCAGTGGAATTGATTGGCCTGGATCGTCTCCTGGATGGCCCGGATGTTGACCAAGGAACGCTTGTCTGCCAAGTTGGGGTTGGCAGCAATCACCGCATCGAAAAGGCTCTTGGCATCCGTAGCTTGGATTGCTGAAAGTCGGTTTCCAACTCGGTGAGCAGGGATGCCGTGAACCAACTCGCCCAGCATCATGTTGATGTAGGAGGCACGGTCACTTCCTTCATCTGCTGCTGAAGCTTCTGATGCCAGGGTACTGCGGCATACTCGAGGTGACCTGGCAGACCGCCAATCCACCAAGCTCATCTTGGTGGGCTTCTCCTTGACCTCGTTCGTGGTCAAGCCGATCACGATGCCCATCTGCGAGCCAGAACGTCTCGCATTCGCCCATGACGCGTCCGTATACGTGAGGAGGATCGTCTGGGCATTCACAGGCACATCCTCGATGGTGATGCCATCATCCGGCGTGGACTTCAAGTAGTTCAAGGCATCATACAAGGTCTTGAGGTCCTGGATGGTGCAGTCCTTCCCATGGCTGATCAAGCTGACAACCGGGGAAAGCTCAGGTCGGGCTTGCGTGGATGCCCATTGCAAGCATCCATTGACGGAGCGGAATTCCTGCTCCTCTTCCGTGGACAAAGGCCCCCCTTGTAGTAGACGACCTCTTGGAAGTTGCCCTCTGTCTAGGCCGTCTATGAACTTCTTCATGGTGACGTGCAGGCGAACACGACCGTTAGGTGCCTTCTTGAGCGTTAACTCCTTGCCCTTGAAGGTGACAGGAACCTCCGGCTCGAAGTGCTTGAGGTCACCCCATTTGAACAAGCCGTGCAGCTCCTTGATGTCATAGTCGCATCGGTACATGCCCAGGAAGTCATCCACGTAAATCAGGAGCATGCTAATGGGCTCACCGCTCAAAGGGTCCCTCTTGAGGAAGAACATCTTGTCGAAGGAGTGCTTCTCGTAGCCGATCGAAGAAAGGCGGTTCGAGATTTCTTCACTCCAAAGGAACGGTGCATTGCTCAGTCCATAGATGTTCCCGACGATCTGGTAGAGCTCGCTAGTCCACAAAGTCGTCTGGTTCACCAATCCATCCACGGGTGGTGTCATGAAGATAGGAAGGGCTCGTTCAGAATCCTTTTGGCTGCCCTGCAAGAATGCTGTGGCTGCGTCACCTGCCCAAGCAAGCCATGGCTTCTTGCTGGAGAAGAGCTCGGAGTTGTAGCCCGCGACGATGAGGCAGTAGAGGAGCTGTTCAGTCACTCTTCCTGGAGTGGGTGCACTCCTGGTCAGCTGGGCCAAATCTGGATCAGTGTGACCCATGCACACTAGTCGAGCTTTTGCCCGTAGTTCACCAACTCCGCAATTCTTGTCCCGGTAGCACATCCTGCTTCTCATAATTCTCTTACGAAGTTGGGGGCTTGCTCGAACTTGTGCAACTTGTTGTGGCGTGAGAGCTTTGACGGAACGCCACTCTGCCCAGCTGGCTGTCTCCTTCTCGATAGCCGCAAGGTACTTGTCGATGTGTGCAGGGCTCATCTTCAGGATCTCTCTCCATGGGATCTCGCGATCCAACTGCTTGGCTTCTCGACGGGAGAGACCTGGTGTTTTACTTGCTTTGTTGGGATGTGGCTGATCTGATTCTGAAGCTGTTGAATCAGAATCCTCTGCTGGTTTGTCGGTGGTAGCCACATCTTGTTGTCGTTGTTGTGTTGCTAAATAGGCCTGGTGGAATTGCTTGCTTTTCGGCCCATAGCTTGTGTTGTCATCGAACCAAAATGGTTCAAAGGTGAAACTGCCGTGCCCTTGCTGTTGCAAGGTGTAAAGTGTGCTGAACGGTCGTTTTTGAGGAAGGACATATTCGTCCTGCATAAGTTGAGGTTGGTCCTCTTCAGTGCTTGGTTGTTGGGCTGGCAGTTGCTCATGCTGCTGTTGCATGTCATCATCGATAATGATAGTCTGTTGAGCAGGTGTAGATGATGATGCTTGTTGCCCTGCTTGCTCCAGTTCATGTTGAACTGGTGGTTGTTCTGGCTCTTGTTGAGCCTGGCCGCCAACAGGTTGTTCCTGCTGGGAATGCTGGCTGCTGTGCTTGCCATTGTGAAACGGGTCGGTAAGTGCAGGTACATCATCTGCACTTGTTGGCTGTGCTTGTGGCGGATCAACATCCCTTTGGGGTGGTTCCTGCTCTGGTAGCTCAAGTGGAGATAGTAGCGGTGTTGATGGTAGTGATGGTAGTTCAACTGCTTGCTGTTGTTGTGGTTGTTGAGTGGTAAGTAGTGGTGGTTGTTGTGTACGTCGTGTGGTTGGTGTCCTTGACCGTTGTCTACGTTGCTGCGTTGGTGGTGGTCCAAAGTGCTGGTATTGTTGCATGGTATTGTGGTGGTGTATGTGGGTAGGTGAATCGATGTAGATGTTGGTGTCGTGTTGTTGTAGCTCAGTATGTTGTTGTTGCTCAAAATGTACGGTTGGTGGTAGAGTTGGTTGATTGGAACGTGGTGATTGAGGTTTATGTGATTGTTCAAGGAGTTGTGGTGGTGTTGCTGGAACCATGTTGGAAGGTGTAGGTGGAAAAAGTGGTTGTGGAAGGTCGTCCAACATCTCTGGTGGTGGTTCCTCAAAGTCATCGGGTCCTGCTTCCAAAGGTGGTGGCTCGCCGCGCTCATCCTCCAACATGTGCTGGTGGAAGTTGATGGAGGCATCCTTGAGGGCTGCAACATCTTCTTCACTAGGTGTCCATTGTTCGAACCCAGTGGCACACCGCAACTGTTCGGCCGTGACCAAGGTCGTAGTGTGGCCGGTGCGGACCCAGGCTTGTTTGCCCACAGCGCTTGGGTCCCAAGACAGGAACCGAGCCATCAACCAAGCTCCACGCTTCTTTTGACCTCGTCGTTGCCAACGCCAAATCGCACAGGGTTGTCCAGGTTGAACATCTGCGATGGCAGTGGCTCTTGTCTTTCGAAGCAGCGCTCGTCGGAGTTGCTGCTGAATGTTGAGGTCAATGAGGGCCCGTTGTGCTTCAGCTCGCACCAACTCTGCCCGAAGTCCAGGGTTATGGTTGGACTTCTGGAAGCTGCGATTCGAAGTAGCCAGGCAGTGATCGTCTTGAAGGAGCTCATCTGGTAGTCGTGGCTGTCTTCCAAAAACTGCCTGATAGGCAGATCGGCCACGGCTAAATGCCATGTTGTTCACTGCATGGCATGCTGCTGCGATGGCAATGGTGGCATCTTCAAAGGTGGAAATGGCCCGTTCATCTATGACCTTTTCCAAGACCATTCGAAGGATGGAATTCCTCCGCTCCACCATGCCGATGATGTAGTGCGCTTCGGGTGGACAATGCTCCACCAGGCATCCCAGCGATCCAAGTTGAGCTTGAAATTCTCCAAGGAAAGTCCTGTCCGGATCGCAGACGAACTTCATGGGAATGCCAAACGGCTGAAGCCACAACCGCTCCACCAGCTTGAAGGTTGCCTCGGAACTGCGCTCGGTCATCTGAGCTGCTTGGTGTAGACCAGTTGCCACATCAATGATTCCGAGGATCATCATGTTCTCGCCGGTGATGAGCCTGGTGTGGAACACGTCTGCTTGAACTTCATCACCAAACTGTCCTGCCACTATCTTTGGCAGAGCTGCTGGTCGAGGCTGTTGTAGAGGTTGAAGTCGTTGGCACGTGGCACACTTCAAGTCCTGAACAGTTTTGATGATCGCTGCTGGGACATTCTGGTGAGCCAGCAATCGCATCAACTCTGATGCGCTAGGGTGGCCAAAGTTGATGTGTAGTCGTGCTATTGCTTGTTTGGTGGCTGCAGGTATGTTGGGTGAAGATGGAAAAGTGATGTCTGTGCTGCGGTTGGGCATGGCCAAATGACCATGAGAGTCAGTTGGTTGTTGAACTTGTTCCTCGTGTCGACGTTTGCCATAGACGAAGACTCCAATCTTGACGGCCTTGTGGAACCGTTGTCGAGGAAATTGGATCTCCGCCAAGTTTTCAATCTCGATAGCCCGACTACCATCACTGTAGACCAGCAACGCAGCTCTGGCCTCGAAGTTGTCGGCGTTGTCGGCTGTGAATGGGAGTCGACGAGTGGTTGGGGCATAGGTCACCTGGATCTTGAAGGCATCCATCCTCATGAGGTCAGAGATGTCCTTGCCCAAAGTCGAAGACAAGGGAACATCAAATGGCCTCTTGGAGCTGTTCTCGAAGGACTTCTCCAGGTGGTCGACAATGCCATCCCACTGGCTGAGATCAGCCACTGGGTGTGCAACTGTGGAAGAACTTGATGTAGTGGTTGTGCAAATCGGAAGGGGTCGCTCTGATGGATGAAGGCCTTGAGCTCATAGAGGATGATCCTGCAAAGCAGTTCAGGATACTCCTGAGACCGCTTGGTCATGGATCCTTGGATCGGCTTGCAGTAGGACTTCTCCAGGGCGTCCAACTTCCGGTTCAATGCTTCATCAAGGCCAGGTTGATTGCCCATGAAGCGCATTGGTTTGATCACCGGGTCACCGTCGATCTCCTTGCCGAAGGCGCCTGCATGAAGGTCCACGGTCCACACGCCAGGTAGTCCGCGAAGATGTTGAATTTCTGGCTCATCCCAGATCCGTGAAGGAACTGGATTTTCGAGAAGGAAAAGTCGTCCTGCTCGATGTTGTCGCAGGGCCACCTTTGTGGAGAACCGAACGAGTGGTCGTTCTTCTTCTTGATGCCAGGCAAGTTCATCCTGGCGGTGGGACCAGTTGAGGTTGTGGTTAAAGATGTTCCACCACCTGCAGTCGATCCCCATTGGTACCAACCACGGTCGATACTTGTCGATGGCGGAAAGCACTTGCTTCTGGTAACCGGGGTCCTTCAGGTCCTGGCCATAGAGCAAGTCAATCGGCTGCAAGGCGTTCAGGTTGTAGTCCCTTGCGAGTCGGCTGAACCCAGCAGACCCGGCAAAGAGCTCATAGACATCGATGTTCGGAGGAGGTCGTTGCATCGAGGAGCATCCAGCTCCTTCATAGGCTTCTCGTTCCACTGCAAGGACCTGTGCCGATTGCTTCCGTTCTCCACACAGCCGCTTCACAGTACCTCTTGCCAGTCGAACTCCTCGTCCTCGGTGTTTACTTCCCCGTCGGACTGGATCACGCCCTTGTTGATCATGTCCTGCAACAGGCGGTGCTCGTGTTCCATCATCATCTGCTGTCGAGCTTGTTCGTGCACCGCTTCGTTGAGGAATGCTTGAGCTTCCCATGTGTTGGATGCTGCCAGTCGGTCCAGGGGTGAATCTTGGGTGAGGTGCAGATGAACCATCACCTGCTCGGACTCGGTCAAGTGGTCGAAGTGGAGGTTGTAGGTCTTCCCGCACAGAGTCATGTTGGGCTGCGTGGGTGGTGAAGGCATTGGAGGTCCAGCCTGCACCTTCGCTTTGGGCTTGGCCTTCGGTGAAGCCTTGGGGTACCCCTTGGAACTCCTGGTGTTGGCCAAGGAGGGCAGTGGCAATGGTGACAACCGTGCCGAAGAGCTTGCCGAGGAGCGTGTTGCGATGTAGTCGTCCCACACCTGCAGCTCTTGGTTCCACCTCCATGCCGTCGAGCACTGGCGACACTTGGCGAACCGGCCCTTCTTGTTGCCATAGCGCTGGATCAGGTTCTGAGGATGTTGGCATTGCTGAGGATCTTCGCTGCCAGTCCCCATCTCCGGCGGCATGTTGGTTGCTGTCCATCCTTTGGGCAACACCCTCAGTCTTTCGGCTTGCATCAGCACCCCCACCAGGTTCTTGCCAAAACGGAGCAGCATCAGCACGAACCGCTGCCACGCTGCGAGCCATAGCGGTGGGGAAGGTCTCATG
Organism: Symbiodinium kawagutii; assembly: GCA_009767595.1. Taxonomy (NCBI): domain Eukaryota; class Dinophyceae; order Suessiales; family Symbiodiniaceae; genus Symbiodinium; species Symbiodinium kawagutii. Next base: position 170,466 of record VSDK01001438.1, read on the forward strand.
GGAGTCGTCGAATTGCTTGGGCTCCAGACGGGTCTGAGCTTGCATGGAATCTTCGGGCAGCATGAGTTCTGGGTGAGGATCATGCCACATCTCTGGTTTTGAAAAACTTTGCCATGCATCATGTTCAACTGGTGTGCGTGCTGACATGCCCATGACATCGAAAATATCCACTGCGAGGTGTCCAGCTATGCTATGCAGCTTCACTGTGATACCCGGACCCAGGGCTTGGAAGGTGACCTGCTGGTTGGGCATGTCGATGATGGTTCCCATGAGGTTCATCAATTGGTTACTCCCCAAAAACGGTATCCTTTCTGGTAGTAGAGCAGTGCCAAGAAGTAGTGGTTGTCCCCCAATGAAACATGGTAGGTATGCACGTTGTCGAGCTTGAGTAGGAGATCCCTTGCCGAATTGAAACACATCATCACATGGGATCACCTTGGGGATGAGGTCGTGGTTGAACAAGTAATCCTTGAACTTGACGAACCATTGTTGTCCACAACAACTACGTTGGCATGCCGAATCCAAAACCATGTAGTGGTGGAAGTCCCCGGGATTGCTGGTGACCTGGTTGACCTCGAAGACGGGGTGGTTAACCATGTTGACCTGGAAGATGTTACCATAGCGACCATCACCATCATCTTGGGATACTCGTACACTTCCATGTTCATGGTGGATGACGTTGACGGCATGGGGCTTGCGGTCATTCGGCATGCTTCTTTT
>VSDK01001438.1:180475-208425 GCA_009767595.1 Symbiodinium kawagutii
CTGACGAGACCGGCGGCCCTCGAGCCGCGGAGACTGAGCAAACATCAGTGGTAGCGACGGTTGACCTCTCCGCTGTCGTTGCCGTTACTACAAGGTAGGCCCCCAACCATTTAGAGCTGTTGGTTTATGACTGGCTTAACTTGGGTGATTTCTACCTGTTATAGGGGTCCTGAACTTAGAACTACCCGGGGCCACCTTGTAACTCATAGGAGATGGGGAATAGTAGGTGCATCAAAGTGAATCATGATAAATCCGTTTCTTCATGAATATTTTTTGCCGGGGCGTCCAATGGCTTGTTCTTCACGAATATCATGATTGAATAATTCAATTGAAGGTTGAATAGGAGGTGTAATCATGACAAAAATGCAACCAAAAAAAACGTGAATAACTGATAGGTCCACAATTGTTTCTGTTCCCGGCCGTGAGTGTTGAGAATGACTACCAGTAGTCAAACCTTGACATGCAATTTTCTCTTATATGAAAAGAACATGTAAAGTATACATGTGTAGGCATTCCCAGCTGCATGGGGAAAAAACAAATGTCGTGTGAACAAACATGCCCTGACAGTGTATGCATATATGTATGTCTGCATGAGCGTAAACATGCAAATATCTGAAAACATGTGCATTGTTACATATGTCGAAAAAAGTTTGTCCTATGAATGAGTCAATATACATCGATGTACCTTGACCCCAGAAGAATGGTAGTAGTGAAAGTCCCAGAATTCTTATAAGCCATCCCGGTCAATTACGAACGATCAATGAATTCACCAACCAAACAGTGATGATGGCTCCCAATATGAGAGGTATTGCTCACAAAAATAAGCTGGCTCTGGGTCAAAACCCCGTACCCGTGGTTGGTTCCCCTATCATTAACCATTGTTTTCCCTATGAACTTGTTGGTTTATCATCCCCCATGAAATTGGTGGGTTAACTATCGGGGTTGGAATTCTACTGGTGAAGTTGTCCACAGCATTTTGTAGCTATAATCCAGTTTTCCAACCCTTTTTTCTATAGAATGATTTACTTTGACTAGATGTCGTTTAGTGCTAATTAGTGCCAATTTGGGTCAACCAGTGTCCTTGAATTTAGATGAATTTAGATTAATGATGAACAAAAAACAACCACAAAAAAACAAAACGAAGAGTTCGTAAAAAAAAGGCTGCAAAAGGCACCAACTGGCCTGTACCAAGAGAATGGCCGGGCAAGCAATACACAACGAAAGCAATTACTAGAAATGGTTCCGGCACAAAAGGATTCCTTACAAACAAAAGTTCATTGATGAGCAAAAAGTACCCACAAAAACAACAAATGAAAAGTTCCCACAAAAAGGGCACAAAAAAAGTTCATTGTCCGTACCAAGAAATCAATCCACTCCACTGAAGACCAAGCACATCCAGCCCTACACAATGATCCAAGGATCCTACAGAATGTTTCTTGATTCTCATGCACCATCTTGGTGATACCATGTCATCTCGCTACAAAATGTTCCCCTGTTTTTCAATGATCATTTTTGGAGAAATTTCAGGTTGCTACACAATGTTTTTCCAAGGGGGCATTACAAGTTGTGTGGCACAGGAACAGTTTTCGCTGCATTTTTCGTACCAAAATATTGGTTTATAGGAGGCACAAGCTCATACATTCTATAGGGTTTATCCAAAGGGGGATGGTTAACTGCTTGACCCATAGCCAGGTAGATATCGGGCAGGGTGCACCAGGCTTTGCCACCTTCCATGCTCTGCAGCTGGGCTCTGCAGCTGGGCGATTGCACAAACATCCACCACTCTGCATATGCGTAAGCATGCGTAGAGATGGGTTGTTGCGATGTAGATAGCTAAGTATAAACAGAAGCGAATAAACACACATATGATATATATATATAGATATTTAAGACACATCGAAATAAATACAAATATATATATATATATCTATATATGTGTAAATAAATCTATATATGTAGCTCACGTCTTTACATTCTTAGATATATATATATAGATAAAGCAATATATATATATAGATATATATATATATATATGGATTCAAAAGCAAGTGTGGACAAATAGATATACACATAAAAACACATTTGAAAACAAATGCAAATATATATATATATATACTCAAATGTGAAGACTCGCGTACATAATTGTACGGTACAAATAGTTGCATGTAAGAACATGTGTGTGTGTGTGTGCGCGCTGGTTAGCCGTTTCCATCTTCCATGCACCAAAACCGCCGCATTCATCCACAATTCCAGGCAACTCAAACCATACCAAAATACATGGCAGGTTGAAATCTTAATTTCTTAAAGAGTTATTTTCACACGCATGGGCGCAAACAATGGTCTAGATGGTACTCCATCCCATCGGGTGATATGTGCTTGATTCAGCCGCATGAAAGTTGACAATATCAACTGCCAACGAGCAAGATCTATCAGCTGCTCATTAGCAAACAAAGGCTATATCCAGACCATGAGTCATCAGGAAAACCCAAGCAAACTTACCATTAACCATTAGAAGTGTAACCATCAACATCCAGAAGTTCAACCATCAACATCTACCATTAACCATCTACCATAGATCATCTTACCATCAAAAATCAAGAAAACCTACACTCAGGAATCACCAGCAAAACTTGGCTATGGGTCAAAACCCCGTACCCCTGGTTCCCCATCATTAACCATTGTTTTCCCTATAGTTTGTTGGTAAATCCTCCATTAGTTGGTTGGTTAACTGCTTGACCCATAGCCACATTGATGCTGATGCACTGCCCATAACCGCCGTCCCAGACACAGGGGAAACCGGCCACATACAAATCCACCTGCACGGAGCTGACGGTCATCCCGTTGGAAATGTGCAACTGGGCATCCCTCATCCCGCGCGAGTGGCAAATGGCTTGAAAATAATCAGCTGGCTATGGTTCAATATTTAACGGCGCTAGTGATGGCTGGTTATGGCTGGTTCATCATGTAAAAAAGTCGATTTATGTGGGATACAAGGTGGGGCCCCAGCAGTTATAAGTTGGGCACCCTTATAACTGGTAGTTCACCCAAGTTAAGTTAGTTATGAACCAACTTATAAGTTGTTTGGGGCCCACCTTGTAGATTCAACATCGCATGGCCGTTCTTTGTCGCTGTTGCACAAGCTTAGTCGGAGAGTGATCTCAGTTGCACTCTGCTTCTGTCTTGGTCTTTGCCTTTCGCAGTCATTTAATTTGTCCGCAACCTTTTTCAAACAACCACCCAGTTCGCAGGAACAACATTGAACAACAATAGGACTGGGATCCCCCTTGCAAGAAATGACCAACAAAAAGGTCAACCCAAATTAATCACCAGCACTAATCATATTTACCAAAGTTCAACCTATTGGTGCCTACTACTGGCCGGAAATGACTTAGCATACAACATACCACATCACCAATACTAGCAACGACGGTGGATTCACTTAGCAGCGTTTGAGCCAAATTGGGTCATCATTGCATGCAAGAGTAGAGCACTGTTGTACTGTTGTGTTGGTCAGGTGACTCTCTCCTGTTTTACCGCTTGCATGTTGTGTACACCCGGAACAGTTTTGTGACGTTAGTTCTATATGGCTCTTCAAAAGTCTGACCAATGCGGTGGTAGACACTGCATAGCAATTCTTTCTCTGCTACCAAAGCCTTAAATTTGAAAAAAAAATACATATACAATCATATACATATGCACATATATATTCCATAGAGACAAAGGCACCTTTAAACAAATTTCACAAAGAACCGATGTTTATGGACTTGCCCGTTCCATGTGACCTGTTCCAAAGCAACAAACCCAATCGTGAGAGAGTGTGGCCCAACTGGCTCCACCTCAGGTGCATTCTTGTGATCCCGCTGGAGCAAATCGTCATACCACACCAGGTTCTGGTGCGTCAACACATGGGGCACAATCGAAGCGTTGGGGAGCGTTGGAGACTGACTTTGTAGCTACTACGAGGCGACAAACACACACGTACATCACGTGTATACATGCATACGCATCGATGTTTTGTTAAAGAGAATAAAGTGTAGTCAGCATATCTACAAGGTGGGCCCCCAGTAGTTATATGCTGGGTTCTAACCCTTATAACTGGTAGTTAACCCAAGTTAAGTTAGTTACAAACCAACTTATAAGTTGTTTGGGGCCCACCTTGTACACATGTCCAAAAATATCCAAAATACATGTAAACCCGCACGATTGGTAAAGTCAGCGATCACAGGTGATACTGTTGTGTGCAAGCTGCCGGAGGCAGGACCAACCCACGACGTGTCAGCTTGTGCTTTTGCTGGACATCACATCTAAATACAATCTCATGTGTGGAGATGTTGGGCTAGCCACTCAATGCCCTGACCCCCCGTTTCGATCCTTTAGCGCCACGGCCATAGCCAAGTCCGTAGTCATTGGGATCTGGTGCCAGTTCATGGTTTAAGTTCACGTGCCTGGACACGAAACAAATGTATATTTGACATATATGCAAACATAGATAAGTAATATACATGTATAGATCCCTGAAAAATCAAGCACATATGTTTCAAGGTATAGATCGCACACGGTTTTTTGCCGGGGCGTCCAGGGGTTTGCCCTAATGCTGGGGTGCGATTGCAAATGTAAATGCGGTCTATCCATATCTAAAAACTATGGATTGCCACTGACTTCACAACCATGGAGTTGAGTGAACGCGTGATTAGATTGCATTGGGGGAGCGGGTATTGAGCTGCAAATGGGTAGGACCTCATGTTGAATGCTAGCCCCCGATGCGATGACATACACCCGCGCTCCTTGGTGTCGAAGTTCGCAAAAATATGTTTCTTCACGTTGGCATCATTATCGCAAGCAAACCTCAGAGGCAGCTGCTGCAAATGACACAAATGCATACAAATGCTGACTTCCAAGACAGGTCACGGGAGGTAAAATCATTTATCAACGATCCATGATTTTGAGGAAGCTACCAAGTTGGCCCATATGAGGGCATGTGATCGTTTTCGTAATGGTTTTGATTCTGACGCGTTAAGTGGAAATAGCTATGATCAGTGACCACGCCATCATAGCTTGGGATCAAAGGTTGGCAATCCCTGCTTGAAATTGGGGTTGGATTCCAAATCAACAGCCATCATTCGTCGCTGAAAACCACTTTTATAATACATCCTTAACCATCAGTGCTGATCATGATTGACAAGTATGAACCCTTCAGACTCATCAGAAACCATGACTTGACCATGAAGTACTTTACCATGATCAAAAAAAATTGCCAGATTCAATAAGCATTCAGCATTGACCATCGGTGTTAGCTTATAGCATGTTGGCAACCCATGAAGACTCACATGGGCTAACCACTGGTATGAATGAAGAATGAATCACTAGCCATTTTGAACCATTATCACCATGATTAAGCCTATGCTAATCTAACCATACTTAATATAGTTAGCCCATTCAATAATTGATCACCAGTCGTTAACTGGTTTAAGTTATTGTTCAGGTGTTTCTCAAACTAGGGTTACCCCAAAATCATCCAAAATTGATCATTGTTAGTCTGGTTGGGTTGGTGGTTGAACCACCCCTATGAAAAATATGCTCGCCAACCACCCTAGCATTTGGCAACACTAGGGATAAAAGAAAGTGTTTGAAACCACCAACCAGCATCACCCCCATACCTTACCAAACCATTCTACTTGGTATATCGGTACATCCCCTATTATCGCTTCATAGCTCCTTGTGAATTACCATGGCTAACCATCCTAAAACAATTCCTGGCCAATGTTGTAACTAGATATGGCGGTGCTGGTTCATGGATGCTTGCTGGATCCCCTATGATGGCTTGTTAATGCTCATGAGTCCCTTGTTAGTAACCAATTGCGAACCATTTTAAGCACTAGAAATAAAAACAAACCCAGTCCCTCGCTAAAAACCATTGATAACCAATCTTGATCACTAGTCCCTTGTTGATAACCATTGACAACCATCTTGATCACTAAAAATAAAACAACCCCGGGCCACGGTCGGGGGGTTCCGGTCATGGCTGATGTGCCAAGCTGCACGTGTTTGAACGGAACTCCCAGGGCTTGGAGCGCAAGGATCGGAGTCTCCATGCCGCTGCAGTCCGTGCCGATCCTGCCACGGGGAACGGTCAGTCCGAGCCGCGCCACCGTTGGAACGACAACGAGATGGCTATGGGTCAATATTACCATCAATAATGGCTTACAATGACCAACCAAATCATAGGGAAAACAATGGTTAATGATAGGGGAACCAGGGGTACAGGGTTTTGACCCACAGCCAGATGTGAACGGGAACGGCACTGGGGGAGAATGGCTGTTCTGATGGCGATTCTGATGATTACTGATGATTAATTGTGCTTAATTGCGGTAAAAAAGGGTGGTTCATTCATAAAGATTAATGTTGGCCAGTGGTTTGAAGTGATGTTTGCTGATGGAAAATGATGGTCAGTGATGGCATGCTTAATTTTTCTGCGCGTAATAGACCACAAGTGCAGTTGATTAGTACTGGTCATTGGTTGTTTGACGATGAATTGGTCAACAAATGATTTGAGAATGAACAAAATTGTTTGAGAATAGCTAGTATGTTCTTTTTAAGTATAGTGATTGGTTGGCTGATGGTCAAAACGATGACTGATAAAATGGTTCATGACTAACAAAGATAATTAAGAATGGCAAATTGGTGGTTATCAATTCATTTGGTCAATGGGGGTTGGGAACAATTCATATGTCAACTATAGGGCATGGCATCGAACTACACACGGGTCTGAACCACCACAAAGTAAGTGCAGCCAACTGCCTGGCCATTATTGAAAAACAACTATGTTTGAAGTTTGCAATGGCTAATCATAATTCATGATCTTCATGATGTTCATGATGGGGAGCAACAGTCAACAATACTTAATTATTGCAAAAGTACCAGCTGTATAGGCTTCTGGGGCAATATATGCAAAGCAAAATGCAACAGGTTTTAAATCAGGAAACTGGAATTTATGGTGTAATTTGTATTTGTTCTTGTTTTGAGTGTACACCATTTCTGAAGAGGGATGAGGCGGCAATGCAACTTGGTGCAAACGTCCCCGCAATGCCATGGCAAGAAATTGCCACACTCCACAAATGCACGCACGCACCCACATAGATGTGCAAGTTGTAGAATGGTCTGAGCCTAAATGCAAAGTAGGTGGTGTACAAAAAAAATGCACATGCAAGTGCGAATCTGCATTGTCCACACATGCAAACACACACGCGCACACACAGACATCATGATTAAGCTCACTAATGATTATTGATCTTACAACGGCAACCAAAAAATCAGCAATGTATGATTCGCAAACGGACTTTTCAGTGATCATCCTTGGTTTGTCCAAAAATGGTGTACCCCCTGAAATGGCACCTGTTTCCCTCTTAGTCATGGTTGTGAACAGCTGGGTGGTGATTGTAGGTACCACTATGGCTACTACCGGAACTGGTTGGAAGACTCTCGGTGGCTCCTGGCTTCGCTCGCCCAACAAATGTTAGGGCAGAGCGGGATACCCCTGGCGCAGCTCGCCACAGCCAGGCGAATTAAACGACCCCTCCTTGGCATTCTAATGGCCATTACTATAACCAAACCAAACCAAACTAAACTACCTCTTTTGGTTGACCAAACCAAACTATAACCAAAACCAAACCATTCATGGGTATGAATAGTTGGTTGGTTGACTAGACAAACTGTTTGTCAACCAGCCAACTATTCATAAGTACCGGGGAAAATCCAAAATGTTCAGAACCAACAGCCAGATTCCCCCCAAAAAACTCCGAATCCTCAAAGGTCTTGTCAACGCGGGTGCCATGACGATGTACCTTCACCAGCCCCGGTGAGCAACCTGTCTCGAGCCAAGTCTTGGGCCAAAATGGCTACGGATCCCTTAGCCATTGACCACCATCAACCGTGAGAATCAAGTGGTTGATGTAAGTAACTTAGTCACTAATCCATGATACTAGTTAATTAATCATGATGATCAGGTAAGGTAGAAGAAAACACTAATAAGCACATTGTTTATTGCTATAATCAATGATAGCTAGTGGTAACTTTTTCCCTGGACCACTAAGAAGCATTTACAACCCTGACTTGTAATGATGAAAAATCATTAGGTACCAACCATGACCAGCAAATAGCCATTAACAACCCTTCCAACATTAGCTCCTACCATTTTCATTAGTTGCCATTAATGGCTGCTAGTTCTGTCAAGATCAACCTCCCAGGCCACGGCACCCAGCAGGGCAGAACCGGAACCGCCGGTTCCAGGGACAGTTGCCAAGCTCCGGAGCAGTCGATTTGGTGCCAAGATCACTTCCCCATTGATACCTATTGGAGGGATATAGTAAGTAACAATAGGGAATAGTAAGCAAACTGTAACATAGTAGTTAGTAACATGATCAGTTATAACCTGAGCAGTTGGTTTTGGACAATCAAAGGGAATAGCAAGCAACAATAGCAGGGGATACATAGGGATATACCAACCACATGGGTGGTTCTCAAGCCATCGGGACCCCAAAAAAATGATTGGTTTCTTACTATATGTTTATATGATATGTGTTTAATAAACTGGATGATTGGAGGGTACCCCTCTTTTGAATTATTTTGAGACACCATCTGGTGCTCAATCAGGTGGCGCCGCTTCTCCTTGACAGGCAGCGCTATGGTCCGATCCATGAAAAGGAGGTTCCCCAAAACCTGGTTCTGAACTGCCAATCACCACATACACGCAGTGTTGCCCAGTTCATCATCCACAATCACTCAACGATCAGCCCTGGTCAACCAATGGTTTTGCTGCTGCTACAGTCCATCCATAGCGACCGTTGAAACATGCTGAAACCCCAGCAGGAAGGAGGTAAAACCTCAGGAACTGAACATCTTCAACGCGCATGGGCACCAAGAGCTTGCGCCTCAGCCAGCACGTGGCCAGTGTGCCACATGGCAACCTACATCACTCATCAACGGGCAAGGTTGGCTGCTGGCTTCGTGCATATGTTCGGAAGGTTTTTTCAATCAGTTGATGCGTGGGATAATGGACAAGGTTGGCGCCGAAACGCGCCATTGATTTGGAGACATGGTTGACACACCCCTTCCGGAAATTCTCGGATCGAGCTACTTCAGGGTATCTAGTAATGACGATCAACACCGAGCATTATGATTCTTGTGTGTGTGTGTGCGTCAGCATCTGTAGAAACAATCTACACCACAAATTGGTCGCATTAAGTCGGGAAATCTAAACAACTATTCCTCCTGACAGCTGCTACTACTACTTTTGCATTAATAATGAGAGCTCCAGCTGTTAACAATCCCCATATATTTGATGCACATCACCGAGCCCCAACAATTAGTCAACCAACCAATTGTTCTGAAATATTGGGAAAAGTCACCAAAAGTGTGAAACCAACACCCAAATCGACTAGTATCCATTGTGCGAAATCCCAGAAATGCTACACACCATCCAGTGGTTCGCTATAATTGCGATCATCCAGGCCCAACACCCAAGGCTTTCTGCTCCTCAGGTCGCTTTTTTGGGAGCCCCATACTTGCGGACATGTTGCCATACCCTCATCTACCATGAACCTCCAGGATGAGCCAAAATCAGTTCAAACACGAGCTTGCTGCATGTTTGATGCTGTAAAGTAGCAAGAGCACAAATGGTTGATTCTCAAAAAAGAAGGTGCCGTACCCACAAACCATCCTATAGTAAACCATTTACAAGTAATAGGCCAACCATTTTTTGGGGTTCCCTATTTGCAGAAACCCTACATTTTTTGAAATTAAGAATTCAGAAAAACTGAAAACGGACCATATGGGTCATATGGGATCCTGTTGCTGATGCAGGAAGATTGTAATGTACAAAATGGAGATAGGTGGGCAAATAACTATGTGCATGCATGTGCATACATCATGTGCATACAGCCGTTTTTATTCATATTTAAATCATTTATATATCCTATTGTCACCCACGTGCCTGCTACAAAAGTAGGTTTCGTCATTTTTTTCTGAACTTCGTCGCTTCCGCCGCGTTCCTTGATCACACGAGGCCAGGAATGGGCCTTCCCTCCAGATATGCCGACACCACTTGAAGAACCGCCTCTTCCACGGCAATGGCGGCTTGCTCAGTCCGTGCCCCAGTGTGATGGGTCCCATAGACGCTGCTGGATTTCATGATGGCAGCATCTTCAAATTCGGTTCCACTCGCGGAAGGCTCCTTAGCATAGACATCTAAGCCTGCTCGTATGCCACGGTCCTTCACCGCATCTAGCAGGTCAGATTCGTCCACCACCCCGCCACGCGACATGTTCACCACCAATGCACCTGGATTTATCATGGGTGGGCAACGGGTGACAGCATGTGATTGATGCAATCACTCCCACTAACACCGAAAACCCCCTACAATAATGAATGAACAATAATTCGTGAAAGTAGGTTCAGGATGGTTCAGGCTCATATTTAACAACACGAAGAGGGAAGCAAATTAGAGAGTGATTTAATCATCAGAATGTCTTTGGTGAGGGAACCGCATGTCCCAATCCAGCCTGGCTTTAGCTTCCACAGTAAGGAACGATCCACCAGATTCCGCGTGTTCGCCGCAAGAGCCAGGTGAACACACAAGGCATCCGCATCGTCAACGGCTTCTTCCGGCGTCGCGCAGAATTCCACATCCAACCGCTCTGCTTCCTACGTAGCCGACTCTGACGTGGCACTGGATGACGATCAAAAACTAACATCAACGAACCTGAACATCACCATGAACCATCTAACCTCAACTTCAACTAACTTCAACTAACTTCAACTAACTAACCTCAACTTCCACACCACCAATCAACCCTTCCATCCTTCGGTCCTCCACTGTCAATGACCTGCTCCAGGCCCTGACCCGCATCCCGAAGGCCCTGGCGCGTTGGATCACCTGGCGCCCGATGTGTCCCACGCCCAGCACGGCTAGGCGTCGTCCCAGCAGGCCCTGACAGCCCACAGCGAAGTCCAGGCGACGCCACTCGCCACGCCGTAAGGACTCCACCTCAGGGGCTCAGGGGGGGGTCCACCACCAGGGGTGGTGGGTGAAGGTGGTGGAATTGTGGGGTGAAAACATGTGAAATCTCTGGGATTTTTGGGGGTTGAGGTTGGTTTGGGTGAGAATGAGTGGTGGGGTGGGTAAATATGAGGGCAAAAGATGTATTTGTTAGAATGGTTAATGTATTATAAAAAGTGGTGAACTCTGAAAATGAACCTTCCTATATTTCCTTTCCATCCCTGTTCACCTGATCAGATAGGCGCCGGTCCAAGTTCAACAAATGCGCAAAGGTCAGCTCCGCTACTGCTGCAGCATTCGCATCCTGTGCATTGGCCACTTGCACGCCCCGGTCACGCAGCACCGGGATCGCCAAGTTATCCACCCCAGCGCCTGCACGCATCACCACACGTAGGTTTTCACAGCCTGCTGCAGCTTCCGCAATCTCCTTCTCTTGCAACTTGGAGGATCGAACGATGACCACATCTGGGCGCACTCGATTCAACGCCTCAGGGACCGTTTCTTCGGTGCCTCGGAAGGCCATTTGAAGCGGCATCTCACCCAGCTGCTCAGTGAGCTTCGGTCTGCAGGGGTCCAGGAACAGCAAGGAACAACTCGACGTCGCCGCGCGCATGCAACGGACCTTCCGAGCTGCGACGGTCATCGCCAGGGCCAGGATGGATCGGTGGCCCGCCTGATGGGAGACCAATTCATGGGTTGTGAGGCTCGACCACAAATTGGTGGGGTTCCGTCAAGTGATTTCGCACCAAAAAAAGGGTTGTCCATGGCATTCCCCAATCCCCGACCAACTCTTTGACAACCACATTTGTGGACTATCAATATGCAAGTTAACAGGCGTATTGTTCAGTGAAAAATCTCAACCACCAGTGGTTGCTTCCACCCATCATTGGAATTATTGAATCAAAAGTCGTTGCTTCCATCTCCGATCATTGAATCGCACCTGGATGTGTACCATCTTTCCTTTAGCCGCCATGCGGCTGGACAACCACCACGGGTGTCCATGCAGGTGCCATGGTTTCATGGCCGGTGTGGGCAACATCGGACACAGCTGGGGCTGCAGGTTGTGAGACCAGCGATGTGCTAAGAGAACTGTTGGAGCGACACCAAGTTGAGATGGGCTTGTCCATAAATGGTGGCACCTCCAATGTTAGCTTTATATTTATATTATATATTTCCTAATTGTTATGAAAACAAACAGTTTTGGGGGGTGCATTATTTGGGGACAAACCTGGGCATATTTCTTATTGTGACAACCGGCAGTTCTCAAAGTTAAGGACTTTGCCAAATGGGCGGGAACACAAATCCCTGTTGATTGTGCAGAACGGGGAAAAGGCAAATGAATGAGTCACCAATGTATTCCCGGCATACAAACATACACACACACCTACACGCCAGCATGTTGTTTTCTCCGTCTTCTCCTTAGTCATCAATTAGTCAGCAAAGATTCTCCATGAAAAATGTCTATGAACAAAAACTAAAACTGTCAGATTCTCCAGAAAAATGCTTGGGAATGTCTATGTACGGACCCTCTCTTGGGAAAGTCATCAGGTTCTCCAAGCCTTGTGCTTTCTTTGAGCCAATGCTTGGCTAAAATGCCCAAAGTTCCTGTCGCCATCATCTCATCCATCTCAAAAGTCGTTGCAGAACAAAAGTGTGCGTACAGTCCCTGGGATTTCCATTGTCGCCTCATGGTTTTTGCCGCAGCAGCCAGCTGGTTTCAGTAAGGGGGTTCATCTCTTCAAAGGGATCAAACATTGTTCTAGTGTTGGTGGACTCCCAACCTGCCCAAGCGCATTCAAACTACGGATATTTCGAACATCATCGAGGTACTTGCCACTGAAGTGTGCGTGTCGATATTTTTGATCGTCATTAACACTCCTTAACATTGATCAGCGTTCGCATCATTGACCGATCATGAACCATCAGTAGCTTATCATTAGCAATCAGTTTAGCCATCAGTAGCCTATCATTAGCCATCATGAACCTATGATTATATAATCTATCATGAGCCTATCATCAGCCTATCCTATCACTAACCATCATCAACCTATCATTCACCATCATCAATCATCATTTGTTCAGCCACTTCTTTGTTGATCAGCCTCCCAACCACCCTGCTCTGAGCTCCCGACACATGAAGATCATCACCTGGTGTGCCGCACGTCGCCCAGTAAACACCAAGCGTTGCGGAGGTGGAACAGGCGAAGTGATTGACAATGGTTGGCATTTTTTTGGTCAGGGCGTCCGTAGCGGGTTTGCCCTGAAGTTGAAAGTCAAAGGAGCCACATCAATCACCCACAGCTTTTGCGCTTTGGTTGATGATATTAATCACAGGGGATAATCAGCAACAATGAGGGTTCATGATGGTCAAAGTACTGGGAGATCCATTCGTTGATACCCCCTCCAGTTTGCCTGAAATAGCTGATGACGTGTCGTTTACATATGGGTGGTTTATATGCTTATGAACTAATGAATCCACACTGGTGAGCAGAATCTTTGGACAATGACCACGATATACCACGATTGATGATCATAATGGAAGGAAGATTGTTGATACCGGTCGAACCAACTAAGAGGAAGCTATCAACGAAATAATAGACATCAGGTTCATGATGGTGAAAACTAGAAGGAGATCATGGTGACCAATGGGATGAGCAACAGTGAAGGTGCTGACCAACACTAGTGACCAACAAAACCGCCTGAACACATAATTTTCAGAGAAATATAAAATAAACATATCAGGGATCATGATGATTGGTTGGCTAAGTGGGGGAACTTCCAGTTGTAGAACTATATGGGGGGGCTACCTGATATAGTGAGTGAAATGGCTTCTAAATCTACAGGTGGGTGGCCCACCTTGTAGGATCTCCCAGGGATAAATATGTGGCGAATTCTGCCGCTGAGCGGTCATCGTGCCTCAGCACACAATCCAACTTTGCTGATGGTTAGACACTCCGGGCTCTTAAGACTAACAGGTTCCTGCAAATTCCTCTGTGCCATCTGCTTTTCTATTACTAGTTTATGCATGTTCACGCTATTCATCCCACGTGTTTGTAGTGGAACCTGGGCCATTGTTGGATCCAAGCATGCATCCCCCCGCGAAGACGCGCAAGTGCAGCCACGCATTTTTCTTCTACGTGAAAGCAGTGTCATCACTCGGAGGCCCTGGTTGAGGGGACCATTCTTTGCGCTTGGTTTCCAAGCCCTTGTAGGTGTGCCTCGGAGGATGCAGCCGTGCGAAATAGTTCAGAATTCATGGCAGTCATCTGCATGGAACTCATGAAACACATCTTCAAACATGATTTCCATCATGTCCATCCATGTCCAGGACATGATTTCAACATGATTTCACCATGTCCATCCATGTCCAAAAAAAGTCTTGGCTGTTACCGAGTCCGCCCCTTGTCCCAGCTGAGGTGGCACCAGGACCGCCCCAACCTCCCTTCCCCAAGCGGAGGCACGGAGTCTGTCGAATCTTCTTCCGCATCCTCTCCAGCTGTGGGTCGTGCTGATAACCCACCTGCGCGCGGATACGCAGCATCTGCTCGTCCTTCTGGTCCTGGGCACTGCTGCGGTCAATGCTGGAAATAGACAGCTTTTTTGCGACGAAGATGAGACATACCCTCTGGTAAACGAACATGGCAATGGATTTTAAACATATTTTCGAGTGAAACCCTGCGAAGCCACCAATAGATGGTAGATTTTCCATTGTCATCTTGGTTTACCAGAGGATACTACCCGTGATTACAAACACAGTGGCGGAGATAGAGGTGGGGAACAATCACAGTGGAAACTGTACACACCACCGCCTCGATCCTGTATATGTGCATACCTTGGCATAAACGCATACTATGCATATTATACATGTAACATCATGTAACTGCATGCAAAAGCATTTGAATGTGTACAAACCTGAAGTGTGCAGTACACTCGGGTGATCTAACATAGCAATGGATAATCCACCATTTGCACATTACTTATACCTGTTGGAAATGGTGATTTTCCATTGCCATGTTAGATCACCGGAGTGTACAAATCTTAAGTGGCTTTGGGTCAAAACCCGCTACCCCTGGTTCCCATCATTAACCATTGTTTTCCCTATTATTGTTGCTTAATAATGATGGTTAATATTGACCCATACCCAAGTGTGCAGTACGCGTATTGTAAAAACACATGTGACACCGCAACCTGCCCTGTCCTCGGTGAGGTGACGCCAGAAGCAGTCGTGCAAAGTGACCACTCGGAGCCCCACCTGCTTTCGGAGTGACTGGGACCGGCAAAAAATAAACATCCCAGTGATATCTACCTTGATCCTCAAGGTAAACCTTGGTACCTTTTGGAATTACATGTTTTGGGGGACTTGCATTGATTTTTAAGATGTAATTGAGTGTCTAGGTGCAAACATGTTGAAAGAAAATAAGCCGAATGAGCAGCAAAATAGCCAGCAGGAAACAACATCAGCCATTTGTACCCCGGTATGGGGTCCCCAATTCCTGAGCCTCATGCATTTGAGTAAACAGACCTGGTGCTTCAGTACTCAGCCGGGTTCACCTTAAGCATAAAATGATGAGACATGGTCGTTCTGCATGTGCAAAGGAAACGGAACAGCTTAGCTAATGGAATTGATCAGCAAAGTAGCCAATGCTCAGATTACTTTGATCAATTAAACAAATCCAGCAATTACTTTTGCAAAGTAGGTAATGGAATTGATTACAAAAAATCTATGATCAGCCTCCACCTTGGGGACTTTGGAATGCATGGTCATTGGAGCCCCCTCATCATTCCAAAAACTTCGGTCCAATCGTCAAGTAGTTCGGTCCTGTGCGACACTGAAAACAGCAATGGCAACAACAGAAATGAACATGGCAACAACAAAAACAATGAAAACGACTCTAACGACAACAGCAAAACAACAATAAAAAAACAAAAACATCAATCACCTAAAACAATGAAACAACAATAATAGCAAGAACAACAACAACAACAACAACAACAACAAGAAGAAAACAATCACGACAACGACAAAAACGACAATGACGACCTCCATCCAAAGCAAGGAGAACACGTCAGAATGACAGAAATTCCGTCACCAACACTGCCGTGTCATTGAACAAAAATGATGTGCTACTTCTCATGCTGACCTACTCAGTGGATACAAACGTGTGGGGGGGGGTCCTATGTTAATGCAGTCTACCTAGTGGTTCATGCATCATGTTTGACCTCTGGCAAAGCAGTCAATCATGAATCACTCCTACTGTAGGGCCTTAGGGTACAATTGGGAACTAGTAAAAAATGGTTGATGTACTAGCTACAAGGTGACACGGCGGTTGAAAAAATATCAGGTTCCATGCTTCATCGAGCTATCTTTTTTCGAACACGGGGCTCCGCTGTCAGCCAGTTCGCAGGCAAACCACTACAGACTGGTACCCCCCAGTTCACTTAGGTCAGTTCACTAGTGTACCTACCAGGTAGGGAAGATATAACTATAGTTAGGTGGGTTGTCAACTGACTTACCACAGGGGGGTACCAGTCTGTTAGAGTCCAGCCACAAGCACGGCACCAGTGGCGCCTTCCTCGCGATGCGGGACTTCAGGGCCAACCAGCCACTGGGACGAGGACGGCCCACGCCCAGTGGCAGCATGGAATCGCATTCCAAGGCCACCTTCGCGGTCGCCATGTGGTGACGTGCGCCATGGCCCATGTGTGACTGCTTGCAGCAGTTTTAGGTTGGTTTAACTTTTAACCCAACCTGTATGAGGATTTCTTAACATGGGGAAGCCCCAAAATGAATGGTTTACTAAAAGTACTGGTTCATATGGGGTGATTTGGGATCCCGATTTTTGAGGAACCACCATATCTGGCTGTTTTCAACTGGTTGACAATAAGACAATCACTTGGAAACCACCCAGCAGAAAAACTAAAGCATACAAAGCCGTATCAAACGTGACCATAGCAACCAAAACTGCTCACATTCTGGAATATTGTAAGCATATAGTAGTGTAGAGGATTGTGACCTGTGTCGATCACTGGCAGTCACTAGCAACATCTATCATACATTGGCGATGTGGTACTGGGCAACTGGCACAATAGCGAAACATGCATAATACTATCCAGCAGTGTGGAAATCAATTTCCAATTCCGCAAACGAAAAGTCACATGTATCCAAGGATACGGATGTCAAGTTTCCACAAAAACAAATATACGCCATGGACCTAGGACCAAATTGAGAGGAGAAAATGGCACTGGTACACGACAGCAATCAACAACTCAGGCTCCAAATAGGCCTCAAAATAGGATATTACCCCCAAATCATCCTTTTCTAACCATGTCAAGTAATAAACCAGCAATTTTCAGGGCACCACTATTTGGAGAACCCCCCAGACCAAAGATCAATCACCACCTTGGTCACTTGCCACGTTGCCACGAGCCACCTTGGGTTCCATCAGAAAACCTGCGAACCAGCAATGTTGCTCGTCCCACTCGCGACCGAAGGAGCAGTTCAGGAGAGCCTGTGGATGGTGGTAATGGCAATCTGGTGGTAACCCACTCTGAGAAGCCACTGCTTGTGGCAGCCATTTCAAGCTGCTAGAACTGCACCTTCGCAAACACAAAGAAGGAGTAACGATACATAACGTAAACTCATACCAGGCATCGAAACGTGAACTGACATACAAAGAAAACTCGAAAAGGACATATCCCTCATGTCCCAGCTGCATCAACTTGACACCCAAAGAAAAATAGGATACCCATCAAATGGATTCAAACAGTACGCTGGCTGGTGAGTTTGACTCATCCAACAAATAGTGGATAATCACCATATAACAAGAAATTCAATATTCTTGAAAGTGCAAATGTTACAAAACAAATAGTTCCACGATCGTTCCATCACCCGTCACGAACCAGCGGCCCATGATCCAGCGGCCGTGCTCCCTGCAGCGCCAACGCGCCTGGGTGTTGGTGCGCTGCAAACATCGATCTACGTCACGTTGCATCTCGTCCGCCCCCTGTGGCGGAGCGCCCGCTGTTTCGGCGGTGCCCTGAACCATTGCATAGTCACCAGGGTGGGCCACCATTCAGGACAAATAAGGACGCAAGTTGAGGCCTAGGGTGAAGCAGCCCTTCGGTGATTCATGGGTTTGTTGATGATTGGGTGATGGGAATCCCTGGGTTTTCTGGACTCAAGTTTCCCAGTCCGGGGGTCTATAGGATGACCATAATTCTGGTGACGAACGAATAGCTCAGTGTGCAAGATCGCATAGAACGTAAGTCCTGCATGCCAAGGTTGGGGTGTAACAAAGTGAAACTAGGGCGGAGCAGCATTTCTCTCATGATGGAGAAGATGCGCTTGCAGGAGCAGAAACTCAATCATTCATATCTGGAGACACCCCTAGTGATACTCTCTACCGGTGGCCGCGCAAACTCGTGCAGCGGCCCCTTTCATAAACTCATCACTCATGAAATGCGAGGAGTTCTTGCTGCTTTTCGGCCAACACTTCATTGTGAATGCCAACTCTGTAGGCCCAACTTCCACATCCAACAGCTGGAGGCTCTTGGAGGAAGATGCTGGTTGAAAGATGTTCGGCCATGCTCCAGTGTTTTCTCCATGGCTAAGGCATGCGAAAGCAGGGGCCATATGAATCCACATAAACCGAGATGACACCAAAGTGACACAGCATGTGCAGTGACCGAGATGACTTCTCTCATGAGAGATTGTCGCACCTTTTCAACAAATTAGGAGCATTGGCTAAAACAGATTCATTGCCTCTACGTGTTTGATACTCAAACTATTTAGTGCCAAATTTGGTTACATGATTCGGGGTGCCCCAAAACTATCATTTTCTGGTCAGGAAAGGTCCCAATTTGTACGGTACTCCCTGCTTGGATAAACCCAGTTTATGGTTGCTTGCAGTACGTCGCAGTTCGAATTCACCATCAATCCTGGGTTTTGGGTCGGAAGTTGCCACACGCATTGACTGAATCCTTCCAGTTACCATGCAGTAGGTAACCAGTTCTGGTTTCTACTAGCTAGTTGTAACTCGAGTTGATTGCCTACGAATTGCTGGCTTAGTCATTTACCAACATATAGGGTTGAACCATAGGGAACCGTAGGGAACCATAGGGATCCATAGCAAACCATAGGGACCCATAGGAAACCATAGGGATCCATAGGAAACCAGCTGGTAATTGGCAGCAGCACTGGGGGAATGTATCCACCACTGGTGCTATACCTGTGGCTGTGCCAGGAGGATGACGTGATCCAACCAACGGTGGTGTAGCACTTCCTGCAGCACGGCAGCCCGGCAGTTCCCATGCTAATGAGGAACCAACCCCAACCAACAGAATATGTACATGAATATTAATGGTCTATAATATATTGTACACTCAACATGCCAACAACAATGGTGGTTGAAACAACATGATATGTACACGAAAATTGGGATACACAATGTATTGGACACATGTTTCAACCAAATATATTGTTAATACATGTAATGTACAATAATATAGTTCCAACTCCGATACAATACATGAATGTTAATGGTAAATGTATTGTACACTCAGCATGCCAACAACAATGGTGGTTGAAATATGGTTTGTACACTCTGGTGATCTAACATGGCAATGGAACATCACCATTTCCAACAGGTAACTGATCCACAAATGGTGGATTATCCATTGTTATGTTAGATCGCCAGAGTGTAACCAGCCCCAAGCAACAATTGCAGGGTTTTCTGGAACATGTATTTGTTTGCTCCAGCATCACGATGGGTTCGCCCTACCACTCACCCAGAATATGTATGTAAATACTCAAAATGTAGATATAGTATAAGAGTTCATGGTTTATACTGGGTATAAGCGGTATATTTCCCAAAAAAATATCAGTTATTTGTCTAAGCCTGAAAATAACAATTGACAATTCATGTGACAGCACCCTTGGCTTCAAGTATAGAACTCCGTGTAGACATGACATTGAACTCTTTCAGCTAGACATGAAATGGGAACAGGTACATCATTGAAATGAAATGTTATGTATGTATAAAAATATAGATATGCATAGCCATGTAAAAATCTGGTGATGAAGCCCGTTCATTCCGGTGATTGGAGACCAGGAAAACAAAAACCAAAACCGCAGTTGAACCATGCTCTTCACACATGGGTGGCTTGGTAAGGCTCTCACGTTGCGATGCTGACGAGCCACTTGAACATACCACCTGGGTCATAGCAACTGACATGAACCAAGGTGCATGTGGCACAAAAAAAACATCATTAACCAAGGTATTTTTTTTTTCCATCGCCATCCCGGAGGTCCAGCTGAGCTGAGGGCGAGCAGGCGGCTGGTTAATGGTATAGGTTAGTGGTTTATTCACCAACCAAGGCATGCACACAAGCAGCGGCGCTGCCATGGCTGTCCTGGATCCACATTGGCATGGCTCGTTTAACCTGAGCCCGTGAAGGCGATGAAAGCATGAAATCATCATCATTTTATCGTGGCTATAACCGGCTAATGCAAGCTATAAGAATGGCTAATGCGGCGTGCTGATGAGGCTATAATGAAGGTTGATAATTGTGGCTGATGGTGGTTAATGACATTGGTTAGCAATGCCAAATCACCATGGAATTTTATCATCAATGGTGACAGTGCTGGCTCGCACGAGGGTATTCCAACCATTTGAGCTGAAGGTGGATTGCTTTTTCACATGGAGCCGGGGGGGAACATGAAGGATTCGAAGCCTTTGTTACTTCACCAGGACTATTGTCAATAGTGTGTTCCCATATTTGCTAGTACCACTGGTGTTATGATTCTGGGTGTTGGTGTTGCTATTGTTACTATTCTTCCTATCGTCTTTTTGCTCTTTGGTATAGACCACCGCTGCTGTGAACAGCCCTACAGCAATGAACAAAGGGCATTCATCTGTGATCTCGAAGTTCTGACCGGTGGTCCCAGGCATTTTCATCCTTTCGTATGCTACTAAAAACACCAAATGTGATAAGCTACACCGCGCGAGGCATGAGCAACAGGAGCTGGGTCATTCCTGACCCTTCCCCCTTCATGTGGACTCAGAGCAACAAAATGGGGCATAAAGGCTGCAAAGGGGACGACTCAACATGTTTTCTTTCCAAAAGCCATCAGAAGCCCACCAGTGTCATTCAAATTTGTTGATCATCTTGAGCCTCAAACAGTGAAACTTCGAGAATTTCACTCTGCCGATCCTTGCTCTCCCAACATCCTTGGCACTGCATGGCACACTCCGCCCAGAGCTATGGCTGAATTCTGTGGTCCAGGGAACCGCCTCTTCACAGGCGGGTTTCTCCACATCCACGCAGTAGAGTGTCTGATACAGGAAGAACTGCGCCCATCCGGAGCTCTCCAACCTGATGGCGACAACTGTCGCCCCAACGAGTTGTGGAAGCTGCACAGCGAGTTTGGGGCTAAGGATGGTGCTATTCACATGTACTCAGAATACACTAACAAAAAAATAACCTGAATAACACACTGGAAGAAAACGGTATAGAATTAGTTGCCATGGGTAGTTTTGTACACACTTCTACCCAACAGGGACATCAAAGTCCCCCAAGGGCAATGTTTGTCATCTTCAGGACAAATCGCCGAATGAGAAGCGTCAAACATGAACGAGTCTTGTCTCTTGAAGGTTCACAACGATTCGCTCTTAACATATATATAGATAGATAGATAGATAGATAGATAGATAGATAGATAGATAGATAAATATATATATATGTGTGTGTGTGTGCCCTGTCGCATGCAGTATGCGGCATATTTTCATATATGTTTGTGTACCTTTTTGTGCGTGTGCGCGGTGGGGGTAGCTTGTCATCGGCTTCTTGGGGGCAAAGTACAAACTCTGATGATATTAATGTTGATAGCCTGTGTCAAAGTTAAACTGCTTGGTGGTTATAACCCATCCATATCCATCCCAAAGATATGCTGCCGGTCGATTAAACGATCATCCCTGGGTAAGGTTGATAAAAATAAGCCACCAACCTTGGGCAGTTGGTTTATGGAGGCCCGAACTACAGGGAGCACTGGAAGACCATGACGTAGAATTCAAAGTGGATCCCCTACTATTGCAAAAAGTTATGGACAAAGAACACCCGTTCCAAGCTGGTTTGAATAGGGTTTACACACACATATGTATTATATATATATGTAAAAAATGTATGTATATATATATATATATAAAATCTATATACATAAATCATATCACCAAATGCACATTATTAGTGCAAACCCAAATGACTAATCACTATCTAACGGCTAACCCTATGGTGACAGCTGCGGCTGAATGGAAGTTGCTGTTTGCTTATCGGCTCAGGGCCTAGGATGACATGCATCCAAGAGACTGCATTCTGGTCTGCGCGTGCATCCATGGATCATGGTGGTCATCAACAGTAAGTGGATCTTCGATTTCTGAAACTTCTGATCACTAACCATCGGTCGTACGCACGGACCATTATTCATCACCAACAAAGTTTTGAATTATGAACCATCTTCATAATCCGGAACCGTCAATGAACCATACTATTCAGTACTATCACCATCAATCAACCATTCATTCGGGTTCATCAATTCCTTCTTCCCAAGCTCTAGCAGCGCAGCTACCGCAGCGATGCCGCAGGGATGTTCTCTGACTAAATGGCGGATTGGGCACGGTTGAGATAATCAACCCATGTCAACAATTGGCATTTGAATCAATGACATGGTTTCTGAATTAAGTATTTTTATGGGTTGAATGGCCATGGTCAAATCACTCAGCAAAGTTGTTGAACAAGAAATGTGTAGGATGCTAATAAGTGCTCAGTGATTTGACACTGGTTATTCAACTCTACATATGCTTTGACATTTAACTACATGATTGGCATTTACCGAAATGATTTAGCCAGTAGCAGGAGGAGTAGTAGTAGTGGTGGTGGTGGTGGTATATAGTTTGGCCACGCACACATAGTCTATAGTCGGTAGTCTTGCATGCCCCCAAGGAGGTCTTTGACAGCAACTATTGAGAATCCATGCCATGGTGGTTGGGAACAAAACCTACAAATTACTACAAATTGAACTTAGACATCAGCGTATGATTCACCATTAAGTTAGATATTAAACATCAAACTAGCCGCAACTAGCCATGATTAATTGACCATCATGAACCAACCATCAAACGCACTCAGCCCGTTCTACGTCTAGCAAAGGGCGAGCCATAAACCAAGGCTCGGCAGGAGTTCACAGGCACGAGCCACTAGGTGAGGAAGCACGTGACCACCGTCGGGCCTAGGCATCCCCCATTTCAACAGTTGGCTCCATCAAGCAGTTGGCCGTTGGGTGACGTGACACTTGCATCACTCGATGCTGTCAAAATCAAACATGGAACATGCACGGACATGCCAGAAGAAATTGGTATCCCGCAGCTGTTCATGTCTGGTTCTCATGCCTAGGGATTCCTCGATTTTGGATCGCAAGCCCTGGAAAGGATTACAATTACTTCATAAAATGGGTGAAAGAGACCCAAAATGCTTGCAAACCATCCTTGATTAGGTGACCACCCAAGACATCACACTCAAACCATCGTTCGGTGACCACCCAAGACCATTTAGACCCATGACCACTCCAGGAGTAGCTCCTGGCCTCGCTCCCCCTTGAAGGTAGGCGCGGCACACTCCAAGTCCTGGATCCTTGCCTCTCCCTCCTTACCGTTCCCAACCATTCCCGGCTGACCAGGAGCCCTTCCACGTCATAGTCGTTGGACATGACGAGGCCAAAGGCCGCCCTGGCCCAGTCGTGTGCCGATGCTGAAAAATCCTCCCGCTGCACCAGCTCCTGCCGCGTGCGCCGGTTGCGCAGCAGCATTGCTTGGAGTTGATGGTGAATCATGTGCTGGTGCTGAGCACCCCGTCGTGCAAAAAAAACGTGGTCAACCAACGAATCATGTATAAATACTAGGGAATTGAAACATCTTTGGAATTTAACAACGGAAAATTAACAAGGTTAAGAATGGTTGCACCAGCATGAGTTCGAGCTTATCAATGTGCAAACTGGTTAAGCACAATGATATTTTCGGTTGACAATTGTTAAGTACTGTGGGTTAACAGCGTCAATAAAGCTTAACCAGAATGGAAAATGAACCATAAATCCAACAAACAATTGTTAGTTAACGATGCCAATCACGGGTTTACCGGTGGATAAGAGGTGGTATTTTGTGGCTCTTATTAACCACGAAGTAACCACGATAAAGTATTCAAAAATGACCTTCAAAAGGATTAGTTATTGATATTGTAGCCTATATGCCAGTTTCTCAAAATAGGGGACCCCCAAATCATCCAATAGCAACCATGTTCAGCAATAAATAACCATCCATTTTTCAGGTCCCCTATCCTCAGAAAGCATTATCATGCTCCTGTATATGAATCTACTGGATCCGCAGGGTACCTTGCCCCAAAAACCAAGACCTACCCCAGTCCGCACGGATCCGCATGGCACACACATCCAACCCCGGCCGTGGCGACCCCTCACAGCCGTACAGCGCCGCGGCGCCTGTGCCAAGGCGGCGGTGAGGTTCCCCAAGTCATGACTGCGCTGCCCGTCGACGTCGTCGAAGATCAAGGGCCCATCGCCACCAAGGCCCAGGGAGGCGATGGAATGAAGCAACAGACCTGAGGGCCCCCTGCGGGGGGACCCCCGGGCTGAGGTCTGGGGAGTCCAACTCACCGAGTTGAAACCAGTTGTGTGGCGGCCATATCTGCCACCTGGTACTGCCCCTGGTTATGTTACAACGACCTTGGCACCACTCTGTGATGCAAACCCTGGTACTTCCGCTGCTTTACCTGGCACTTTTCCTGGCAAACCCGGGGTTGTGATGGCCAAAGGATACCAAAGGCACCCCCAGTTGGCAACTGGCAGCCATGGCTCCAGGGCCTAGTTCTGCGGGTTTCAAGCCCCATAACTACCCTATAACTACCCCATGGTTTGCTACCTTACCCCCCCCACCATGCCATGGGGAAGAAAGCCATGACATCCTGCAACCAAGGCACTGAGCGCCTCAACTCGCCAAGTCCTTAGGCAGCATACTCTTGGCGAACGGCTCATCCCTCCCACCACCAGGCAGTAGATGATTGGATGATTTGGAAATGATCGGATGAAAAAAAGTTTCTTAAGATAGTCAAATAGTCCCAGTCCCTGCGATATTTCTGGCTTTGGCTTCTTTCGTATATATCTGAACTCAATGGTTAAGACAATTTAGTAATGCACGACTTCAAAAGTCAAAAATACCCGCGCTACTCTTATTGGTATTGACCTAAAAACAACATTCTTCAAATAATCCATCAACCATCCTTTCATGTTTAGTGGTTTTGGCAGATTGAAGGGCAAATTCCGGAAAGGTATCCAACCATTGCTTAGAATAGCGAACATAGATGGTTGATGAATTAAGATACGAGCCAGGAAAACTAACTAACATATGTCACAAGTAAGAGCCACTAACGGTTCATCTTAACTTTGGGGTTGAGCATTTGAGCAATCAACCCAGAACAAACAGGATCCCCGTCTAAATGAAAAAAAATAAGATATTGAAACACCGCTTTTGATTGATGATGATTGGTGAATGCTTGAGACCATTGAGAGGAGCAGGATTCTCCACAACCTAAAGGCTGAGGCCAAGGCTGAGGCCAAGGCTGAACCAGGCCCACAGCCGAAAGGAAGTGGAAAATCCGTAGCTAGCATGTCGGCACTGCTGGATGCTGAGAAAGTTGCTGCGATAGTTGCTTGAAGCCTGGTATAATCCTACTATGTCCTTGTTCACCTTGGCCCACTCGAATCGTGAATGATGATGCTGCTGCTGATGATGATTTATTGAAAAAGAAATATTGATTGAAAAAAACATAGATCACCTGTCATCATCAGCAACCCCTATGACATTGAAGGTTGTCCAACCTCCCTCTCTCCCCGGATATCCTAGCTCAGGTGATAAGTACCAGCTTATCAACATAAATGGTTGTTGGATGAAATTGCATTGCGATGAAGTGGTCAGAAGCAAGGGACTATTTGGCTGTGGGTCAAAATCCCGTACCCCTGGTTCCCCTATCATTAAGCATTGTTTCCCTTGTTATTGTTGGTTATTATCCCCCATGATTGGTTGGTTAATATTGACCCATAGCCATTTGACTATGCTAAGTCTCTCAGCTACCAAGGCTCGCCAAGTGCCTTGTGGTCGCTTCCAGTAGCTGAGGAAGTAAAGGAGAGCAGCGGTAGTCCAAGCAAGACATGGAGTACCTGAACGATCCAAGCGACCCACCTACAAGGTGGGCCCCTAACCAGCTATAAGTTGGGTTATAACTAGGGTAACTACCAGTTATGGTAGATATAGCTTTAGTTCAATAGCCTAATAAACCAAGTTATAACTAGGGGGTCCCACCGTGTGCTGGGAGTTCGATTGGGATTTCGGGGAATCACTTGGTCAAGGCAAATGGCATCCATAATAGGCCATGATCCATGGAATTACCTGCTGGGACTTCATAGATTGATCAGTTTGGGTTTAGGCGGCTAGGCCGTGGTCATCCATATTCATCCATTGTTCTCCTATGTGATCAAGAGTTGCCCTCGTTGTCCCTGGGCACAATGGACAACAGCATGCTTCCAGCATGGCAAAGGTGACATTACATACTTGCGGCGATCCGATAACAAGATCACTGAACTCAGCTCTCCTAAGAGTAATCACGAAGGATAGTACCATCTTCATTGCGAAGTAGGATGTGGGTATGGGTCAAGCAGTTATCCAACCAATAGTGGGGGTTAATAACCAACAAAGCTACAGGGAAAACAATGGTTGATGATAGGGGAACCAGGGGTACAGGGTTTTGACCCACTGCCATGTCAACAAGCATCCCCAACCATGAGAAGAAGGGAAACCAAAGTCCACTCTTGCCATTTCGAGTCCGTGCAGGCTGACAAATCTTTCGCCCATACCAAGCTGCAACAGCAATGGCGCCACAGCGTCCGGCAAGTCCTCTCGCACCTGACATGGTGGAGGGGTCACCGCAACCGAACGAAGCAACGCGACCCCCGGTTCAAAGCAAAAAATGTGCGGTCGATCTGCGCACATCAACTGGTTGGGACAGCGCTGGTGGTGACACCGCTGGTGGGGCGCCTTCCAGAGATCATGTGCCAGGCAGCGGAAGTGCCGGTGCCGCGTCAAGATCTGACGATCCGCGGAGGAGAAGAAGCTGTTGGGATCGAAGAGAAAGGCGAGCTGAGCCATGGCCCGGATCAAGACCTGGCAGGGCACTGGGATCGTCCCTGGTGACCTGGTGGTGTCCCTGGTGGTGTCCCTGGTGGTGTCCCTGGTGGTGTCCTTGGTGCCTGGTAGAGGTTACAAGGATGTTGTGATGCCGCTGCAAGGACTTGGTCCGGTCATGATCCGTTGTTGCCATGGAACTGTGGAGCAGTGGGGGAATAACTAACGCAGTGGAATGCACACGGAGAAAAAAAGCATAGAATCCAGCAGCGCATCGTTTTCATGGGTTCTTGTCAACTTCGGCGGCTGATGCTTGCTTCCACGGGTCACAAACTGGTCAAGGAAACCCATTCCCAATTGGGCTGGTCGGCTTGGCGGGTGAAATCTCCCCAAGAAGATGCTTGCCGTCGCCTTCCAGTTGGTTAGGGGGCACTCCGGGTAGCTCCAAATCGCTCCCCCTTGAAAAGGCCATGGCGACATCCCTGGCTCAGCCCATCCCTGCCAACCATTAGCTAGTCACCCATCCTCGCACCAATTGAACCATAAATCTCTAGCAGTTCAACCATCCAACCGCACGGCGTTACACGGACAGCTAAGCTGGACCCCACCGGCGATCCCCGACTCAACGGTCTTAAGCCAGTCACCGTGGCATCCATCCC
>VSDK01001438.1:208597-250721 GCA_009767595.1 Symbiodinium kawagutii
TTCACATGTCGCCGGTAGATCTCCAAGACCTGGATGGAAGGATTCAGGTGTCATGTTGCCATGCTCACGTGGACCTCTCCACCTATGCCTCTATGTCCGGTTGGAGCACTCCTGGTAGCTGCTGGCACCGCTCCCCCCTTTCAAAGGGATGGATACCCCTGGCTCCAACCAGCTCCCTCCCACCAGCCAGAGTAACCTTCAACCAACATCAAGCAACACCGCAAGGAACCAACATCAACCAACATCAATCAACATCAACCAACATAATCCAACATCCACCAACCACAACTGCAACCACAACTGCACCCAGCTAACCAACACATCCACCGTTCCGCCGCCTTGGCCGGATTTGTGGCCACCTCGCCATTGGACAAATCTGCCAGGTCTGTGGGCGTTAGGTCTTCAGGTGGCACAGTCCTGGCGAAGACGGTGAAGGAATGGCCCATGGTGAAACTCAATGATGGTGGCATATGGCAAAACTGTGGTTAACTAATATGGATATGGTTATCAAATCTATATTAATGAAAACCATATTAACTATAATTACTAAGCTGTGGGTAACCATATGCCAACACCCATGTGATTAAACTGGTGGTTAATTAATTAACTATGGTTAAACTACTTGATGATGGTTGATTGGTACAACTAATAATGATGAAACCCAATGATGGTTCAATTGATTTTGGGGAAATGATGGTTGCATATTTTGTTGCTCCTGGCTACAGGGTGCTGAAAAAATGTGGGATGTAGGCTACAAATATGGGATCTTATGTTGGCACATGGTGGTCAATTAATTTGGTTGAACCAGTTGATGATGGTGCTGGTTCATGATGCTTGATGACAGGTTAGTGATGGCTAATGGTGGCCGGTAGTGATGGCTAAATGGTTCACTCAGGATGAGTATATAATGATGATAGATAGTGGTTGAAGAGCAATGAAGATTGATTGAGCAATGGACATTAAGCATATGTGCCACCATATCTTTGGTGGATAATCGGTGGGCAGCAAGCAATGGATCCTTGATGGATGATGAAAAAAAAGATGATATTGCTGATGCTTGGTGGATGATACGTGGCAAAATGGGTTGCCAAATGAGTTCTTTGATGATATTTGTATTTGCGCCTGTGCCAACATAAGGGGTGGATACAGGTGCTATTGGCTGCTACCGGTGAAAAACGATGGTTGATAGAAAAAAGGACTCGACGACAAGTCGATACTTGGGCGATTGCAACCAGGAACACGGTGCAACTAAACCTATGTGCTTCAATTTTCATTACCAACCAACCAACTTGTTCAAGATCGATGTCATTTAGCGCGCTCCCATAAATTACAGTCGCACCCATACATACACCTTTCGCAAGCCTCTGGAATAGCGCCAACCAACTGGCCAAGCAAACGCAAACTCTGGGTGACCCGAAAAAAATGACTTGAAGAAAGAAGCTTCAGATTGCTCCCTACCAACTGGTTGGGGCACTCCGCCTTGGTCCCCTTGCAATGGCTGTGAGGATACCTCTGGCTCGCCTCCCTCCCAACCACCAGCCAGACTCAACCAGCACCAGGGGATGCTGCTCTGGGAGGTGCTTTCCCTCAGACTGGTCCTGAAGACATCGGTTTGAAGCAGCTCCTTTGGTTGCCTGCAGGAGCCAACCCTCGCTGGGATGCTCGTGGCTCGTCACTTCTCAACATCATGGGCCATTAAGTACGACTCATCACCAACAAAGTGATCTTGATCAATCAGTATCACCAACTAAACTTTCAGTTCATTTTCAAGTGCCAAACAATCTAAATTGCTCCAAATAGCTTGACCTTCACAGAAACCACGAACCGCACCTCGCACGCAATGCCTCCATGGAGACCATGGTAGGTGTGTACGTGATGCCTCGCGCCGCCCCGCGCCATGGCCACCGCAGGCCCGGCCGCAGCCGCAACATGGAGGCTGAAGCTGCGGGAGGAGTCCCAGAAGGACCTGGTTGATGCAAATCTGCTGGCAAACTCAGCTGCAGTTCTGGTAGAGTTCCATGGCTTATACCTGTTTCTTTGAATGGGGAGCTTTGGGAATACTTGATTTTCCACTCGTCTTCTGGGAAACCAGCAACTGGTGCGGATTTTCCATTGCCAGGTCAGTTCACCAGAACGTGCATCACTCCAAGTTGCCTGGAAAATGACGGCGGGGCCTCTGAAACGTGATGCGTCTGTCCCTAAACGGGACAGCTGGGATCATCTGATCCCAACAATCCGTTGCCAAGGTGCCCCATCTTACCACACTGGTGGCCTGCCTTTGATCCTCCCATGTCAGAACTCAGAAGTCTTCCCTCTCTGAGAAAATGCACTAATGATGCTGAACCTCTTGAGGACCCCTTGAGGACCCCTGGCAGACCTCTCCGGGACGCCTAGGGGACCTCCCCACGGCCGCCTCGCGAAGGTCCAGCGGCAAGGCCAGTGGGGTCAACTTCAATGGCCCGTTTCCTGGGAGATTCCCGGACCCAGTGACCTAGGGCCCCGGTTGAGGGCAGAAACGCCAGCTTCACCGAGGGCAAATCATGGGCTGACGAACTCAAAAATCATTTTTGTTTGCCAGGGCATCCAGTGGTTTTAACTCAAAAAGTCATCAAGTATTCAGCCTTGCATTGTGAATAAGCTGATCGATCAGTTGCAGTGGTTGAACCGCTTTATGGAAGTTTGGTATTGCGGCAGTGTCACGTCACGGGTTTCTGGATTCAAAACGGAATGTATATTGCTTCCTCATTTTTAGAAATGATGCATTATGAGGCATTATGCATGATGATGATTTGAACATTTCAGAACATACTACGAACCCTATGGTTCTTGTAGCAGTGGACGTGGCAACTGCTGTTCCAACACTTGAAGTTCTGACTTTGTCACCGGTTCTGGCCACCTTTGCACCTCCGCAGCGCCGGGATCCACTGGGTCCCAGGCCAAGTGCGGTTTTGCCACACGTTCCCCAGGATGTAATCTACCTGGCCGTACCGGCACGGCCTGGCTTTCCCGCTGCCCTGGGACAGCCCAAGCATTCTCAGGACATGATTCCCCCAGTCTTCGGGCTCTGAAATCCAAAGTGTTGGTTCAAGGGACATTCCAAAGCTCATTGAAATGTATGGGGATTTCCTTGGCTGAGGCTGATCAAAGCTTCACCTGCGATAGCCGTCCAAACATAAAGCCTAGGTGCAGAATGGTCGAGCTGATTGTAAGGATTCATCGAGTCCTGAATTCCTTCTGAGCTTGGCTGCAAGGACCCGTTTTATGAGGCTTTGTCGCCTTTTCCGCAAATGCAAAAATTGACGACTCCAAATGGAGCCTTAAAAACCCTTTTCACACAGGGGCTTTGGCTCAACTAGCCCGTCCTTCATGTGTGACCTGTATCAGTTCCCGGGTTGGCCATACCAACGTGCCGGCACGGAGTACCCCAAAATCTAGCAGCAAGATTTGCAAACTGCATCATCTCTCAGAATCTTCCAGGTATCCCGAGATCTTCAGCTTGCATCAGCATTTGTTGAGTGATGCAAGGCGGGCCCCCAACCACTTATAAGTTGGTTTATGACTAACTTAACTTGGGTTAGCTACCAGTTATAAGTTATAAGGGTCATAGCCCAACTTATAACTACTGGGGGCCCACCTTGTGCGGATTAGACATGTCCAACCGCGCCTTAGGCCCTTTCGCAAGAGCTGCTTCCTCCTCCTCGCCCGTTTCGGTGGGCCTAAGGCCAGGAGGGTCAGCATTGGTTGGGCAATGAAAGGCGATTGTGTGGGCTAATGGTCGATGAATGGTACCATGAGCCCCCAAACCTATCATTTTTATAGGTTGTAACCCATGTTTTGGAGGGTAAAAGCCCTACCTTGTTTAAGGTTTTGGTGGCTCATGGTACATTTTTTGTGGGAACGGCAATTTGTTCGAATAATGTTGAATTTAAAACAGCGTTTAAGGAGTTGACGAGTGCTTCATATGCCTTTTGAGAAGGCGATTGATACCTAAAAAGAGCAGCCCCGAGGACGGTCTTGCACAGGGGTTGGAGCATTAATTAGGGAATTTTCGCTAAATATTGGCAACATGATGGCAAATAACTTTACATTTAGTAACCTACACTTAATCATGATAATGGTCATTGATGGCAAATTCAGCTGTGAATAATAGTCCAACACCAATCAGTACCTAGGTTGATTTCGGTTAATTCATGGTAGGTAATGAGAATTGATGAGAGGTTCAGCTGTCAATTAACATTCCTCAATTATTCGTATTAATCCGTGTTGCCATAATTGATTCATGGCTGGCAAAAGGCAATAAATTGTCGAGTATCTTAGGCAAAGCTTGGGTGGGAAGTAATATTGTGGATCTGCCGTCAATGATGGTAGCTTCAAATCGCCCCCCTTTGGAGGCGAATTAAAAGGCTAGCGCTGGGTACCCCTGGTTCCGAATCGCTTCCTTCCAACCAACAGCCAGTTGTTGCATTTGATTACTCATGCACCTGATGAGCGCATACAGGAAACAATGCGATGAGATCAAAGGAAATCAGTTTGCTATCATTCCCCCACCCGCAATACTTTTAACACCTGAACCATGGATTGCGATCCCTGACGAAAAACACATGACAAACAGCGGCGCCCCGTCAGTGTAGAATCAGCATCGATGAGAGATCCAACCCATGGGCCGCAACAGTTCCCTCCAAACCAGCTGTAGGCTCAAGGAACATCAACCGACTGACAACCAACGGCTTACATAGTGAAACATTGTGAAATCAATCCTTGCAACCACACTCATGCTATCTCCGGGCCATAAATCACCATAGTTGCTGATTCTGCGTGTGATTCTCATGTGGCGGACTGTGTCAAACCGTTGGTTGCTCTGGCGCTTGTCATGGGGCTCGTCGTCTCCAAGGTTGCTGGCTTTTCGGTCTCTTTGGGATGGTGCTATACACCTATACAGCGTTGAGCCGGGAAACCATGCTGGTTCAACATCATAAATGATGATAATACAAAGCCACCAATTCCTGTTCTCAATCACTAGTTCCTATGAATGGAGGCCGCTTTCATGTTCCGACTCGCCAAATTCTATGGAGATGCTCACGTCAAGCTCCGAACTCAGCCTCACAGCTCCCTAAACTGAGCAGCAGACGGGTGCGAAGCTAATCTGATGCGACGGCGGACCACAACTCGAGTGTTCAGATTGAACCCCCGTAACCGCGTGCTTTCTTGTGGGGGCGGAGCCCCGAAGTACCGAACATGCGGGGGGCGGGGGCTATGGGGCGGTATGTATGTAGCATATGAGCATATGTGTTTTTCTTTGTAGGCATGTGTCCATCTGTCTGTTCATCATGCATGTGCGCACGGGCAGCAGGTGTTTGTATGTGTTTGTTGACTGGTTCAAACTAAGGGCGCATATCTACAAATAATTGTGTTCATGTTTTCTATATTGTCTATGTTCTAACAATGCAGCGGTGTCGTCACCACAAATACCTACAATCAACTGACTGCTCTTTGTCAAATGACTTTTAGTGACTATGATGCACTCGAAGCCATAGGAAACTGCCAGCTGTCACATGACACCAATCCAACTTGGTTTCATAGTTTCGGGACATGGCGACACTGGCTGCATCATGGCCATGTCTATATCAAGTAGCATTCCTTGACCATTGACATCATCATCATCATCATCATCATCATCATCATCATCATCATCATCATCATCATCATCATCATCATATCAATGAATATAAATATATATATATATATATTTGTTTTTGAATAATTGATCAAACATATAGAAATTGAATATCCATTGGTAAACCACAATATACCGTCTTTTTCCTGTTCCGCACTTGGGGGCCAAAGCCAAGAGCGAAGCCTTCTATAGTTTGAATTTGGAAGCCCTGCCGTCGAACGTGCTGGCCGGGTGCGCCTCATAAACGCGTCGGACCACTGAACCTGGCATGAAAACATGGAAAAACATAATCCACAAGTTGCAGGTTGTGGGCAAACGTATGGGCTGCAATGATTTGCAACTTCCGGGCAAACATTTGATAGTACATGTGCAGCATGTTGTACGTACTATATGAACGTATAAGAAATGAAAAATGTCACAGGTATCACTGCAATGATACCACATGCCTATACCATGATGACATGCTGATGGGTTGATTGCATGGCAAACAAGGTGTGAGTTTTGCCTGCTTGCAATTGCATGCGCATAGGATTTATGTATCATCCGTGCGGTGGCCCAAGCTGTTGCACACAAAAAATCCTGAAACAGACTCTCCTGCAGTACCAGGTCCTGCCTCCAAAAGGAGAAGAAGAAAGGAACCCAAAGCCTAGGACGAGGCTCACACCGTCCGCTTGGTTGGAGAAGTTGTTCAACCCCTCACCTCCGCTCTGTTCTGCTATGTCTGATTGATATGGTGGTTTCTCAAAATAGGGAACCCCAAAGCTATGGATGGCTTAGTACTACAAATAGCTACGATGGGATGATTTGGGGGTACCTGGTACCCCTATTCATGACCCTTCCTGCTTGCTCAGAAATCTGATGGCCCTTACATATAGTTGAACCCCTGAATTCTTAAAAGAAGGGATTGGTTGAAAAAACGTGGAAAAGCTCATGCGTGTGACTTTTAGGAAACCCAATGATGCACGAAGCAAGGGTGCATGAATCTTGATCCCTCGCAGCCCCATGATGCATGCTGTGTTATTCAGCCTGCTCTCTCTGCTCAACTTATTCTAAACAGGTAGGAATACACACCAAAATCCATCCTGATGAAAATGCATACCGCTCCTTGCTCACAAAAACAAACTATTCCTTTAAGTAGTTCAGAAATTCAATGCCTGGTCATGAAGTATTACTGGTCACTGTAGGATTCAAATCTGGGAAAAAATGATGGGGAAAGTACCAACCAAGAACTGGAACTTTTGCAGCATAGACCTCCAGTAGATAAATCAGTTCCTTTACCTGACCAACGAACCATTTTGGTCGTACCAACGACCTTGATGCTTCAGGGTATGCGGGGGCGTTGATGTGCCATGTGTGTGTGTGTTGCAATCCTGTTGGACCCCTCTAACTGAATACCATCCTCAGGAGACTCTTGCAGGTTGGTGGTTTCAAGCCCTTCGAAAAATATGCGCTCGTCAACCAACCAGAAAGCAAAACAAAAATGACAATCAAACCATCCACCAGTGGTTGTTTCACCCATATATCCCCCATCATGAACCATTATGTATAGTTATTACATAGGTTTCTACCCTCCAAAATATGGGTCATAGCTGAGTCATAACCTATAAAAATGATGGTTTTGGGGGCTAAGGGTACATGTTGATCAACCCCTGATCAACCAATCACTTTGATGACCAAAAAAATCCGCCGAAACCCCAAGGCCCAAGCTGCCCCTTAGATGAGCTCCCCCACCAGATTGGCGCCAGGACGTCTCAGCAGGCCGAGCCTCAGCTTCCCAAGGGTCCACCAAATTCGCCAGCGACAAACACTCCAAGATCTGAACGCCAAAGATGGCCCCCCCCAGGAAACCATCGTTTAGCCGTGAATCCGGACATTTTGGAGCATTTTCGGCATGGACAGGGGGAAGCTGATACATGCTGATACTAGGGTGAAGGGCTTAGAACGGTTTTTGTTCAAGATGCGCAGTGGAAGAAACAGACCGGAGACATAAAGTCAAGTCTAGTGTTATGACAGTAATCGTTGGGTATGGCTCAAGGACAACAACCGCACAACCACAACAACAGCAGCAGCAGCAACAAGAACAACAACAAACAAACAAGAAAAATAAGAACAAGAACAGCAACGACAACAGCAACAGCAACGACAACAGCAACAACAGCAGCAGCAACAACAACAACAACAACAACAACAAGAACAACAACAACAAGAAGAAACAGCAGCAGCAGCAGCAGCAGCAGCAGCAGCAGCAGCAGCCCCACCAACAACAACAGCCAAAAATACAACGACAAGAACAAAGACATTGAAAAGAGAAACAAACCAACAACCAACATGCCTTCGGCACACTGGCATTCGATGCCGGCCGCGATGCAGCAACTTTTCTGTCGCTGCCGTCGCTCACATCAGCACGGAAGATACGGAAGCAGCAGGATTCCTGATGCGCTGCCTGCCGGTACATCCTCAGATGGGCAGTAGCACAACGGGATGCAACGGGCACATCTAAAACCATCACTAGCAGGCTCAATTATAGGTATTGATGGTCAATGATTGGTTATAAACATTTGTGGTCTTGATGGTCAATCCATGTCTGAACTATTGTTGTATCCTGAGTTCACCAGATGGAATTGCAACGATATGCCACCGAAGGAGTCTTCAATAATCCTGATGACTAGTGCGCTTTTCAGGAAGCGGTACGGCGATCCAGGTTCAAACACGCTATCTTCTGCCCACAGATTTGTGGATCACGGGATGAAGATCAACAGAAAACGAAGATAGCGCTAAACTTGGCCCCAGTCCACAACCTCTGGGATTGGATCCTCAATCAACGCTTGAATCATAAGGACAAACATCGACCTGCCCAAAGGAAAACTTCAATATCGAATTCAATTCAGTCTACCAAGTGGTCAGAACATCCCAGAACCCCTTAGCTGTCCTTTTAAAATGGCATATGGGTAGCCTTGGCTCCTGGCCTCGCTCCCTCCCAACCAGCCAGCCAGCAGCTGCGGGTCACATCTCAGAAACATTCCAACGGATCGTTGGATTCTATTCAATTGCGGGATTTGGAATATAAAATTCCAGTTGACATGTTCAATACGCTGAAACTGTCATCATTGCATCGCATCTGAATGGAAATACCCATAAATGCAAGCAAATTCCTCTAATATATGATGACTATGACTATGATTGACTAGAATGGTAGATCCAGTTATCAAAAAAACACCCGCAGTCTTCCTTACATAGCTGATGATTGGTCTCAAATATGGCTGGTTTATTAGTAAGGATTCGGATCCAACATGTTCAGATTACCAGCCGCATGAAAATGACCTGCACCCAATCCAGAATGTAGGTTTTAAAAAAAAATATATATATATGTATATAGCTGGTGATTTATCTCAAAAATGGGCGGTGATCCAACATTAACACAATAACCAGCACCCACCTGCATTCGCCAAGCTGTTCCCCGGCCAGTCTTTACCGCGCATCCAAGGCCGAGGCGGGTGCTTCGAGCCAGGTCTGCTCAGCGGTTGTTATACGCTTCCACCTCTGCGCTGTGCTGTGCTCAGGCTGTGGATGAATGCCGGCTTTCAATGCCCAAGACAGGTGAATGTTCGAACACCCAAAATGTCGAAGGAATAGAGTGTCTCGTGTGTGCGGGTCGTGGGGCTGCGTTTTCGACTCGAACATGTAAAGGGTTCGCCGAGTTTCAGTACACAGAAATATGGATACTACTGCGCAATTATCTATCTGTTTAGGTTTATCTCAATCAACGCTTATCTAGATATCCGTGTAGCTATGGGATGTATGTGGCAAAACCATGTATTGAACGAATTAAACTGGATAAGTAAGCATGTGCGTCAATATGCATCAAGAACACGGAAAGTGGGTGTTGAAAATTCAGCATACTAGCACATGCAAGTGTACAAAAATGTGATCGAATGAATCTATGTGTGCATGTATGCCTTTCTAATCGTACTCAAATTCAGGAAACAAGGGTTTAATTCGGCAGTTTGGGGCGAAATGATTTCCAAAGGGACTCACCAATCTCAGCGGGGTGATGCTGCACAGCAAAATGTCCATAAGACCAGGCCCTTAAACTTCTTCTCATCCACCCGGAACAATTAAAAATCGCGGTAATGAATAGACTAATTACTGGAAAACAAAAAGCTACAGCTACTCCCAGGCACTCCTGGTAGCTCCAACTGGCCCCAAAATTCAAGGGATAGATACCCCTAGCTCCGAGCAGCTCCCTCCTAAGCAACAGCCAACTAGAGAATGACATGGACATAGATGCTGTGCTACACCATACCTGGCATCGCCTGCACTTCCAACTGCTGAGGATTCACCTCGAGGTCCACCAATCCGGCTGCAACTTCCCCGTGAACCCGGCTGCAACTTCCCCGGCTAGCCTTCATGGTCATCATCTGAACCATCACCGTCAGCACCAGTTACGACATGCCATGGACCTGAACCATTCACCACTTCCTGCTACCTGCGACCCACGGACACATCCACCACCTTCAACCACTCACCCGGACCAAGTGGCAATACCGTTCCAGTGCTGCAAGGCATGCTGTGAGACCCAGCTCTCTGAGCAATAACTGTGGCAACTGCTTTTGCACAACCTGGGAGGGGGCTTGACACGCTTGGACGGTCGTAGGTAGATCAGGGCAACAACCCAGCCTCTGGCGCAAGCGCAGGTTTGACTGGTGGTGAAACATATGAGTCAATCAACTATTTGTTGATAATCACTGCGGAAAATGAAACATGTTCAAAACCACCAATTGGCTTAGAAAGTAAAAACACATTGCAAGTATTCATCACCAAGATCCGCCGAGAACCTATTACTGTATCATAGTCATGACCTGGTTCTCATGGGACATGCCCCCAAAAAAAACACTGCCTATGAAACAAGCAAGCAACAATTCCCGCATGATGATTCAATCATGATGTAATTGTTCTTGGCTGCTTCAATCAGACTCGAACATGAATCCACCCGTGTTTGACCAGTATTTAGCCACTATAAGCAACCACTGGTTGGCAAGCCCCAACGAACTAATAGCGGGATTGGCCCCAGTATCAACTGTTGTGCCATCACCTTTTTTCGTACCGCCAGCTTGGTGAAAAACCAGGAGAACGAGCAACCCATGCGAATCATTTGGTGGTTTCTCAACACAGGGGTACCCCCAAATCATCCGGTTTAAAGACCTTTTGTCGCAATAAACCAGTTTAAAAACCATTTATAGCAATAAAAACCTACCATTTTTACCGGTCCCCTGTTCTGAGAAACCCTCATTTGCTTGCCGAACCCGCTGTCTTCGTCCCAGCGGATGTGCCCCAGGCCTGTCGGTCCTGGTTGTACCATGTTGTGCCGACTACTCATCATGGCTCACCATGAGTGAATCGTAGAGCAATAGATGCCTGGTGTGTAACAAGCACATATGTGGGTAACCAGCATATACGCGGACTCATTCACCATGGAAAATCGTAAACTAAATCGGTGAAAAAAGTGGTTGACAAGTGTATAAGCATCAACAGCTCAAAAATTCTTGTTTCTATTCTGGCATACCAAAATACGATTGAAATGATGGCGAACAGCCATAGAACTAGGCAACCATTGCAAGGCTGACTGACCATGGACCCCGCGAGCTGCCAAGCCACACCCTCTGATCTCGCATGCGCTGCTTTTCAGTCCAGCCTTCCTCGATCAAACCTTGGACCTAAAATGGAAGGCAAGTGGCAAGGGTTCTCAGTAACCTCAGGTGGTAGGTAGGTAGGTAGGTTGGTTGGTTTGTTTGTTGGTTGGTTTGTTTGTTTGTTGGTTGGTTTGCTTGTTGGTTGGTTTGTTTGTTTGTTGGTTGGTTTGTTGGTTGGTGTGTTGGTTCACTGCCCAAACATAGAATATCATAGAATATTCTGTATATCAATCTTGACTTCAATGGTGAAATGGCATTTGTTGATGGGTGGTTTATTGAGAAAGGTCGAGTTGTCATTTAATCAACCAGTTTTTATTTTCAATTAAATAAGTAAATGTTGATGTATACCTGTATGCCTTAATTATGGTGAGTCATCTGGTTGGTGGCTGCAACCCCTACTCCAAGTACTAATCAAGCAACTAACCATCCCAATACTGGGACGCAACACTTGTTACGACCAAAGCAGTTGTCTGGTTTGGGGGCAGGAAAGCACTGAGCCACGACTTTGGCTGAAAAAACATGTGATACTGGTAGTCATCAGATATGAAAGTGATAGCTTCACTCATGTGCTCATGCTTGTCATGTGCATCAATGCGCCCAGAAAAAACAACAACTAGCTACAGGACACTTCATGTCTAGTCACCATGGCAACCGTTGGCTGGTAGTTTTTTGGAGGGTGCGACGCCGCTTCACAGTCAGAATTCGCGGACAAAGTGCGGTGGCTTCCTCATCGTCATCGTGAACCTCGACGATAATCATGTTGAGTGTATCCAGCAGCTCAGGATTCTCCTGTGCGATGGTTAAGGACAAATGTAGCAAAGGCTGTTGGCCATGCTATCAACGATGTTTCATCCTGGTCTGGCTAGTAATGGCTTACAACGGTGCTACCCTTCCAGTTGAATCATGTTTCATGGTTCACCAGTTCTGGTTTCTGCCGGCTCAGTTGTACCTGGGGTGGGGTACCTACAAAACAATGGCTGGTTGCTGGTTTCAATCCCTCTGAACAAAATGCCTGTGAACCAATCATTGGCCAAAAAAACCATGGCAATCAAACCTCCAGAAAGTGTTTGTTTCATCATTATGAATGCTGATTATTCCTGATTATTAAGCATTGTTGTTGACTAACCAAGGGTGGTAGTGAATTCTTGGCCACTAACAGCAGGTAACCAGCTGGTGCCTGGAAGCATAGGCACCGGCAGCTGCTTCCAACGGAGGTGAGGCGAGGCTTTCACATCTTTCACCCCATCGACCCCAGCGCCGCGAACGCACCTCAAAAAACGCGGTGAAGCATCCCTCGCAATCGATGGCCAACGTGTCCTGGATCACGATGGCCAACGCTTGGGTGAAGTTGTGTGGTTCAGGATGCTGAGGATGAAGTTACTGATGATGAATCTAAGGGTTAATGAGATGTCATCACGATATTTGCATTTTTATCTTTCAATACATTTGAATACGAAAGTGAACATACATATAGATACAGTTATACACATATATCTATCGAATATCTATATGAATTTCAAAAAATGCAAACACATGTTTGCGGGTGTAATGGATAATTAATATTGGTCGATGATCGATGGTTGAGAATGGTGGATGCCGGCTAGGGGCTTTCTCGAAGTTAAGTAATTATTTGGGCAATTTGCACTGACCATACCTCCAATGCACGTGGAAATGAAGGATATATCATTTGCGCCAATCGATCCAAAAATGCATCGGTCAACAAATATTGACAGTAAAACATGGATATTTTGATGAATTTTAAATGAAATCTGAAATTCAAACATGGAATGACACATACAGGGTCCTGTACGCCAACAATCGCCAAGATGTTTTTTCCACTAGGAGGAGCTCCACCGTGCTCCATTCAAAACCATTCAATCAGAAACGACCTCTCTGCTGGTGATTCATCAAGCCTCTCAGCGGGGGGTTGTTGATACATGATGGCGTGCCATAAAGTAAAACCAGTTGAACAGACTAAGCTGCCGCCTACCCCCCGAGAAACTCACCTTATCGTTGCGCAAGGGCACCTCACTGGGCCCTGCTGGAGAAACCGTGTGCGCGTTTTCCGGCAGGCACCCTTCCCCAATGGTCAGGAAACCCAGCCGGAGAATGAAACATTTGTAGTTGGCTGGCAGTTTCAACCCCTAAGACCCCTAAGACAAATGTTAGTCCACCAGCCAACCATTTTTTCCTACTGAGGGCTTATTCTTTCACCAACCAAATGAATATGAATTAATATGTGGTTGCTGGCAGGATTAGAGAAATAGAGAGAGGCAATCATCCATCCTGTATTTCCGGGTACAGTTCCTGCTTGTTCTGCAGGAATTCAACCTTTAGGGGAGGTTTTCTTTTTCTGTAGTTACCTCTGCCAATGACTCTATGATCCATATACTTCACCA
Source organism: Symbiodinium kawagutii (assembly GCA_009767595.1). Taxonomy (NCBI): domain Eukaryota; class Dinophyceae; order Suessiales; family Symbiodiniaceae; genus Symbiodinium; species Symbiodinium kawagutii. The sequence goes on from VSDK01001438.1 coordinate 222,361, forward strand.
TTCTTGACCATGAAAAGGCAAAGTAGTCATTGTTATCGGCCCACTGATGAGCACAATTGGGTATCCCTCGCCACAACCAATCATCCTTATCAATTCACAACGCAGGTTACCAACAATCGTGACCGGGCTCGTGCAAGATGGAGGCAGCAATATCAATAGATACAATACAAAATCATCAAAACAGTAATGCCACACGTACACAGCATGCAACACCTGCAAAAAAGCACAATATAGCAACATATTGGCTGCAATGTGAGCAACCACATGTCCCATCATCATAGCGGTTGCATGGGGAACTATGGTTGAACTGCCCCTAGGAAAATATCCTTGTCAACCTATCATTTGATCCTAACACTAGGGAAAAGAGAACGTGTCCATCAAACCACCAACCAGCGATTGTTTAAGCATCATTGTTGCTTATTCTCTCCTTTGATCAACCATTATTAACCGAAAAATGCTCAGATAAAACAACCTTAAACAAATTGAAAAACATGTATCAAAACACAACCGATCCAAAGGCCAATGTTGTCATTCATTTTTGGGTCTTCATCCCCGTGTTTTTTTCTAGAATTTTGCCTGTAGCTGTAGATGGTTCGATTGAACGACTGGTTGGTGGTTGAACCACCCCTACGAAAAATATGCTCGTCATCCAACCAATGTGTAAACACACTCAAGACAATAAAAAATGATTGAAACCATCAACAAAATGATGTCCGACTGTAATAAGGTTCCCACCGATGAAAGCCATCCAGGGGCAGCCAAGGGACAAAGGTCGTATTCAGCGACTTGACCTGGGTTTGCCAGAAATCTTCTTGCCTCTGACATAACCAGTCCAAAGAGGTGGTGAAATGATGGCTAGTTGATGGTTCACCACTATCAATGAAGCTCATTTGATTGTTAAGTCATGATTATTTGATGATTATTTGATGAGATGCTGGCGACAGTTGATGATTTGATGTATGCTTGAATGATGGTGAAATGAAGATTGACAAGTAAATGACGGCAACTCCTGGTGGATGGCGATGATCATGCTAGTGATTCTTAGCCCTGGTGTACTAATCGCTACACGAGGTGATGGATTTGAGATAGCATGCACTTTACGCACCTTTCTATACACAGAGCCCTGGAAGTGGCAAAAGGCAGCCATAGGATGTGAAACTGTACGCGCATGGCGGCGGACGTACTGGCTGGAGCTACATGCCAAGTGTAGCACCACAACACACGGCGTAGTCAAAATGGCCGACATACAATGTTCTGGTGTTTTTGTGGTAGCCATACATTGGAATGAAAACCTAAAATGGCCACCTATCCAGGTTTTCATTCCAAATCGGACCAACATACATTGTCGATGATGATCCTGTCGCGTCTTTCCATGTTGTTTCTCGGGTAAAGGCACAACCGAACATGATTAGATGGCGCCGCAGCCAAAATCTGGTCACTTCTAGAGGCAAAGGTAAATGATTTTAACTGTTTGCCAAATACAACCATAATTTTCGACTGTTTACGCAATATTTGACCGAAGTTGAATCATATTTGATCGAAGTTCAGAGTTTGGTACCCTGTGGTATAGAAACATGGCAAAAAAGTCAATGGAGAGTCTTGGAAAATCATCCATTTATAGTATATGTTTTTTTCCAGGCAGCCATGTTAGCTTACCAAAGGGCAACCATTCGTAATCAATGGCTATAACCCCTAAAGAACGCCCTAGAATTAGAGGGTTTAACTTCCATGGTTTATCTGAACATGGTAGAATCCAAGATTGCTAAAGTAGTGGTTTCTCAAAATAGGGGACCCCAAAAATGGATGCTTTGTGATTATGAATGGCTAATGTTGGTTGATTTGGGGGGTCCCCTATTTTGAGAAACACCCAAATTGGGGTGCCCCCAAATCATCCAGCAATAACCATTCATAGCAATACACCATACAGTCATTGTCTAACCATGTTTAGCCATGATTGTTAATATTGTTCTGTGGCATTACTATGATTATACGAATTTATGATTACTTGTTAATGATTACTCCATATAACCATTTAATCATTGTTGTTAATAATTACTACCAAGTAACCTGAGTTCAACCACTGCATTGATCCTCCGTCCAAGGCTCAGAGTGTGCTGCAACGATTCGGGCCGGTCTCGGATCGTCGATGTCGAGAGTTCTTTCGCCTCAACCGAAGAAGCCGCCGGTCTCCCGGATGCAACTGGGAAAGTTGGAGGTTTCAGAACCAAAATTTTCCACACTTTAGTGGCGTGCAAAAAAAAAGCAACTTTTAGTGGCTATACATGGTGGCTTTTAGATTCCTTGATTTCGAAAAGATTAATCTTTAGTGGCTATGTGGTGAATCAATCATATCCCAAAAGGCCTAAAAACCTAAGGTAGCAGCTGAAAGTCACCCAGCCTGGTGAGGTCTTACAGACACATGCACAAATATATGTACATAATCTCTAAAATGGAAAATGAAACCTTTTGGGTTTCCTAAAAGATCGAACAAGTACAAAATTTACACATGGATGGTACACTTTGAAACTCCACCTTCCATCATGTATCTCGATGTGGTCAGGTATATTTTGTAAATTTAAATGACTCCGGACTCCGGTGTGGTTTTTGAATCGGTACTGGGAAGAACTTGGGAAAAGGCCCACAGGAAAAACTTGGGCCCCAAAAGAAAAACTAAATCATCATTTTAGGTATGGATTGAAATCGCAGATTTCAACAACTGGTGATGGGTAGCCATCCCTACCTGGAACAGTCAGATCATCTTTTGTGAATTGATTTCCTTCCGGTGTGTTAAGCGAGGTCCACGAAAACATGTGGTATACTACCATTCCCGAACATTCCCTGCAAAGGACTCCACAACCATCAAAAACAAGGTTTTCTTCCAGAGCAGTGATGGTGAGTGTTGGTGCGGGTGAATCATGGTTATGGTTTATGAATTTATGACGGTCAATTAATGGCTGAGTTTGTCATTCATGGATAGTAAATGATGGTTTACCAAATTTACTTGGTGGTCACCCTGTTTCATGGTGAATCATACTAAGTAGTACTTAAACATTCAATTCTGACAAGTAAACAACAATTGAACACTTGAACATAATAAAAACCACTTAAAACATATAAACATAAACAAAAAAAAGAACACTTAAACATGCCACGAGTAAGTAGTACTTTGAGCATCATAAAACCACATTCAAACCCACGTGACTCCACCAAAATTCTGCTACTCCTACAGAGTGGCACCCCTCTGGATATAAGTTGGTAATCCACCCAAGTAGACTTATATCTCCTCTAACTGGTAGGTACCCTAGTTATATCCGTAGCTTGGTAACGAAACTAGTCCCCAGCTTCTGCGGCTTACTCCGTGGTACCCCCTGGTGGTATGACCGAAGTGAAGCCGTGCCCTGGGTAGTCGCCTTGGTTCAACCGCTACCGAACCGTTCGGAAGCCGCGGTGCCATATCCGCCCATGCGCGCGGCGGGCGGCTTCCAAACCTTGATCGCGGTTTTGCCTGGCAAATCTTCGTGTCAGACTCCACTGGTGTGGGCCCCGTTCACCAGCCATAGTCGTTGGGTTATAACTAGGGTATCTACCAGTTGTGGTAGCTATATAACTATAGTTAAATGGCCTTATAAACCAAGATATAATCTACCAGTTGTGGTAGCTATAACTATAATTAAATGGCCTTTTAAACCAAGATATAATCTACCAGTTGTGGTAGCTATAACTATAGTTAAATGGCCTTATAAACCAAGATATAATCTACCAGTTGTGGTAGCTATAACTATAGTTAAATGGCCTTATAAACCAAGATATAATCTACCAGTTGTGGTAGCTATAACTAGCTTGTTAAATGGCCTTATAAACCAAGATATAACTGGGGGGGCCCACCTTGTAGAGGAATACAAGGTGGGCCCCAAACCATTTATAAGTTGGGTTGTAACCCCTATAACCGGTAGTTAAGCCTAGCTAGATTCGTTTTAAAACCCACCTATAAGTGGTTGGGAGCCCACCTTGTAGCACGCGTTGGTCAAACTCTGACAGTAACCCCTGGCAGAATTGAGAACAGTGATGCTACAGATTCTGAAAGAAACCATTCTATGTCAATGCTGCGCATACATGTTTTGAGCACCAATGTTCTATTTACAATGGGTGCCTGGTAGGAAGACATATTTTGTTCTTCAAACACTGCCACTATACCCACGTAAATGCAGAGGCTAACGGCTTTGCTTCTTGTTTGCGTTTTGCCAGGGAAAGGTCTTGGAGATACTAGCCACAGCAAATGAACCAAGACAAAAATGCATCCAAAGGGTGGGAAGGCGATGGTAAGACTTGGATCTTGTCATTTTGTCATTGTTTGTCGTCTTTTTTTTTTCTATGGCCGTCCCGAAGATTCAGCTAAGGCTGGGGGGAGCCGGTGGCCCAAAGTTGTTTCTCCTGTTTTTCTTGTGTTTTGCTTCTGCACTCTGATGGCTCCGTGTTCTGAATTTTAAATTTGCTTGTCCAAACCAACATAACATCAAAGTATAGAACAACAACAAAGGTGATAATCATCATAAATCAATCACAAGAAAAAAGAAAACACTACTCAGTGATGTCTATGTTTCATCTATTTCTGCCGCAAAGAAAAAAATGTTGAAAACTCCTTGATATAAACCTTTTCAACCCACACACACATATATGATTTAACACACGTTCATATTTCAACAAGAAATCATCAACTTCTTACACTGAAGAATAATACATAGAAAAGTCCAAAAGTAACATACTTCACAGACTACAAATATGTATGAATGAAAAATATATACATACATATAATCATATATACAGATATACAAGCAGCAAAAAAACTGGTTGGTGGTTTCAATCCTTATGACATTAGTCAACCATCAACAAACCATTTGTTAATGATCACTAGGGATGAAAATCTTAACAATCCACCAGCCAGAACTTTATTCGACCAGTGGTTCCTGGTTAGTGGTTTCAACCTTTCTGAAAAATACTGGTCAACCAACCATTTGTTCATAATTACCAGAGAGAAAAAAAAACAAATGTCAAAGAAACCAAGTAAAAATTCATACAAGTAATTGTTACTCTGGATTGTTACTGTAACATCCTAGGGAAGTGAAAAAATATGAAAAAATTAAAAGGTTCTACCTGCTTCTGGATTCATGCAAGTCACCCACGGGTCCGCGAATCACCGAGGCCGAGCAGTTGTGATCCTTCAGGTTGGTCTCCAAGATGTCCCACACGTCCGGATCAGCGTCGGAAGAAAACCTGAGACGTGGGGAGGAGCGCGTGGAGAGGATGGAGATGATGCTGATGAGGAGAATCGAGATAAGGATGAGGGGGATGATAATGGAGATTATCAGGAGAATGGGGATGATGAATAATGAAAATCAAGAGGGGGAGGACGAACATGGAGATGATGGGGATAAGGATGATGATGATGATGATGATGATGATGATGATGATGATGATGATGATGATGATAACCGTTCAGGATCATCAATAAGGGCACAAGTTAACGGGTTGAAAAAACCAGCATCAATCATCAAAACTTGGGCATACCAACCATCTATTCCCAAAGGGGATCACCATGAATTCAAAAGGTATCCAGTAGCATCCATCTATTCGCAATGATTTTGAAAAGCAAGTGGGCATGAAAAAAAATTGGCAACCTTTAAAGTGGCTACACGTAGCCCAACCACCACGAGGCCACCAGCCGTTTCTGATCTCTGATCTACGCAGCAACTCACGAGCCAGGAGACAGCTCGCCACCATGTTTCTGCAAGACCTCCGGGTGGGAGACTAGTGCATGACATGTGGTTTCAACTCCCCATAAATTACTTGGTGGCTTCCAAATCACGTGCTTGGCGGCTTATAGGTCTCCATTTCTAGCCTTGTGATCTACCATCATTGTTTGCATAGCAATTCTTGGTTTGGGCACCGCTATCTGCCACGTCTACCACTCACTCTGAGGTTCAAAGGGGAATGAGTGGATATGAAAAATGGTTCTGAATAGCCTTGCGCATCAAGTTTTATGGGCCATCAAATTCAATGCAGGATAATACAGGCATACACGCACGCGTATAGTCTGCGCATGTCTGACCAAATGCAAATTTGCGACGCGGTGTTTGCACATGGCGCTACACAGAAGTAAGCGCGCCTGCATCAAAGCACAGTTGGCCACAAGCCGCATCAACGTGTGAAATCATGGGCTGAAACCATGGGTTTAACCCGGAGCATTCCTCACCCTACCTTTTGGCTGGCCACTCCTGGTTTCTCCTGGCCTGGCCTCCCCTTAAAAGGGTCGCCTCATGAGTCCTGGGTACCCCTGACCTCACTAACCACCAGGCACCCGGTTCAGCTCTGCCTGGGAGATGGTGCAGCTGGTCTGGCCATAGCGTGCGCCCACCTCGAGCACCTTGGCCCGGGGCTTGATCCAGGTGGTGTACATCAGCCGCGATGCATGCCTTGGCGCGGCAGCGAAAACCCAGGATTTTTGGATCAATTTGCCCCCTCCCAAGCAACAAGCAAATGGCAGAAATCTGTGGAAAGCCATGGGTTGGGCAGCTGGGAGTGAAGGATGATGGTGAACGATGATGGTGAACCATCCCTGATTGTGATTCCACTGGCACCTCCCAGGCCCCGTATCTTTGATGCTTCGAAGTGATGGTGTTTCATGTCTTCAGCTGGGAGGTGCCATGGCGATTTTTCCCACATCTTGAAGTAGTCATGGCATGTCATGGCTATGAATACCTTCCTGCAAGGGATGCCTTCGCAGGGATGAAACCTTGAGATTTCTGCAAAGGGACTCGATGTCGCACTGGAAATCCTCAGGTGCAAGGCCGGGAAACCTGGGTGCTGCCCAACTTATGTCTAAGCATCCTGGAAGTTGAATCAAAATCCAACCAGTGTATAGCCCATATAAGTGGCGCCCATGTGAGTTGACCTTGGCTATTGTCAGGGGCTCACACCTGCAACAAGCCTTCATGGTCTCACGTTTCCATGGGTATTGGCGCATGGATGTCACACAACCAACCCATTTTGCCGGGCCGAGGCAACCAACGGGTTCAAGCATCTGTGTCCTAGGACGCCCTAGGTGCTTAAGGATAGTTCCGACCAAGTGTGGGAAATGCTGTGCCATCGCGCTTGGCCTGGCCTCAGCCGGTGGCCAACCGCCAAACATGACCCAGTCATGACTTGACCGGACAACTGCCGAGCTTGCTCGGAAACAGCTGGGCATTTCCGGAAGCGATAGCACAGCTTTACATCAAAAAAAGTCAAAGATGCAATTCAGCAATGCCAAAAGCATCAAAAAGGGAGTGCAATCCCAGATTTACATCACACACACAAAAATCCTGAGATTTGGCATTGCAGTCGTTGCAATTTCCTATAGTTTCCCCACCTATTTCTTGGCACTTGCAGCCACCAGCCGGTTGAACGGTGATCCAACCACTTGCAGCCACTAATTCACGCAGGGATTCCGTGGCAGGTTCGGACTTGAAACTGCAGTCATCCACCATGAGCTTCTCGCAATCGCGGCTCTGAAGTTCTTCCGAATCCCTCGGTGTTTGAGGGAGAGCGAAGCAGAACATCCGAGCCCATTCTGACCAATCTCAGCCTGCCATGAAATATCATGGTGCGAAATCCGTACTTTTGCAAAGCAACAATTCTCAAAGTGTAAACCACAACTGCAATTTATGACAGGGAATTGCTATCACAAACCTCGAAATGCCCGGAAGAAAGCGTGTGTTTGCCCAAGAAGTGCACCAAGAAAGTTTCAAGCCAGCACTGTGGAGCTGACTTCGCCTGCTCGTTCCAAGGTTGGAGTTAGATCCTAGAAACGCTCCTTGGGAGAATCCGCGGCGCGCCTCATCTGAATCATGGCCTGCCCTCGCGCTGGCGCATGCTCGGCTTCACAATCTCCCGTGGCAGCGACCAAACCCAAGGTAGTGAACAGGCGCAGCAACATGATACGCACAGGTCCTTAGAGATGGCTCATGGATCATGGATGATACCATGCTGGTAGCCAAGTTGTGGGTCAGGTCAACTGAACAGCTTAAATCCATGTGATTTTGCCACGAGTAAGTGGAGCAATTACTGGTTGGTGGTTGAACCACCCCTGTGAAACTTATTTGTGAACCAACCAGTTGTTTAGAAACACTAGGGAAAATAAAACCTATTTGACATACCCTAGCCTTCCAGTTAAACTCTATAATAGGTAACCAACTGGTTTCTACCATTGCTTTTTAGGGTTGGTTACCTACTATAAAGGTAACTGGAAGGGTAGGGATATATCAACAACTGGTTATGATTGGTTATGTAACCTTCTAGTGTAACCACGCTAGCCAATGCAAAGCTGCTACCTGGATCAGCATCGGCAGTAAGATCAGCTGACACCCCAACATCGCAAACAACAGCAGCATGTCCACTGAGAACCTGCACCCTCTGGTACTTCAACATGGCAATGGAAAATCCACCATGAATGGATAAATTCACGGTTTCTATATATAAATATAAATACATAAATATAAATACATATATATATATATATATACAGATATATATATTTATTTAAATACACACACACAGATATATATATATATATAGCATTGTGATTGTCCATTGCCACGTTAACCTACCGGAGTTTATCTAATTTCAAACGGGACTGGTCCTGCTACCACCCTGGCCATCTCCGTTTCGGATGACGGCCAGCAGGTTCCTCCACTCCTGGTAGCTGCAACCACCCGCGACACGAGGCTCCCAAATACACAGCTGGTGGCAAGCTGGACCAGTGAATCCTACAGGTCTTGGATGAACCCTGAGAATTGGCAAACAGGTTCATCCCAAGAGCGGTGGGCCCCCAACCACGGCAATAGGCTGTGTTAGTTCACCCCTACCACTGGTAGAAATCACCCACCAGTTGGATTAATTAGTTATAAACCCACTAACCTAAGTGGTTGGGAGCCCACCTTCCAAGAGCATCCCAAGATCAGCCACCAACAGCGAAGGAACCTTCGCCGCATTTCGAACCACGGGTCCGGCCCGTGGCCCGTGGCACGCCAAGGCTCAGCGCCCGAAACGCACGCCGGGTGCTCTGCGGTGTAATGGGTGGAGGAAGGTCGACGTTGAGTCGTAGTTAGGCTGCGGAGGAGATCTCAACACTGGGCCAAGACCGGTATCAATATGGCTATGGGTCGATATAAATCAACCAACTAATATGGGATAACTACCAGCAAGTTCATAGGGAAAACGAGCTGGTTAATGATAGGGGAACCAGGGGGACTAAGGGTGAACTGACCCACACCGCCATATGCAAATATCAATATCTGATGTTTGTTCATACTTGTTCATTAATCAGCTGGAATTAATAAACTGGTATTAATTTGCAATAGATATATAAATATATTTTGTGTATAAATGAACTGGCATTAATATACCAATATGCACATATCGATAGACTTGTATTATTATATCATGTGTTTGTTTATTCATTTGTTATTTACTTGCTCATTTACTGACATCTCTCTCTCTCTCTCTGGGCACGGCGGACTATGATTTATTGAAATGTAAAACAATACAGGCAATTCAAATATTGCTATATATTGTTATTGTACAAATACTTGAAATACACACATTCGCTTAATTATATTGCACACACAGATACAATATAATGATCAAGTATAAGTACATGCCCATTTTGCATGTATGAGCATAGCTCAGAACATGTCATGAGCAAATCTTTCCAAATTGGACCCATGAACTTCCCAAGATACACCAACCTGAGGAATAGTAGGACCCTTTCTTCCTTTCTTGGGGACAGGCAAAGAAGGCAGTAACAGCCCATTGCGCATCATTGCAGTCTTGGATGTGCAGCGTGACATCTTCTAACTCATGGATATAACATCGCATGACCAGGTTGTAAGTTACATAACTTCAAATTCTAACTCCAATGATCAAGATGATCAATGAATCTTTTGCCACCACTCATAGTATGATCAAGATGTCTAATGGATGCACATCCAGCCCGTACGCCCCGGCGAATTGAATCTGGGAGGTCTGGGGGTGATTCGTTGATGTGCAGAAGAACCAGCTCCTGAAGCATGACGCCAATCAGCCTGTTACCTGGCTTTGATCCATAGCCGCCATAGCCATTGACATGCGCAGTTCATGGTTGTGCCCCCCCGGGGCTGTTGCTGTTGTTGACCCACGAGGCACGATTCGGAACAACGCCCATCTTTTTCACTGTGAAACTCCCGCGACGCGACGTTGAAACGAATCAATCCACGGTGGGTTCACCCGACAGGTGCAGCGATGCCGGGCAAGTGCCCAACCAAGGTGCCGGGATGGGCACCTGATGCCCTCACGGTCGGCACAGCACCAAGTCATGGAACATCTCAGGAGGTGCACCCACTGACATTCCTGGAGCCCAAATCCCAGCTCTTTTTGCCAGGTAAATGATCGCAGCTATGGTGAATTTTCCTGGATTCATGGATGGTGAATCTACTTGGCGCATGGCGAGAAGACTCATTCTGGTAAATTTGCATGATGAAGTTGCGCCACCATGTTGAACTGCGAAATGGAACACCTAACCTGTGGCTTTTGTGATTCAAGCGCCATAGCACCACCAGTTGGTGCGGAGAACACAACTCGCGCTGTCGTGACTGTCCGCACCGGAAATGCTAGACCTGGATAGTTGCCAGGCCAAATGTGATCAACAACAGGAAGGACAAGTCAAAGGTCAGCTGCCGCTGCCTGTACATCTGTTGCAGCTCCTGGCCGCTGCGGGGCGCCCCCCCAGGTTGGGATGAACGAAATTTCAACCGTGCTGAAGCACAGCCAGAAGCTGTGAGCTGAGTCCAGCGACTTCATCATCAAACCCAATACGTCGAATAATTAAGCAATGATCAATGGTCATAATGCTAAAGTTGTATATATAAGCAATGGTTAACAACCCAAGAGGCACATGCATCTCAGCTACCTTCTGACTAGCGAACTCCTGGTCGCTCCGAATCGCTGCCTCTTGAAAGGGCGTTCCGCGAATGGCGAAAGTCCATCAATGCTAAATGGGTACCAAGCGTTGCAAAAAAAACTCACCAGTTTTTGATAGTTTTTGAATGGATGGCCAATGTGGCGCTCAAGATTCCTAAATTTACAGCCGCAGTTGTTGACAACATAAACCATTGAACCAAACACCTTATATATCACGCCTCTATTCATGGTTTATGGTGCCTTCCAAGTACCATGAAATAGTATGTAACCACCCCCAGTTAAAACTAGCTGGCAGGGGTGGTCATTGATCCCTTGAAAAACCGGGCCCTTCTCGTTGGAGGGGCGTGGGATCATGCAGGATCCCGATCGGTGTCGACTTCCAGAGGCTGCAAATGCTTCATTGCAAATGCTGAAGTCAATGTCAGTGTCAATGTCAAACTCTGCTCATGGTTCATGGTTCATGGTTCATGGTGGTTAGTGAGATCATTCCCTATGATTGATTCATCTCTTCCCCCTTTTACTAAACACCGGGTTTCGTATCTGGGGGTCGGCATTAGGGGGGAAGGATTATCCACTCCATTCCTTGTTCATTGTTGGTTGCTACCCCTTACTTAGCCCTGCCAATTCGGACCCACCGCGGCACAACAAGTCACCCCTTTTTCAAGCTGGCCGTGCGATGTCGCCGCAGCGATCTGTCACAGACACGAACTGGTTGGAGGTTTCAACCCCTATGAAAAAGATCAGTCAGCCAACCATTTGGTAGTTTCTAGGGGGCCCAAAAAACAAAAAAATGGCTGGCTTATGACCACTAATGGTATATAACTAGATAATTTGGGGGTATCCCTATGATTCAGAAACACCCATTTGTTGGTAAAAAACTCGGGAAAGTGTTTAAACAAATCTTTGAAACCACCACTGTCCCTTTCTGCGAAAAAGTACCCTCTCAGCTGGTCGAACCGCCGTTGAAACCACCCACCAGACTTTAAAAACAGTCGGTCAAAATGTGCAGCAGTTGACGCGTCGTGAAAGTCGGCCACACCGGGGACCAATCGAAGTTATGAAGGTAGACCTATGCAAATGGATCATATCGTACCAGTCCTTGTCGGCCAGGAACCGTGGCTCTGACAAGTGTGGATGGTTGATCTTAGGTTCAAACCAATAGATTGATACACCAATAGATTGCAAGATGTGTGGATGGATGGATCGGGACAAAGAGAGAGACACAAAAAAACACATCACACAAGTTTAGGGCAAACAAAATGGTTTCATCAGCAAAAACTGCACATCAACCATCAACAAATTCATTTGATTAACAACAGTCAAGCTACAGGATCATGGCGGACAAGCTGGTGGTTGGCAGCTGGTGCATACCTGGAATTAGCAGCTATGCAAGGTTGAATAATGGTTAAAAAAAAAAGGTTGATGATGGTCAAACAAGGGTTCATGGTCCAATGGTGGGCAATCATGCTAACTATAGTTGACCTCGGTCAATAAACACGAATGGCCAACTATATCAGTCTTAGATGGATCCTTTCACCAAAGAGCCTCCCATTGTTTGTTCAATTGCTGAGGCCTCAGGGGTTGTGTGTCAGCCACTCCTTCCTGCAATCCAGGGCAATAGGATTGAAATCAAAGTTACCAACGATTGCCAACAGCAATGTCAACAGCAGCAATTACCCAAACTATGCAAGCAAAAAGCAAATGCACACGCACAAAGTGGAAACAATCTTTGGTTCATACAGTATTTAATCTTTGGTTCATATTTAATCGTTTCCACTATCGTGGCTCCTCTAGCTGTTAATTTTCACTGACCTCGAACAACTCGGCGTTGGTACCACCAAGAGATAAATATAAGTAAGTGAGTAAGTAAATAAATAAACAAATATATATACATACATGTAGGAATTAAAATAAAGACCATGATAATTAGCCAAGTGTTTCAACCATCCATGATTGACAGCATTGTTCCTCCAATTTCTGAACGGCTTGCCATGACTAAGCCATCCATTTTGACCGCCAAGGTGTAATAACATGGAACAAAAAGAAACGCAACTATACGACATGTATATTCAGGATAGTGGCTATCATGGCAAGGAGAAAAGAGGATAATCTTGGACCGAATAACGCTGGACCAGTATCAATCAACCACCATCAGCTTACCTTTGAAATAGCTTGTCTGGTTGGTGGTTTCAACCCCTATGAAAAATATCAGTCCACCAACCAATTGTTGATATTTACTTGTGAAAAAGAAAAATGCTTGAAACAACCAACCAGTTGTGATATACCCTCGAATGGTGGTTTCTCAAAATAGGGGTACCCCCAAATCATCCATTACCAATCATTTATGGTAATAAACCAACGATTTTTGGGGTCCCATATCTTGGTGGCTGATAGATCCCTTGCTAAAAATATATTTTTAGTGGTTATATGGTAAATCAATCATATCCCAAAAACACTAAAAACCTAAGTTAGTGGGTATAAGCCATCCAGACACCCAAATCTCTGGGTCAACTAACCTGGTTGTGGGTCACTTCGGTCAAGCTCTGCCGGACGCTCACCTCGACATGGCGCTTGGATGGCAGCGAATATCGAATAGCGGCAGCGACGCCCCTTCCATTTGGACCTACCATTAAAGGCATAGACAATCATACAAGGTGGGCCCCTAACTGGCCATAAGTTGGGTTATAATTAGGGGAACTACCAGTTGTGGTAAATATAACTATAGCTAAATGGCCTTATAAACCAAGAAATAACTGGGGGGGCTCACCTTGTACCCTATGCTTCCAGTTATCATTCAAGTAGTAACCAACCTTGAACAACAATGGTAGAAATCATCTGGTTACCATCTACACTGGCAACTGGAAGTGTAGGAATAGATAGAGTTACTCATTCTACCGTCATAGCCATGGATCCTTGTGAATCGTTGAACACAGCTTACATACACAATGGAATATATTATATAATGTCTTGAATTTGTTCTTGTCGGCATGTCCATCTAATTACCCTTTACTGGGATTGTTAGTGTTTACCGATAACCCAATGGATCTACATGAAAGTCATTTCATGACACTACGGTGCAGCATGATTTCGCGTCAACCGTCACGGTTGCAGCGTTTTGAAAAAAAAGCTCACCATTTGGTGGGCCAAGTGGCGATTGCAGCGGCTTTTGAAAGCACATGTTCGAATGGCAATCACCATAGTGATGGTCTTCCTCATTAACCTGGTAATTCACATTTTCTCAAAATAGGGAACTCCCAAAATCATCCAATGTGAAAAAACTCACCATTTTGGGGATCCCTTATTTCAAGAAACCCTCATTTCATGGTTACTGATGAACCATCATGTTTAATACTTAGTCATGGTTCTCAACAGCTATTTGTCTTTTATTCATCGACTGCTCGTGATGGATCTGAACTGTTAACAAACAATAATTCTAGTGATGGATCTTCACAAATACTTTCTCATTAATGACGGTTAATGATGATAATTACGAAAATGGTGTTATTTAGGTGGTGATGGTTACTAATTAACATGATTGGCTGTGGGTCAAAATCTTGTACCCCTGGTTCCCCTATCATTAACCATTGTTTCCCCATTATTGTTGGTTATTATCCTCCATAAAATTGGTGGGTTAATATTGACCCATAGCCACTTAATAATGATTCATCAACAAGTACAGCTGATGGCCTCTGATGCTGAGACTGAACATGATGACAGCTGATGGCCTTTAAGCTTCCAGTTACCTTTGTAGTAGGTAACCAACCCTACAAAACAATAGTAGAAACCAGCCGGTTACCTACTATAGAGGTAACTGGAAGGATAGGGAATGGTTTTGATGATTGTTGTTTGTGGGAATTTTCCAATTGATGATGGTTCTCATCGATTGTTTTCCCACTCACCAACAGGAATGGCTCAAAAGCCACGGTTAAGTATGGCTAACATGGTCCAAATGATACCAAATGCCATGGCTAATGAAGTATCATCCCAAGCTAGAGGATTCCAATGAATCTCGATTGATCCATCACTTCAAACTGACTTCGATTTCATCCAACTTCTATCATTCCCTACACTTCCAGTTGCCAGTATAGTTGGTAACCAGCTTGTTGCTACCATTGCTGTCTAAGGTTGATTCCCTATGTTACCTCCTATAATGGTAACTGGAAGCATATGGATTCTTCGGGGAGGCCCCATCGTGCTGCTTCAACTGTGAACTGCCACGATTTCACAACAAGCTGTGAGCTCCAGATGAGGTTGATTACTGGCCGGCGGTTGAAGCACCCCTCGGAAAACCATAGGCACAGGAAGCACACACACAAGCTGGCTGGTGGTTGGTCACCACCCCTTCATGAAAAATATGCGCCAGTCAACCCACCAATCATTTGGTAATACATTTTGGCTGTTTCTCAAAATAGGGGACCCCCTCAATCATCCTATAGTAAACCATTTATAATAATAAACCCAGCATTTTTGGGGTTCCCTATTTTGAAAAACCACCATTTGGGAAACCATGTTTGAAAGCACCAGCCAGTGGTCAAATGTATGGAGAAGCTTTTCGTGCCAACAGTTGCCACTGCAAGGCTTGGCTGCGGACCAAGGACTCCATGTGCATTTCTCGCAGGTCGCGGTCATCAGAACCACTTGGGGGGATGGGGCCGTGCCATAGGATCAATACAAGGTGAGCCACCCTGGTAATAAGTTGCCCTACCCTTCCAGTTACCTCTAGAATAGGTAACCAGCTGGTTTCTACCATTGCTTTTTAGGGTTGGTTACCTACTAGAAAGGTAACTGGCCATCGAACTTTCGTTATATCTACCACACCTGGTAGTTACCATAGGCCAATTTAGCTAAGGGGGCCCACCTTGTAGCTGCTCCATGGCTACTGCTGCAAGAAAGGTACTGTCGATGGCAAAACCATGGAAAACCTAGGTGGGAAACCAATGTTGGAACGCTGATGGGTCACTCGTGGTAACTAGTAGCTGCGGTAGCTGGGTATAGTGGCGATGAACCTCTGCTACCTGCTTTCCATCCAAGAGAACTCCAGCATACAAGCTGGCAAACTAGAAATGTCAGCCGGCCCCGCCCGAAGCATTTCAAACCAACAAGAGTGAGCAAAACACACGTTCCAGAGTGCTATGAACATTATGGACCGGTAATCCTTCCAAGCATACATGGAACAAGTAAGACGGTCAAAAACCTCGACATATGGCTACATCCTATCTCTGCCATTCGTCATCGCACTCTGCTGGCTAAAAGTAATAAATCGTCCCTGCGAAATCGACTGGCTTTGATAAATCCAGACACTATTCCGATCAACCGAACCCCTGTTATCACAACGCTCCTGCAAATTCAGAAAGGAGGGGTACCCCCAAATCATCAAATATCGGAATAAACAAACATGAACAAACATAAACAAACCATTTTAGGGGTTCCCAATCGATTGAGAAAGCACCATACAGTATCTGTGCGCACTTTCCCGATTGGAGTCGCTGACACTTCTGTGGTGAGACCAGATCTGAAACATGCTCAAGCTACCCAAGCTATGGAGTACAGAGTGGTGCCCACCGGTCATAAGTTCGTTAATGTAACGATACTGAAACCTACCATAGCTTGTAGTTACCCTAGTTGTGTTCACCAACTTTGGGGGAACCACTCTGAAGGGCCATGGATTGATTTTCTGCTGACAGCGCTCCCGCTCAGCCAGATGTTTGCGTTCTCTTGGCGCGTGGGACCACTGCAGTGCTCTGATCCACTGGCTCCTGAAGCAAGATTTTTGGGGATTTTTTTTCCCAGGGGTTTCCTATCAATTCCCGTGGGACCTTTCAAGCAAAGAGTGACCCAAGTTTTGACGGTGGCAGGTGGGATTCGATGGTTGGCGCGGTGCGGTGATGGGTCAGCAAGACTACCAGCTTCTACGACGGCGACCGCAAAGAAAATGACGTCCAGAACAACAACAACAACAACAACAACAACAACAACAACAACAACAACAACAACAACAACAACAACAACAACAACAACAACAACAACAACAGCAACAACAACAACAACAACAACAACAACAACAACAACAACAACCACCACAACCACCGTCATCCACCACGCACAGTTCACAACCACACCGCCGCCGCAGAAGCGTCACCTGTGCCCTTGACGATCTCCACAAACTACTGAACCTCAGTTCCACAATGATTCCACCATTCCGTTCGAACCCTGCTGGTAGCTCCTTATCTCCCGTTTGAAGGGTGTACCCCTCCGTGGTGCACCTCAGCACTCCCGACCGTACTGAAATCGATTGCTTATACGCAACTGAAATGCAAATACTTCACTGTATTTAAAAAAATATATTTAAAACAAAAAAATATATATATATATAACTACCATCTGGTTTCACCACTCCCTGTAGCTCTTTAGCTCCCCTTTCAAAGGGATTTAGGGATACCCCTGGCTCCTTAGCTCCCTGAGAATCACCAGCTAGATAACATTTTAGGGTGTAAAATGAAGGTATTGTATTGAGTCGCTTTCCTGAGAAAAGGCAATCTGTGTCAGTGACATCATTTCTTGCGTTTCGTTGCCCGCTTGTATATATACCTCACGGTGCTTTTGTGCCACATCTTTGCGAATATCTAGGTACACACGAATGGGCACACGTTATGTGAAAGGGGGGAGGTTCCGTTGCAAACCTGAGTGCATGTGCAAGTGTGTTCCGACATGTGGGTGCTTCTCAAGATAGGGAGCACCCAAATCATCCCTTGGAAACCACTGTAGTGAACCAAACTTTTATGGGGCACTCCATTTTAAGAAAACCACATGTATCCACATGTAAATACGACGGTAAATGAACCCAGGTCAGGATGGATTTTGCTGGCACCCGGCCAGTGGTTGGATATCTTGGTGAGGTCATGAGTCACCTGCCGTAGCCAGCCTCGCCTCCGTTCCCGTAGGGACCGGTTTCTCCGATGAGAATGGTTGCTTGCGACAGTGGGATGCATCGAATTTTCGTGTTTGTTTTTAACCATTGAAAAACCTGGCAGCTGTTCATATGCCATAAGTCAAAAGGGAGTCGGATATACCGAAACCTGTGTGCTGCGTTCAATCGACTGCGTGTATGGCCAATCCGGAGAAGAATGAACCATCATCAACCGCACAATGTTTCAAACATAGAGGACCCTCTGCTCCAGGAAGGGGTTATACCACTTAGATGTCTATTTCTTTGACCTTCCAGCTTTGCCTGGCTAGTTAGCTTCACCGACTTCAGCCCCTAGTCGGGACACCACTTTCTGCATCTTTACTTTTCCGGGTTCCGGTTTTTGAAGCCCCTACAATTGATGGTTGTAGCTATTGTTTCCAGGTAGGTCCCTGTATAGTCACTACAATTGATGGCTAGAGCTATGGTTTCCAAGGTCCAAGTTGCAAATGTTCCATGATTTGCCCATCAACCAATCCAATACCGCCAATATGCTCTTAGTGCTAGGGCCATGGGCAAAACAAGACTCATCTGCGAAAACATCATCAAGTCACACCCTTGAGGGCTTAGAGATCTTGGGGACCGAGAATCCAACCCCCCCCATAGATCCCCAAATACAAGCAGCCTCGATGAACCTTTGATGGAACTGCCAACCTCAGATGATTCTTATCCTGCATGTTTTTCTCATGTCAGGTTAATCCTAATGATTGGCATCACTGTTGGAGGCCCTATGGTAGATCCAATCCCCCAGTTTTGACCAGAAATTGCCGATGCTTCAGCTCCAACTGGCTGCTTTAAGGGATAGCACCGGATACCCCTGGCCCCGAATTGCTCAATGTTTCTTAGACGGCCTTGACCATATAGGGACCTACCTGGAAGGAATAGCTACAACCATCAACTGTAGGGGCTTCAAAAACCGGAGCATTTGCTACTTGGAAATCATAGCTCTAATCAGCTTCGACTCATGACTTCTCCCATCCCTTGGTGCAACCAAACTCCCCTCTCTCCAAGCAACAACCCGCCCAAAGTTCCAGCCTTTTTCCTGGGCGCTTTGTCCAGTGGACCGGGATGTGATCCAAGTGATCTGTTGGGTTTAGGGTTGAGGATTTAGGGGTAAGATTGGCTAAGGGATGTTAAGCATGGTAGGGTTAAGCTGGGTCGGCTCAAAGTTCAAACCGAAGCTCTGAACACTGGCAACATCCCAGCAATGAAAACTACACCAGTGAAAAAAAGGGCTCCGTGAAACCGACATGTCCGCGCTGGCGGGACCCTCAGCTGGCTTCCCTGAGTGATGTATTTCAACATCATTGACGATGTGCTCCACTGTTGTCAAAACTGTGGAGGTCAGAAATAAAACATCGGACGAATATTCCATCATTTCGCTGATAAGCATCATGCCCAACCATTGAAATGCATTTCATCATCTTTTTTCCCCGGATGATTTTCATCAATAATAAGATTTCACCATTTCATCAGCGTTTTTAATCTATCCAAACCCATCATTTCACCAGCGAGACCCATGGGTTTTTGTTGATTCTCGCCTTGGCTGAGTGCTGTCTTAGCGGGGCGGCAAGGCCTGGAGCCTGTTGACTCCATCGATTGGAGTAAAGTTTTCATGAAAAAAACGTGGCGAAGAATGGCTGACCACGGTCACTGGCCGGGGTTGCCAACATTTTTTTTTCTAAACTCAAGTCATGGATGGTACTAAAACTGATGAGAAACAATGGTGTTTCTGAAAAAATATTGGATGATTAATGTTCAGGATGAAGCTCCAACCCAGGTTGATTAATTGGGGGGGCTACCATTTTAAGGGGAAACCAAGGCGAACTTGGGGGATACCCCTGTTAATCAACCAGGTGTTTATTGATCCTGGGTTGACATTACCAATCATTGATGGATTCCACTGGATTTCCTGCTTGCTTTGGATTCAGAAAGTTCCATCGCGGCCAAGCATCTTTTTCGGCTTGGATCCAGGCTCCGGTTCTGCACCTCGATTCCTCGCAGCGAACGAGCAGCGGACTGTACTCCAGGACTCCAGGGTGTCGGGAACTGACTAGAAGGCAACGTTGCCCAATCCCAAGAATACATGTGTCAGAAACCAACATCACCGCATACTTGAAAACAAGAACTGCTGGTTTCAACCAGCAGGTGACCACTCCAGTCTTAAAACGATATTAACAGCATTGCAAGGTGGTAAGGTTCTTGTGCCATGCCACAAACACAAAAAAAAAATAACATCACCTCCTTTTCAAATGCGTAGTTTTGAGGAGGTATCTGCTGCCTATAAATTGCGGAGCTCACCTCAAATGAGCTCAAGCTGCGTGTGCAACTGGTGCCGCTGGCGGATCATTGATTTACACAGTTACAACGGCACAGGAACAAACACATCTGACAACACACCAAAGAAAACTCATCATGCACAAATACGTCTGATTAAGTGTCTCTCGCTCTCTCTCTCTCTCTCGTGCTGTCATCAAGTTCTCCCTGGGTAGTTTCTTGTGAGGTGGGTTGGCATACCCATCCCAGCACTGTTTCTTGTGTGATCAATTGATTGATTCACCAACGCACAGGTAAACTGGAAACGACGAGCTCGCGCTACACAAGGGAAAACCGACATGGCACCAAGGAAGGGAATCGTTGGGTTTTGGGCTGGTCTTTTAATTGTTCGATTGTGCTTTTTTGCGGTAACTATCATCAATGCCATTCACGTTGGATATTGATTCTGAAAAATGATGGTTCATTACATGGTAACTAGGATCAATGACATTTTATAGATCATTCATCATGTATGGTCAGAAATGGTTTGGGATCATGCCGGTGAAGCCTGTGTTGGTTTCTTTGGCATCCCGCCCCTTCGCGTGGATACCCACACTGTGTGTCGACTGCCACCGTCTCAACCGCGGCCCATACTCATGATATCTCATGATGCATGGCGACCGGCGCAATCACCAACCAATAATCGCAGTTCTTCCTGAGAAAGCACTTGTGAATTAGCTCCTAGTTGGTGGTTTTAACCCCTATGAAAAATATTAGTCAACCAACCAGTTGCCAATAATTACTAGTGAAATCAAAAAATGTTTCAAACCACCAGCTGGGCTCTCATTTTGGGCCCAAAAATGGTGGCTTTCTTTCTTCCCATTCACTTATATGGAATGATATGGGGATACCCCTATTGTGAGAAACTGAGAAACACCAATTCCATGGAGGATTGTAAGTGGTGCAACCACCCTCTACAACATCCCTTCGTGTCAGGAAACCTGATTCTCTGCAGACTTCTCACCGACTCACAATCTCCGTGAAACAAATGGCGAGCATGTAAATACCTACACTGTACCATTGCTGGATTTGGAGATCACATGGATCAATTCTGGCAGAATTACCTCTTTTTGGCCCTAGAGCCACACATCTTCCACCCTCAGAATCGAGATGGAAACAGCCATGGGAGCATGAAAATGATTCGTGGTACGCCCTACAGCTAAGGACCTACCCCCCAAATGGTTGCAGAATATCCCCATGGCTTTTGGTACTGACAACCATGAGTACCGTCAACCAAAATCTTGCAATCAGCACTCGCGCCATTTGCCAGCACTTATCGCTATTATCATCATGAACCTTATTCACCACCATTGCTAATCACCATGTAACCAGCCATTGTCGACATACTATCAACCCTATATATATATATAGATATATATATATACATAAAAAATATATATCTTTATGTTTAAATATATAGAAGGTAGATATACAAATATATACATATACATATATGTATTTAAAAATATTGAGGGTATATATATATATATCTATCTATCTATCTATCTATCTATCTATCTATCTATCTATCAATTCATCCCCATTGGCCAGCCACCCCCGCCCCAGCTGCTGTGCCGAAAAGTGTCACCAAAGGAGCTGCACTTGTGCTACGCTTCGGCGGTTCATCGATGCTGTGCAGGTTCACTGGGTGGTCGTGCGGCGGCGCATGTGGGCCGGCCCTCGTTGCAGGTTCCCTCCAGGAGTGATCCATGGGTTCGGTTCATAAAATGGTGATCTATGGGTCTTTCCCCTTTCCCTATTTATGGTTAAAGTCATCCTGGAACGAATTCTTCTGTTTACATGGAAGCTACATGTATGGCTATGTTCTAGTTGATGGATGATATGCTAGTCTTTTTTGGTGATAGTAGCAGCGACGAACCAGCAAAGTGCAAGTATATAATGCATGTAATCACCATGAAGTATGAAAATGATTGCACCCTTCTAGCTGGTCCAACAGTTGTCCATGGTAGCATTTCTGCTTGGCGGTTCTCACCCAAACATAAGCAATCAACTAGCAGCTAGCATTTGCTTAGAAGCTTCGTCACTAATCAATCCCTCTGGCAGGCTCCCCGCTACTCCCAACGGCAAAAACCGCCGGCCTCCAGAGACGGCAGAGCACCGGGGACATGCTCCCAGTCCACTGAGCCGTCGAAAGAGCCGATGGAGCTTTCGCTATACAACCTGAGCTGCCAAACTGCCAACTCACCGTTGGCGACGAAGCTGGAGCAGTGGTTGGTGATGAGCCCATCATTGACTCCATTAATCAAATGGTGCCATTATCAGAGTTGAAACCCTCTGCACAACCAGTTAGCATTATAGTAGGTAAGCAACCCCAAACAACAATGATAGAAACCAGCTGGATACCTACTGGTTGGTGAACCAGAACTGGTTACCAACTATGAATTATTTTAACTGGAATGGTAGGGGAAACTCACCAACTATTTCAACCTGCCTTGCGTTGATGAATGGATCATAATGGATCTTCCTACTTGGGGCGTTTTTGGGCGCCAGCAGCACCATGAATATTATTGATTGTGGCTTCCGTCTACTTCTGCTTGCTCATGACACGTGATTTTGGATCACTGTTGTTTGTTCTGAAAATGGCTGGGTGTTTTTTCTTTTTTCCGTGAGTTGTTCGATCAACTTTGGTCATGCTGCAGGGGGATTTGTCTCAGATCTGGTTGTTTTTTCGCCATGTTTGTGTCAGCTTGCGCGGACCGCGCCGTGTCACCGCTGGCGACCTGACCGGGGGCACCGCAGGGTCCCCAGGGTGGTGAGCCCGTGGGTGTGCTCCGAGGAACTCAGCTTTGGATCGCTGAGATTCTGCGATGGAAGATCCCAAAGCTCCAAGATCATTGGCCTCGGCCTCGGCTGAGCCATGACCCTGGGGGATGCATGATGGGCTCAGCATAACTGTAGGGCCACCATGCTGGGGTTGACTGCCCCCAAAGTTATGAATCTAGTTCCAACTGATTATTCGAGTTTTTTGTGGCTTAAGTAGTTGCAACCAATGTTTAATTATGGGTTCATTGTGGATTAGGTTGACTAGAAACCTAAGCCCGGGATCCGAACTGGCTTCTAGGGTCCGAAACTGTGTATTGAACCGGGAAACACCCTACGCAAGTTCCAGATTCTATCCGCATGTACGGCTTGTAGTCGACCATGATCCGCTAGATCTTGACCCTGTAACATCACTCACTGAAGCCAAAAAAGAGATCAATCAAGGAATGTCTTGCAGTAAAGCCATTGGCCATCCATGCTGCCAAAGTATCAGCTGTAATTCATTTGGCAGTTGCAAGCTGCCATTGGTTATCCATTTGATCATGGATGTCAATTGGCTCTACCTAATGCGTTGATCATGAACAAGTTGAATCAAGTCCAAAACGGACCATCTTTCTGATCCCACGTGAACCACCAGTTCAGGACATAATCATCCGCCACAAGCAAATACAGTAAGCGCAGGCCTTACCACAGCAGCGGAAAGAACCTACCCGAGGGTGTTCTTGATGGCTTGACTGCCCAAAGAACTAGCGGAAAATCTCCGCTAGTGTAGTGCTTCAATTGTTTCACACATCTACTAAGCTTACCTGGTTGGTGGTTGAACCACCCCGACGAAAGATATGAGTCAACAAACCAACCATGCGTCAAAACTAGGGAAAATAAATACATGTTTGAAACCACCAACCAATTACTATGTCACCCTTCTATTGTGGTCACAAAGTCAACTAAAATCATTGGAACAAACGATGCCCACTTACCCTTGACATAAAATCCATGAACAGAAACCTCGTGGCATTCAACTTATCTTCCAGTCTCGCTTTGAAATCGCATCGGATTTTCAACATGATCATCCCTCTGGAGGATATCTGTTATGGTCAGTAGTTGATGGCCAATATGGATCAATATGGTTTTTTCAAAATAATAGTGGTTCACCCCAAACCATCCACTATCAACTGTTCATAGTAAGAAGCCCAACCATTTTGGTGCCTACTTCTCCGGCAACGATCTGCCGATTGATCTGCTCAGATCCGCAACGGCGGACTATCTTCCACATGTAAGCTGGCAACCTTATATGATAGATAAATCTAGGCCCAAAACTGTGTTGTACTTTTTCCCACATGTAAGTCCTTTACCATATGGTAGAACCACATCTTCCAAGACTCATGGTAAATCCTGGCACTTTTTTTTTCGCGGAACTGTGGCGTGTAACTGCTGGATCTGGCCCACGATCTGATCGTTTTGAAAAGGCGTCAAGTCCCGTGGGTCATCACATGACTAGAGGACACTTCATGAAGCAATCAATCGGCCATCAAGGTAAACATCTGGAAACATCTGGTGGTTATTCGGCGACATACATGCCGAATCACTGCTCACACCAATCATACAAAACATAGCAATTAAAACCAGCAGTGCATTGCTTAGACCTACTACAATATTGTACGCCCTGGTTTCCTACGTGATTTATGAGCCATTTGGCTATCCAGTCGGAAATAAAAACCTATGTCTTTTTGAAAGTCGTATTGTAAAAAACCTCAGTTTTTCTCATGAGTTTCAGGCTCTCTAAAGATTTAAAGTATATATCTGCCATAACTGGTGCCCAAACCTGAAGTAAGCTCGGGGGATTCCCAGTCAGCCATGGAGAATCCCATCCTGAACCAACCTCCCCTGCTCCCACACAGCAGCGCCCAAGAACCGGCTCTGGATCTGGAACGCGGTCCTGGCCTTGACTTGCCTGGAGGCTGTTCAAAACCAAGGCCTCGCTGCTGCCACGGCGGAAGCAACGACGGCAGAGAACGGCGCTAGTGATGGCTATGGCTGGTTCATCATGTAAAAAGTCGCGATTTATGTGGGATACAAGGTGGGGCCCCCAGTAGTTATAAGTTGGGTTATAACCCTTATAGCTGGTAGTTGACCCAAGTTAAGTTAGTTATAAACCAACTTATAAGTGGTTCGGGGCCCACCTTGTGTTTACGTGATTTTACGTGCGTTTGCCAATAATATAACCCAAATGCAAGTGAATATGGAAGAACATGGCTGATGTTTGATGGCGAATTTAACGCTGAAGGCTAGTGATGGTTGATAATCACAAACAATTTTTTGCTTAAAGCACAATATACACCAAAATAATGGTGTATGCACATATTCAAAGATATATATATATAAATATAAAAAAATAATATATATATATATGTAAATATATTTGTGCATACATACATACATACATACATGCATACATACATACATACATACATACATACATACATACATACATACATACATACATACATACATACATACATACATACATACCATACATATATATTTATATATGTATATACACCTTTAGCACCATAACCCTTACTTTTTGCAGGGTGAAATTGAATACATCGTGTTTTTCCAAAAACCCAAACTAGCTTCGGGTGGTTTGAAAAAACATTGCGTTTTTCGATTTGGCTACCCCAAAATTCCATTATTTGGGTTTTTCATGTGGTAAAATGGCACTGACATTACTAGAGAATACGGCTGCCGCAATAGTGACCGCATAAACCAACAAAAAAATGGTTTTAAAACATGAATTTGGAGCGTTTGAATACCAACACAATAAAAACATGTCATTCTGAGGTTTTCTGATCACAAAAGTACGGGTGGTATGTATGTAGGGATCGCAACCCGTGCTGAACCCGCGCTAAGCCCGTACTAACCTGTGTTTTCTCCGTAAAAACAACGTGTTGATGAAACACATCATGTATTTTCGAAACATCGTGTTCTTTCAAAACCGTGCTCACCCCGTGCTCAACCCGTACTTTTCCCGTGCGAACCCGTACTAATAGTTTGGGTTAAACAGGGTATACCGCATAGACCATGTTTGATTGCAAAATGGACGCAGCTCAGAGCTCTGAAACCACATGGTTGCAAAAATTCAGCTGTGCCTGTGGTGCCCACATGCTTCGAAACTGGCGGCCATGACATTTTTTGCACATAGCACCCTGTAGCATGACATGGGATAATCCAAAAAAACACCACAAAAAGAAGATCAAGTTTAAAAAAACATTGTGTTGTTTTAGCAACCCTGTGAAAAATTTGTTTTTTTGGATTTCAAGGTATACATACATGCATACATACAAACAATACGTACATTACAATACATGCATTAAATTACATACATTACATACATTACATACATTACATTACATTACATTATATTACATTACATTACATTACAAAACATTACATAACATTACAAAACATTACATAACATTACATAACAATACATTACATTACATTACATACATACATACATACAAGCATACATACATACATACATACATACATACATACATTACAATACATACAATACATACAATGTATACAATACATACATTACATACATTACATACATTACGTACATTACATACATTACAATACATACAATACATACAATACATACATTACATACATTACATACATTACATACATTACATTACATTACATTACATTACATTACATTACATTACATTACCTTACCTTACCTTACATTACATTACATTACATTACACTACATTACATTACACTACATCACATTACATTACATACATACATTACATAGATACATAGATAGATAGATAGATAGATAGATAGATACATACATACATACACTACATACATTACATACATTACATACACTACATACATTGTATACATTACATACATTACATACATTACATACATACATACATACATTACATACATTACATACATTACATACATTACATACATTACATACATTACATACATTACATACATTACATACATTACATACTTTACATACATTACATACATTACATACATTACATTACAGTACATTACATTACATTACATTACATACATTACATACATGACCATGACAAACATTACATACATAACAAACATGACATACATGACATACATTACATACATTACATACATTACAGACATTACACACATAACATACATATCATACATACCATACATTACATACATTACATACATTACATACATTACATTACATTACATTACATTACAAAACATTACATTACATTAGATTACATTACATTACATAACATTACATAACAATACATACATACATACATGCATACATACAAGGATACATACATTACATTACATTACATTACATTACATTACATTACATTACATTACATACATTACAAACATTACATACATAACATACATAACATACATACCATACATTACATTCATTACATTCATTACATACATTACATACATTACATTACATTACATTACATTACATTACATTACATTACATGACATTACATACATAACATACATAACATAACATACATACATTACATACATTACAAAAACAACATACATACATACATAACATACATACACACATAACATACATACATGAATAACATAACATACAATAACATTACATTGAATAACACAACATAACATAATATAACAAAAGATTACATAACATTACATACATACATACATACATACATTACATTACATTACATTACATTACATTACATTACATTACATTACATTACATTACATTACATTACATTACATTACAATACATACATTACAATACAGTACATTACAATACAGTACATACATTACAATACATGCATTACAATACATGCATTATAATACATACATTACAACACATGCATTACAATACATACATACATACATACATACATACATACATACATACATACATACATACATACATACATACATACATACAAATACATACATTACAATACATAATTACAATACATACATTACAATACATACATTACAATACAATACAATACAATACATTACAATACAATACATTACAATACAAACATTACAATACATACATTACAATACATACATTACAATACATACATTACATACATACATACAATACAATACATACAATACAATACATAGAATACAATACATACATACAATACAATACATACAATACAATAAATACATACATACATACATACATACATTACATACAATACAATACAATACAATACAAAACAATACAATACAATACAAT
>VSDK01001438.1:265231-287106 GCA_009767595.1 Symbiodinium kawagutii
CTTAGAACAGTCCGGAGCGCTCCCGAATGATGTTCAATCAGGCTTAAAACAGTCCGGAGCGCTCCCGAATGATGTTCAACCAGGCTTAAAAAAACACTCCGGAGCGCTCCCGAATGGTGACTTTAAACCAATTAGTAGAAACTAAATTCACAGACGAAAGTCTAAATGTTGACAAGTAACTTAGATGAACTAGTACACCACTTGTGGTGTGACTAAAGTAGCATAAAGTAACAATAAATTTTAGCGGGTAAACAGAGGTAAGACATGTTCAGACAAAGTCTAGTTTGTAAGTAAGCTTTGAACAATTACAATTGTAATCCAATGGTAGCAACTAAATGACAAACTTAAATTAGAGCAGGCAACTTGAAAGTC
Organism: Symbiodinium kawagutii; assembly: GCA_009767595.1. Classification (NCBI taxonomy): domain Eukaryota; class Dinophyceae; order Suessiales; family Symbiodiniaceae; genus Symbiodinium; species Symbiodinium kawagutii. The sequence continues at coordinate 265,604 of VSDK01001438.1, forward strand.
TACATGTCAATAGGTCAGTTCGACTAGCTAAATTTTAAACAAGTGGACTCGATGCATTTCAATGAGGCTTTGATTTACTCACCACTCAAGTGTATCAAAGCCCAGGTCTTACTCGAATTAAGCTTAAAAACATATGATTAAATCAGACTAAGTGGTGCCAACGTTTAAAACAGATTTAATGGTGTCAACTAACTTTATTGAAGTAGGAGCCACCTAATTTTAAAATCACATAACTTTACTAACGTGCTAGAGTTGAGTTAAGTAACTCAGTTTGAAGTCGCAAAGTAAAGTGAATAACACTGTTAAGAACAGAATTATTTTTGGTTTACTAAACCGGCAGTCTGCTATCACAAACTATATTTGTGTTTGTATCCCCTTTGAAATTAGGGTGGGGGGGTGGAGGTCATCAATTTGTAGGGGCCTTTGGTTTTTTTCTACTAAATGTCATGGCTATGCTGTCTCTACGTTTTGCGAAGGCCAGGTTGCTCTCGGTGTCCCTGGGGAACAGCTGTTCAAAACCATTGAAAATCATATAGATAATGAGGGTGCCCCACCACAGAACAGTCGAGGCACAAAACCAGCTCAGTTTTCAACACCAAATCTAGCAGATTGCATGGCTCTACGTTTTCTCAGGCCCCAGTGCCACATGCTGGTTGCCAAAATTGGCCCTCTACGTTTTGTGAAGGCCAGGTTGCTCTCGGTGTCCCTGGGGAACAGCTGTTCAAAACCATTGAAAATCACTAGATAATGAGGGTGCCCCACCACAGAACAGTCGAGGCACAAAACCAGCTCAGTTTTCAACACCAAATCTAGCAGATTGCATGGCTCTACGTTTTCTCAGGCCCCAGTGCCACATGCTGGTTGCCAAAATTGGCCCTCTACGTTTTGCGAAAGCCAGGTTGCTCTCGGTCTCCCTGGGGATCAGCTGTTCAAAACCATTGAATATCACTACATAATGAGGGTGTCCCACCACAGAACAGTCGAGGCAGAAAACTGTTCAAACAAATCCACTCAAATCCATACCTTTCAAAAGGACTTGAAGATCCTTGAAGTATATCCTGCACCGCTTCCCACAACAACAGCTCTTGATTTTTTTCCCAACGCGCAGACTCGCCAGAGCCGGGTCCCATATCCAACGGCACACTGGGCAACATACGTCTGCTAGGATTTCAACTTGTTTTTTGGCATCCGAATTTTTGATGCATTGATTTGTAGGCAGCTTTCAGGTGAGCTGCCCGCACAATCACCTACTGAGTACTTGCCGCATGAACGATCTCAATTCAAACCAATCAAATGAAGATCCTTGGCTTGGCTACAAAAATATGCCATGTGATCATATCACATTCTACTACAAAATGCATTGTCTTTGAAACCACCTGACAAAACAAAAAGAAAACATAGATGTTGCAGTCATGAAGCACAACCACATTGAAACATTCCAATCTGTAGAGATGGATGTCCATACTGGCACTGCGGTTTTCTTGTTTTTTTTCCGCAGGAAAGCAAAGAATATCAAAGAATTGCTTTGCAGGCAGCTTTTTGGCTGGGCTGCCAAGAGCATGGACAATCTCAATTCAAAAAATAACATAGAATATCGATATGAAGCAAACACAGAATGATCAATGAATCATAATTTCATATAATTTCAAAATCTGAGTCCACCCTCCCAACTTAGATGCATCATTTCTACAAAATGAATCAAAATGGTATGACCTACTTCTATCTATTTACTTATATCATTTTACGCCAAAGTCCGGCCAATCAGAAACATGTCAATTTGTAGAGAAAGATGTCCATACTGCACTGCAGGCCCCTTGGTCCTGCTGGTTTTTCACCTCTTGCTTTGCAAGAACAAAATGATCTCCCTCAAAAGCTTAAGCCATCCTTGCCTTGTTGGTGGATCACGCTGCATCTGCTGTTCGATGCCCTTGAGCAATTTCTCCACTGCTGCGCTGAAAGCATCTGGTCCACGGATGTGACGGAACCTACAAGCACAGTGATTCGGTGAACACATATGGGCACTTGCATGCTCGCATTTCGAAAGCCAGCAAGCAATTCATCAATGTTTGAGAAACCCAAAAAAGAAAAATAACAAAATTATACAAAATTAATCCATTACAAAATGATACTGGAAATTACTAACAGGATTTAGCAGGGTATTGCATTTGCATTCGGGGACACAGTGCGCCAAGCAACATCACGTCCAAGGCATGCGCCGCTCCTTCGCAAATCTGCTTCAAGGTCATCTCGGAAGCGCCTTCAATGTTGTTCAACCGGCATTTCCCGTAGGAATCGAATACGGGGTTGGCACTGAAAACGCGATTCTCAAGGTTGCAAAGGTCATTCATCCATTTCTCAACGGCTGCCCGGCCTTTGGTGTTTCTTCTGAACTGTGCTTCTGGCATTTGCTCCTTCATCTGATCATCAACCTTCTGGGCTCGTTTTTGATGTTTGTTGGCAGCCTTGCTACCCTTGTTGTGTTTCTCCGCTGGTGGAGGCTGGAAAATGGTTGGCAAAGTCTCGGCAGTGGACTGATTTGTTGCTCCACGAACCATGGTTGGTTGCACATCCCACATCTTCAAGTCCACCACCTTTTCCAAAGCTGTGGCCGATGCTGCGGTCAAGATAATCTTCACATCACCCCGGTTGTCCGAAGGCTGGGAACCTACAGTGGAAACACGAAGCAATCAACGAGAATCAAGAGAGATTAGCAGCTTCAGGTTGCTCCTACAAAATGACTTGGCTACACTGCTGTGTTGGACTGCTTTGAAAAACAACAAAACCAACAAACCAAACACACAACACTCAACAAGCAGAAACACACAGAAGCCATCTGACTGCATCAAAACACCTCAAATATATAAATGTATATGTATATATATAATTGAAAATAATCAAATATACAATTCTATACACATATCCTTGATAGTCTCAAAAAATGTCATAATCGGCAACGTACGTTCAAGCTTCATTGCCAAGGCGCTGTCTTGGCAATCCAAAATGGTAACCAAAGCTTCCAGCCGACAAACATACGCCATAGAACGGTCATTGCAAAGCCAGTTTGCTGTTGGTGATTCTTGGGTATCTGCTGGGTTCAACTGGATCACCCTGAAGGCAAAGCAGGATTCGACCGGAATCGCACCTCCATGCAGCCGCGGCTGCTTCGTGCCTCTCCAAACGCTGACCACCATTCCGACTTCGAATCTGGACTTTTTGGTTGGCGTTTGGAACAAAATGATGTTTCCAGGCCTCGGCGCCGAAAAAAAAACATCAACCATTACTCTCCAATTCTATTGAAAACATTTGAAAACATTCGCAAACATGTTTCTCTACACAATGGCAAACCTGTAGTCTTGATGTTGTGTTCTCTTTTGCTCTACTAATTATATCATATTTTACTTGTATCTTACTACATCATACTATAGCTATCTATATAATTCTATATAATATATCTGAATATATCTGAAAATATCTTAATATCCCACACCATTTTCGCCTGTCCCCAGTGGTGAGAATTTGCATTTTGTAGAGTGTTCCCTTCAACCAATGTCCAATGCTACTGGTGGGGGTCTTGCTTGTCAAGGTACATGATCTGCTCAGGGGCAGGCTTCCCGATTTCCAGCTGCTGCTGGGCAACTTTCACAAGCTCCCGCCACTTCTCAATGCGGCTTTGTCTTCCTCTGTTGACAGCGTCGAGCCAGCCACTCACAAGATGTTTGTTTGACTCATTTTTGTGAAAAGATGTGAAAAAGGTTGGGCGGAAAAAAACATGAAAAACAATGAAAAACACATGAAACAACCAGAATACAAAAGAAACAAAAATGGCCAAACATATCACCTCACCCATGGCAAACACCCGGACACATCATCTACTAGAGGCTTCACTTTTCCATGTGAAAAATCTATGATCCCATATGACCCTAACCATGTCATTTTGTAAACAACGTGTTGCATCTTTTTGCCTCAAAACATCATGCATCTTTCCGATACAATCAAAATGTTCAAACATGTTTCCAGGTGCCTACAGCATTCCACCAGCAAACTATTTGGAACATTCAGGAACCGAGTTGCTGAAACCAATTCAGCCTTTTGCTTTGTCTCCTGCAGAAGCGTGCTCCTTTGAGAAATGGAACATCCATGCCTCCAGCTTCAGATCTCAGGCACACAGCAAGCCTGAAGAGGCTGTTGAACATGCACCCCTTCATCTGCAAAGCTTGGAGAAGAGTCTTGGGAAGATGATCAGTATGATCGTTCTCAACCGTGTCCGGAGGGGGGGGTGCAGCTTCCTGCTCAGGATTGTCTGCCAAAAGACTTTCAATGAGCTCTTTGTCAGGCACATCTTTCAACTCAAGATCTTCGCCCAGGTCCTTATTCCACTCTTCGCCCATGACGAAAGCGGCATCATTGTTTGCAGCAAATTCATCCACAAACTGAGTGCATTCGTTGTCTTCCGGCTGGGCTTGAGGAGCATATGGATTGTCCAGTTCATCCAAGGCCAGCTCAGGTGCTTCATCGACCTCAAGGTCGCCTGACATCTGAAAGGTGACATCACCGCAGCAAGCACGATAAATGGCCTCCAACTTTTCAGGTTTCTCTCCAGTGCACTTTGAGACCAAAGTCAGGGCTGCTTCCAAAGCGTTTTCACAGCACTTCTGGAACCTAAGTGCTGGCTCTTGGGCACTACACACTTACATGTCCCATAGATAGTTATCATTCATGTTAAAAGAAACTTGTGGGATACTCATTTTGTAGGAAGCATTGCATGTCATACCAACGCTAACAATATCCGTGGAGAGAGGAAAATGTATACAATCCAATCAAATATGAGCAAATATGATCAAATATGATCAAATATCATATCATCATGTGTCAATATGTATGAATACATGTCTTATATTGTAACTATATGCAAATATGCAATCATACACAATCATACACAATCCAAAACGTTCAAACACAAATTGATGGTCTGCGGTCAAGCACGGCTCGTTCCCAGGCAGGGGATCCTTGAGCTTGTTGAGCACTGCATTGACTTTGAGCGAGTTTCTGGCCGATGCTTCCAAGTACGCACGAACGCTCAGCTGGGCGTTGGGGCTTTGAACCCTCAAGCAGCCGAAGAGCTGCTCCACTGCAATTTCTGTGAGTCTCATCTCTCCATGGCGCCATGGGCACCAGTCAGACCTTTTCGAACAACAGATTGCAAGGGTGGACAAAGCCACACCTTGTAAATTGCTCATTGTCTGCCCGGCCATAAACGTGCTCCCTCTGCCAAGCCCTTGTTCCAAAGCCAACTTTTCTGCTGCCACCTTGAACAGGTCCAATAGTAAGAACCCTGTGGCTGCATTCTCTGCCCGCACCATCAGGCTCATGTTGGTATGGATGGCAGGCGCCAGGCAAAGGGCACACACCACGTTGTGGATGCAAGTCCCTTTGAGGGACCATGGCACTCGGAGTGAGGATAGCGGGCCGTCCTGGCACGCAGAGCGACGCTCTGAAGATCAGTGAACTATTGCCATGGATGGTCATTATGGTCAGCCATCATTGTAACCAACAGTTCTACAGAATGGTTTCCATGCTGAATTGCTGGATATCACTACAAAATGCAGTGTGTGCAGAGTAAAGTGTTAAAGCAAGAGAGACATGCATGGGCTCACGCATACACAACTACAACACACATCGAGAAAAGGTCTAAACGTATCTAAGTTGATTAAATATGATTAAATAACATTGTAAATCAAATGTATTCTTCAAATGCCTTCAAATGTCAAAAAAACTTTAACTTTGAAAACTCAACTGCTACCAAGAATCTACCTGTTCAATCAGCCAAAAGGGATTGTTCAGCAAAGCGTTCATCTTGTCCGACATCGGACACGATCTTGAGTGCGCAATGGGTGGAAGTCCAAAAGCACAAGATGCAGTGGTGTCACACCAAAACACGCCATAGAAAAGTGTGCGCAAGGGGCTGCACAGCTGTGAGGAAGCATTTTTGCCGGCATGGCCTGAGCAGCTTGTGGGGCCAAAGGTGGCATGATGGATGAAGGAGTGCTTCACAAGACCATTGACATAAAATGATAAAACATGATAAGACATGACAAAACATCAAAAAAAAATGAGAGGACATACCCATGAAAGGATCCATTGTGTAGAGATTTTCCTGCAACTTCTTGCAAATGCGATTGATATCACCAAAGAATGTGGTTGTTTGAAGTCGGGAAACTGCATTTTGTAGACTTACCAGGAGTTGGTCTACTAAATGTTATGCCCAGCAAGTGTCAGAACTGTCATAACTCATGCATGTAGATGTGCTGGACTACATTCTGACACAAAAAAGAACTGAACAAATCTAAACATATCTGAACGATATTTCAATATATATTTAAAAATGCATGAGTATGCTTTCAAAACCTGTCTAGCCACATGGACCAATCATGCCGTAGAAAGGCTGCTCCTGATGGAGACAGATCTTGATTGGCAGCCGCGGCAATGGGTGCTGCGGAAGGTCCACGTGGCGCAGGTCTCTGAAGAACGGTGTGGCAGCCACCAACTCCATGCTCACGTCCAGGAAAGTTCCGTGGATGATGCGGCGAATGAAAGAGTGGCTGGAAGCTGCGTCGAACACAACTCCTTGCAGCGTGTTCTGAGACTTGCTGAGGACCATTCCAATTGTTTCAAGCATCACAGCACTTCCTCGGGCACCGCCACCACACTTCCCAAAGTCAGGGCTCATTGGCATACAGCAGGCGCTCAACGCCGTCTTTTTCTTTGCGGTGGGATCCCAGACTGCACACTCCAGCATGGTGCTTGCTTTCTCCAAGCCTTTGATGCTGATGCGCTCCTTGCTCATGTCCATAAAAGCTTCCTTTTCATGACCTGGCTGCCAAACCCCTCCAAGCAAGGCACGGGTGTTTCGGAGCGTTGTCTGCGAAAACGTGGGTGACAAGTAGGTGTGATCAAAGGCCATCCACAAACGTCCTTGGCTTAAAATACCGAGAAGATCTGAGAAGAAAATCACTACTTGCATCTAGTTACACAAGCTGACGGCACTCAACATGCATCATGCATCCACATGCTCCTCCATTTTTTTAAACAAAAAGAGCTCAGTCCGTGCAAAGTTCAAAACACACACATTTGTCAGCAGTACGTACCATGTTTTCTGCCAACAAGTATCGCTTGTTTTGCCCTGGGGCCATCTTGAATCGCTGATCCAAGATCGTAAAGTTGGCATCCATGGCATCATCCCAGAGAAGCGCCAAGCCTGGACACGGAAGGCTCTTGCTGTGGAGATCGTCCAGCACGGTCTTGAAACCCACCAGTCCAAACCTGATCTTGGAACATGTGGAACAACAGCGTGGACAGTAACCAGTCATTTTGTAGGATAATGTTCTACCAAATTCTAATAGACCACTCATCATGCAAATAGACAATCCATTTTGTAGAAATATGTCCAGAAATTCCAGGGAAAAAAACATGAGCAAACATCATCGAACATCAGCGAACCGAATCAAACAAGATGCACATAGTAGCATATAGTAACATATATGTATATATATATATATATTAAAGCATATTAAAGCATATAAAGGCATGTAAACATGCAAAATCATGTACATTCATGTACCTACCTGTATGTACATGTACCAACTTAAATCAGTTTAAATCAACTTATAAACACACAGTCGGACACAAACAAACAACAGCATACAAAAGCAAACAAGAGGTTACGAAAGCAACTACTTTAAAAAACAAAAAACAAAAACCGAAACATATCAAAACATATCAAAACATATATATATATATAGAGAAGAAGACAAGTCATTTTGTAGAACAAACCCAAATTTGAAAATACTACATAGATTGAAATAGAATGATTTAAACAAACAAACATACTCGAAAATACTCAAAGATTTGCAGGACATATTTGCAAAACCAACATCACATTCCAAACAGTTACAACATCAAGATCCATAAGCATCCATAAACATCCAAAAACTATTTCCTACAAAATCAAAGACCCCGGATAGATTCAGGAAAGTACAACTTGTATGAACTTGTCCCATCGTGTCCCCAAAAGAAATCTGCTGGTATGCCCCCTAAGCTGCTTGATTTTGTAGTAACATGTACTGTAATAAAATAGAAAAGGAATTCTTCATATTTCTTCATGTTTTCCACGTGTTTCAAAAGGGTATGACAGAATCAAATGGAGCCAAGCAAATCATAACAAATCCATACAAATCCATACAAATCATCCCCTGTGAAATTAGGGTGGGGGGTGGAGGTTATCATTTTGTAGCGGCTTCATTACAATCCAATAAACATCAATAAACAATATGAAACAATGATATACAATGGAAAACCAGTCATGTTCATCATAATTCATCCAAGAAACTCTCTGCATAGTTTGCTATCTCCGGATGCCATGGCAAACCGCATACCAGCGTCAGCTATCAAGCTGGCTTCGCGTTCCGACTCAGCTGAACGCCGGCCAGCCAAGCTGACACCCCGCTGTTTTTTCAGAAGCAGTCGCCGGCATTGGAGACTGACTCCTTGAAGGACAGGGTGTTCGTTCAATGTTCCATCAATGGCAGACGTAGCGATTTTGATGTTGACCAAATCCATGTCACTTGCCATGTTCGTGGTGGCATAGGCGGCAAACCGCACAATGATGTCAGCAAAGTGAGCTGGCAGCGTCTGCACATTGGTTCTGAGGCATGGACGCACAACCATTGACATGAAGTCTGCCTGAGATTCAGTGTCGCAGTGAGAGTCCGTCACACTGCACCAACTTTGACGGACAAATTGCTGAAGCTCTGCTGGCTTCAAGCGAACGAAGTCGTCTACTTTGGTAGGGTCACGCCTGAAGACACTTGATGTCCTCATGTCATTCTCCACTTCTGAAGCAGCCTCCGAACCAAGGAACAGGCGTGCATGGAGAAGCTTTGCCACGAAGTACTTCTGAATAAAACGTGCAATGTTCCTGCACACTCCATGGCTACCACCAAGAGATAGGCACTCTCTACAGATTCTGCGGTCTCCAACTATCACAGTGGCCTTTGTGATGCACCTGCTTGAGCGAACGTGCCAGCCATTCTCATCACATGACTTCCAGTAGGTATTCTTTGCATGGGCTTTGAGGTTGGTCATTGATGCCCAAATCTCGAACTCTGACTGAAAGGAAAAGAGAACTCCAGCAGAAGCCTTGTGGGTGATGCAGAGGCCCTCGCAATTACCAGACGAAGGAGCAGGGTCCCCTCCAGGTGTGAAACCATGGCGCTCCGCATAGTATTTGTGCATGGCTGTTTTCTCATGCCGACTCAAGAAATACCTGATGCTATTGGGCTTGATGGTGGTCAAGTCTATCACTCTGCCAGTGGGATGTTTGCGTGTCCGGCAGATTGTGCATCTTACAGGCACTGCCTTCCGCATCTCCCCAGGCCTCATGGGCACAAAGCAAGCATTGTGAGATCTCACGAAGGACATCCAATCACCAGGCTGTTGCACTGCTGGCGCAGCAGGCGCCCCTTCCACATCAGACTGCGCGTCACCCACATTGCCACCGTCCTCATCCGTCTCTGGCTTAGCCGCTGGCACCTCCTTTGCAGGCAACTCGCACGAGCCCCTTTCTTTACATGCAGCCAAGAACTCCTCGAACTCCTCCTTGTTGATGGAGTAAGCAGCCAGAAAGGCACAGCAGGATTGACATGGAGAATCCTTCCCAAGGATCAAGGAATGCTGCAACGCAACAAAGCCCCCACCAGTGCAAGTGCTTGTTTTCTTCATGGGCGCATTCCTCCAGTTCAGGGAACGGTTAGCTAAGGTTAAATCTTGTTGGTTCCAAAACCTCCATGATATGGTGGTCTACAAAATTTCAGGTCCAGTCACTGTCATCAAGGTAAGCATCAATATACATTGGAATGTGTTGGGATGATCATGGGACAGTGTTGAGAACATGTGGGCGGACAGGGGTTGAAGATGCTTTAATATGCTTTAAGATGTTTCAAAGACGATATAAGAATTATAAGATGTGATAAGCACCTCGTACAAACCCACCAAAAACACTACAAAATCAAGACCCCCAGGCATAGACTCGAGTTCTTTCAAACATTACGAAAGATCCAGAATTAAGGCACCGAAGACTTTTGATTTTGTAAGAGCTGCTCCAATAAGCATCACAGCTAGTGTCTGCTTGATGATATGCCCCTGCTGAATAGGCACTGATAATATCTGATAATATTGATAGGCACTGATAACATATCCTTCACGATCATGGAAGAGTCGGCCCTGTTATGTCTACAAAATGAATGATTTGTACCATATCGATCCATATCGCGTAGTCACATTTAATATCATATAATATCATATAATCACATCCAAAGATATCCCAAGGCCTGCCTTTGGTGAAGTGACCACTACGGCGCATATGTGGCTGAACGCTCTGCCAAGTATGTCTTGGCTGCACGAATGGACAAGTCCGCTTCACTCACCGGTCGCTTCTTCCACTGGCGCCTGTGCTTATCTCGAGTGATTCTCTGCTGACCGAACTCCAGCCCGTCGTCCTCACCATCCAAAACCTCCATCTCCATATCTGCTTTGCGCACTTTGTCTTCCACATCCTTCTCCTCCTCCAGCAATCCAGCACCTGGACCATCTTGCACCACAGGGGCACCGGCTCGAACCAGCAAGGAATCTTTCTCTTCTCTTCGCCCAAACTTGACTGGCCGACAGCGATCCACTCCAAAAAATCGTTTTGCTGCCTTGCCAGATTTTTCTGGAGACAATCCCTCTTCCCCGGCCTTCTGTTTCCTCTTCTTGGGGGTGCCGTTGCCTGTGCCTTGCTTCTTCTTCAGCTCGGTAGTCACAGCAACAAGCTCACCAAAGGCTTGAAACAACAGCTGCCAAGCTGGATCCATCCGCACGTTGCGCCATTCTACAGCTAACTCCTGTGGCAAAGGCCAAGACTTTGATATGTTTATGAATCATTTTTCATATATCTTCGTATATTTCTAAAAAAAGATCCTACAAAAAATATAGAGAAATATCATTTTGTAGACAGCGTGGTGTTCCTCATGCAAAAAGTCACCCTGTGAATTAAGGGGAACAGTCCAGGGCATCGATTTCCTAGGAGAAAATGCCTGCCATTGACCCCCACCCACTACAAAATCAGAAACCCTGACTCCAGCTAACACACAGCATCCCCAAGATAGTGATGTTACAGCATTCACATCTTAGAAAATGAATGAAAATGATTGAAAATGACCATTTGATACCATTTGCTAATGTACTGGACCTCACCCATTTCCTAAAAGTTATTTCCAAGGGGGTCGCAAAGAGATCATTTTGTAGACCGACTGGATGTCCTCCTTACTCAATGCAATGTTTGGACGGTCCAAGATATTCAATTCCCTTTTATTATCTTTTATTATCTTTTATTGGGGTCACATGCAGCGCTGCGCCGAACAAATCTTTTCATTGTCATTGAAAAAGACTTGACCCAAACAAACCCAACCAAGCTCCTTGCGCATGTTGGCAACCCACCGCTCTGGCAAGCCTCTCTGGTCTTCGTCCAGTAAGCATTGGGGGCGACCACGTTCCAAAGCGAGAAGAGATAGCAAGCCACAGTTGCCCAAGCCCTCCACATCCTCGGGAAATAGGCTCAGAGATTTGCACTCGGTCAGGAACACCTCCTGCGCATCCAATCGCTCCTGCTGCTCCAAAAGGCTGTTGAGCAACGCTTCCTCCGATTCGCCGTCTGACTTTGATAGATTCATCACAGCCAGAGTAATTTGAGCCTTTTGATCCGTGATCTTCATGTCTTGTTGTGCCCAAGCTAGATTCCACAGCGCTTCTCCAAGCTGATCTTTGTGCCATGCAGGCACAAAATGATTGATCGAAGAGTAGTTTGTTCTCTTGAAGCTTGCTGATACTCCAATCACATGCCAGATTTCATCAGAATCCGGGCTGGGTTGCCCTGTTTCATCTTCACTCACCAACCGTAGACCAGAAGGAAGATATTGCCGAAACATGGCCATCACATCTGTTACAGCCATCTTCTCTGCCGACTCAAAGAAGCTGCAGCGCAACTGGCGGCCTCGCAGAAAAGTCAACATTGCCAAGTCCAGCACACCCACATAGTAGTAGTTCTTCGAGGCCATCCGAGCATAGACATCCTTAGAAGCAGCGGTGAAACAGAAAAGGTGTTCAAAGGCATGTTGCGAGCCAGGGAAAATGTAGAGCCAAAACAGGTTCCTCTAGTAAATGCTGTGGCTATTTCCACTCAAGTTTGTATACACAGAAATATAATGAAATATAAAAAATATACAAAAATAAAAAAACATAAAAAAGCAAACAACATCAAATTGTATCAAATCATCATGAATTTCTTTTACAAAATGCATCCCACTCAATACAAACACGGATACTGTACAAGGCTCTATCAGATCGGCACAATGCTGGGACGGCTGAGCATCCGGATGTTGAGGCTGAGCCGCCGGATGTTCAGGCTGAGCCGCAGGTCCTGACAATGCAGTGGCTGCCCTTGGCATTCAGGGATGCCTAGTTGGGTAGGACCACCTAGGAATGAAAGAAACGATCCAACATAGAAAAAGAAAAACATGTCTTTGAATGTCTCTGGGATGTCTGTTTCATGTGGCCCATCCAACGCAGCCAGTCTACAAGAATCATCACTGTTAACATTTGGGGGGTTAGGGCAGTCATTTTGTAACCACACCGAAGGACCCCAAATCTTCCCATCATAAATTCATCATATAGCCATCATATGGCCACCAAAACTCAACACCTACCCTACATAGCCATACATTTGCTGTAATTCTTGATCCCGGCAGCAAAACGAACACAGCAAGTTGGAACTGCTGCGCCAGTCCCCCGAATCGCTCCTGTTGATTCAGGCACAGCCTCCTTCTTTATGCTCTTCTGCGTCGGTGCATGGCCTGGCCAGCTTGCACATTCATAATTATATTTACTTATACAGAGCTCAATTGATATATACATATCTTTATATATCTTTAGAATTCTAAAAATATATAAAAATATAGATAAACAAACAAACATATATAATCGTATCTATATAAATAAAAAAGATATATAGAGATATCTAGAATTGATTAGATATGAAGCCATGCATGCCTATACTATACTCGTCTCTAATATGCTCTAATATGCTCTAATGTGATTGCGTGCCACTTGCATCAACCTGCCGTCTTGGCGACGACCACACTCACCCGGCACCCAAGCAAGAAGCCTCCAAGATCCGTTTGGCTGACTGGTCTCTTGGTTGGCACACCGCTTTCTTTTGAACCTGGCCCGCTAGCTCACGCCAAGAAAACACAACCGACACAAAGCCAGAAAACAATGGGAATGTGGACAAACCTAGACAAACCACTTTGTAAGCAAATAGTTGGGTAGGACCACCTAGGAATGAAAGAAACCATCCAACATAGAAAAAGAAAAACATGTCTCTGAATGTCTCTGGAATGTCTGTTTCATGTGGCCCATCCAACGCAGCCAGTCTACAAGAATCATCACTGTTAACATTTGGGGGTTAGGGCAGTCATTTTGTAACCACACCGAAGGACCCCAAATCTTCCCATCATAAATTCATCATATAGCCATCAGATGGTGCAACACCTACTCCTCTACAAAATGAGGGAATCAAGTTCAAGATCATTCATCATTTTTATTGATCATTCATCATTCATCATTCTTATTTATCATTTGATTCATCATTTATCATTTTTATTGATCATTCATCATTCTTTACTCCAGGAACATATAGGAACATTTTCCCAATCTCAACATAAACCCATCATAAACCCATATAAACCCAACTTATTCCCAACCTGGAGAAGAGCAGCTCCTTGCGAACATTTCCCCAACCTCTGTGCCTAACATGGCCCTTGCTGGAGGCGCAGGGCGGCGCCTCGAAGAAAACAGGAGCGCCCTGAAGCCATTAACCTTCCCACAACCCCACCATGAATCCCATAGAGGCCCAAACGAAGGTGCAAGGTCTCGGCGTGAGCCCCCGCCCACCACGCAGGACGAGCCCCCGGCCACCACGCAGGCGCCATGGGAGCCACCACCCTGGGACCCCAGGACATTACCTTGGGAAGGAACACCCTGGGCACAGGAGAGCGCAGGACCTCCAGGTGGTCAGGGAGCCAGGCCGTACTTCATCAGAGCGCAGAGGGGAAGAGGTGGACTAACACACCCCCACCTGCAGGCAGAAGCCCAACGCCCAATATAAACCCAACATTTCCCCAACCTCTGTGCCTAACCAGGGCTTCGTGGGCCAGGCCTTCGGCCTGGACAGGACAGGGGGGACAGGACAGGAAGCCTGTGACCTCGGCAGGGGGGTGGGGGTAGGTGGGGACAAGACAGGAAGGAGGGGAGGAGAAGGAGAAAAGGTGGAGGTTTAATATACTTAGAATATCTTAAATTTTTATTATTGTTATACTTATTTATGATCATTGTTATCTATGATCATTGATGTTTATCATTGTTATACTCATCAATTATGATCATGTATCTTGATCAACATTATGAATTATGAACATAGACCCAACACAAACCCATTATAACCCCAACATTTCCCCAACCTCTGTGCCTAACATGGACCAAGTATAGTGCACAACGGGCTTGGCCACAGGGGAGAGGAGTCCAGGACACAGCCCAGGTTCCTTGGTGCCACCCACGGACTCCGGCAGAGCTTGCGCCGGATCCAGGGTGCCACGGTGGAGACCATCCCAGGGGTGGGTAACGAGGGGGGTAAGTGGGGGTAGGACATGAAGGCGGGGAGGGGAAGGAGAAAAGGTGGGTTTATACATGTTAATATACTTTAATATACTTAGAATATTTTAAAATCATCATTGTTATTTATGATCATTGATGTTTATCATTGTTATACTCATCAATTATGATCATGTATCTTGATCATTCTTGATCAATATTATGAATATTTCCCCAACCTCTGTGCCTAACATGGGCCTTAGAAACCAACAACTTGGGGAGAGAAAAGGAAGGAGAAAAGGTGGGTTTAATTAATCATGATTATTTATCCTTCACACTTTAATATGTTTTTAATCATGTTTATTTATCCATATTTATCCTTATTAATTTTGATTCCACCCAGTTTACAAATATTCTACAAAATGAGGGAATCAAGTTCAAGATCATTCATCATTTTTATTGATCATTCATCATTCATCATTCTTATTTATCATTTGATTCATCATTTATCATTTGATTCATCATTTATCATTCTTTACTCCAGGAACATATAGGAACATTTTCCCAATCTCTGTGCCTAACATGGGCCTTGGGAACGACATGTGCCCAACATAAGCCCACCCACACCCCCACCATGAATCCACATGGGCCCCTTTTCCCAATATAAGCCTACCATAACCCCAACATTTTCCCAACCTCTGTGCCTAACATGGGCCTGGCCCCCGCCCCAAGATGAACGTGGGCTGTCGGAGGTAGGCAGCTCTCAGGTCATGGGTCTCAGCGGCGGGGGGGAGGCCGCAGAGGCCCTGCACGAGGCGTGCTGGAGCGCCACTGCGCCGAGGGAGCCGCTTCCTGGCGCAGAGGAAGGGGGTGGAACCACCCATTCTGTAGGAGCTCGTGGGCATCAGAGATGGCGCTCGGAGGCGCCCAAACGAAGGTGCGCCAGGAACTCCCTGCAGACGGCGCTGGGCTCCGGAGGACAGGCGAGGACAGGCGACGCGCTGAAGGCGCCGAGGGAGAACAGGAAGGAGGGGAGGAAAAGGAGGAGAAAAGGTGGGTTTATACATTTTAATATACTTTTGTATACTTAGAATATCTTAAAATCATCATTTTTGTTATTCTTGTTATGTGTCATTGTTATTTATGATCATTGATGTTTATCACTGTTATATACTGTTATACTTATACTGAAATCTGATCCATCAAATAACCACGGTTTTCATATATCTAATCATTACGGATCAAAATCATTGATTGTCATTGATGTTTATTAATGTAGGCTATCAATCTGTTTGGCTGACTGGTCTCTTGGTTGGCACACCGCTTTCTTTTGAACCTGGCCTGCTACCTCATGCCAAGAAAACACAACCGACACAAAGCCAGAAAACAATGGGAATGTGGACACACCTAGGCAAACCACTTTGTAAGCAAATAGTTGGGTAGGGCCACCTAGGAATGAAAGAAACGATCCAACATGGAAAAAGAAAAACATGTCTTTGAATGTCTCTGGGATGTCTGTTTCATGTGGCCCATCCAACGCAGCCAGTCTACAAGAATCATCATTGTTAACATTTGGGGGGTTAGGGCAGTCATTTTGTAACCGCACCGATGGACCCCAAATCTTCCCATCATAAATTCATCATATAGCCATCATATGGCCACCAAAACTCAACACCTACCCTACATAGCCATACATGTGCTGTAATTCTTGATCCCGGCAGCAAAACGAACACAGCAAGTTGGAACTGCTGCGCCAGTCCCCCGAATCGCTCCTGTTGATTCAGGCACAGCCTCCTTCTTTATGCTCTTCTGCGTCGGTGCATGGCCTGGCCAGCTTGCACATTCATAATTATATTTACTTATACAGAGCTCAATTGATATATACATATCTTTATATATCTTTAGAATTCTAAAAATATAGATAAACAAACAAACATATATAATCATATATATATATATATATAAATGAAAAAAGATATATAGAGATATCTAGATTTGATTAGATATGAAGCCATGCATGCCTATACTATACTCGTCTCTAATATGCTCTAATATGCTCTAATGTGATTGCGTGCCACTTGCATCGACCTGCCGTCTTGGCGACGACCACACTCACCCGGCACCCAAGCAAGAAGCCTCCAAGATCCGTTTGGCTGACTGGTCTCTTGGTTGGCACACCGCTTTCTTTTGAACCTGGCCCGCTAGCTCACGCCAAGAAAACACAACCGACACAAAGCCAGAAAACAATGGGAATGTGGACAAACCTAGACAAACCACTTTGTAAGCAAATAGTTGGGTAGGACCACCTAGGAATGAAAGAAACCATCCAACATAGAAAAAGAAAAACATGTCTCTGAATGTCTCTGGAATGTCTGTTTCATGTGGCCCATCCAACGCAGCCAGTCTACAAGAATCATCACTGTTAACATTTGGGGGGTTAGGGCAATCATTTTGTAACCACACCGAAGGACCCCAAATCTTCCCATCACAAATTCATGATATAGCCATCATATGGCGCAACACCTACTCCTCTACAAAATGAGGGAATCAGGTTCAAGATCATTCATCATTTTTATTGATCATTCATCATTCATCATTCTTATTTATCATTTGATTCATCATTCATCATTTTTATTGATCATTCATCATTTATCATTCTTACTTATCATTTTATTCATCATTTATCGTTTTTATTGATCATTCATCATTTATCATCATTTGTCATTGTTGAACCCAGGAACATATAGGAACGTACATTTTGTCCATTTTCAATCATTTTCATCCATTTTAAACAATCAATCATCATCAGAAATTGATCATCAACAGCTACACATTCCCTACACAATGCATCAACTCTGTAATTCTCAATGCAAACCACCCATTCTGTAGGATACATTACTTTGCAGGATGATGTAGGATTATCATGGATTATCCTTAGAACTGCCCCACGGATTCCCACGGGTCCCTTGAGTCCTCTGCCCACATCTTCACCTGGTTCCTTCTTCACCCCTGAGCGGTTGGTAGCTACTGCTACCACTACCACCCGGTCACATCTTGGAAGGCTTTGGAACTATGCATTTGTCACACGCAAGAACATGCAACAACGTCCATTGCATGCATGCACAAATAGGATCAAATAGGATCAAATACTTTCAAAGACAATCAAACACAATAAAAAACATTCAAAAACTACAGGCTCTGCATTCTCCAACCTGGATGATGCGCTGTGCTGGTGGCTTTCTTGTCCGGAGTTACCGGGGTTTCCGAAGGGCGCGCGAAGATGCGCTCGGATTGATGTTGCGAGACGAAATCCCATCTTGCGTTCATCACATGCCATTCTCGATCCATACGTGCAACTCTTGCGTTCCTGGCAGCCCATTCTTGATCCTCACGTGAAGGTCGAACTGTTTTTTCAGGAGTGAGGAGTCCTTGGTATCTCACGGTGTCTCGGCGAACTGGACTTAGAGTTCAAAAGGAACACTAGGGGACATGCTGAAAACATGTCCATCAGTGTTCATGATTGTTGGGAAAGATCTCCAGAAAATAGAAGAACATGATGAAATATGATGAAACATGACAAATGAAAGCACTACAAAATGGATTGTCCATACATCTGCTCATGCTGAATGACAAGACTGGCTGCAACCAAAATGCCACTTGCAGCATCTCCGGTGAAAGTAGGTCCTGGCATAACTACAAAATGATTTGTCTTCTGCTTGCATACATTCTACTCCACCAATTTGCAACAATCAAGAGTATTCAAAAGTATATAAAGGTATCAAAACATACCCTAACATGATGGCCCACTGTACAAGGCATTGCAAAAAATCTCACAAGCTCTATGTTTTTGAGTGTGCATCTGCATCGTGCATTCTTTTTGCAGCGATGTCATGTTTTTGGCAGTTCCTGCGCTGTGGCAAGACCTGAGGACCTGGGCAAGCTACCCAGTCTGCTCTCCAAACAAACAAAGAAACCAAAAGAAACCTCCATTGTCATTTGCTGGGCCCACCCCACAATGCCCAGAAAATGGCATAAATTAGCCAACAATGGAGGAACTATGTAGACAAAGGAAAATCACCAAAAACAAATGGGCCAAGAATAAAAGGCAAGGCATAGCATTTTGTATGCATTGCTTTGGGATAAACACCATGGTTACCATTGGTTACCATGGTCACTGATGGTCACGGCGCTTGCGAATGCATAACCTGAAGCACTAAGCGCAACTGCTTCGGCTACAATTCAACGATCCAGCTTGGCACATCAAGCCTCCACTTGCCTGCCAGCTGAAGAGCTGTCAGATTTTCCGGGGCTGGGACTGAGGTCGATCTGAAGGTTGCTGAGACGTCTCAATTTGGGCCTTGGCGAACCATCAAAAGCCTTCTTCTTCTCCTGGGCCTCTGCAGCCACCTGTGCCATTGAGCTGGATTGTCCAGGAGGGTCCTGGACATCATCAACCTTTCCATCATCCACAGGCAACACATCACTTTTGCCACATCCTTCGGTCATGGAGCCAATGTGTAGGTGACAATGGCTATGGAAATGCTGGTGGTTGTGAACGATGTGGTTGAAATGGTTGTTCACCGCACCATGGTAATGGGTGTGGTAGTGCGAATGCACGGTCTGTCTTCCAGCATCATCCTTCTGCTGTTTCCCGGACTCAGTTGACGAATCGGACTTGTCTTCTGAATTCCACGTCGTAATGGAAATGTCTGAGACTCCAGACTCCTGAGATGCTTGAAGTTCCTGAGAATCAGCCGGGTTGCTCGATGTAGAAGACTCAGGCACCATGGTCTAGACAAAACAGGCTCACAAGGCAGAGGTTCTAAAGGCAGCTAAAAGCTTGTTTCTTGAGCCTTGCTGGGATCCCAGTGCTGGACGCCCCATCTTGTAGACAAAAAGAACCAAATACCCATTGGTTCTCGAACAGTTCCTATGTCCAACCAAGAAGAAAGTTCTGGACAAACCAAAGTGCGCTACCGAGCCCAAGTTCAGCAACCTGCCCCCACATACCCCCACAAATGCTCCTGATTCAGCACAGCGCCGTTCGCGTATTGGGCTTCGATACGAACCTCAGCGAAAACACATGCAAAAAACACTGTGGCAAAATGTTGGAAGTCAGAAGATTACATGATTGCAACCTATATCGAAACATCATGAAACATCATGTACCGTTCAATGTCTATACTTTTAAATACTTTTTAATAATATCTGAAAAGATCTTAACTATGTACCAAGTTGATCCAACTTCTCTGATATGTGAAAGCTCAGTTGGCCTGGGAGGGTAAGACCCAACGCCTTTACACAATGACATGACTGCAATGGTCAAATGAGAAATGGTTTGTCAATGTTTGTCATGTCACCTCGGCATGTATGGGTTTGATTCTGTACGATTCATTTTGTAGAATATACCATTGACTACAGTATCTTTGATTATCTTTGATTACCTTTGCATATGCTTGCATGCCGTCACTGCAGAATGCTTCCACCCTTCCACCCTTGACGCCAGAGCCCTTACCACGCTATAGCACACTTTTTTCACCCACTAAGTGCATGAGTCCGCTTGGACTTTGCCACCCTTGGATGGCTACAGCTGCTCAACGTTCAATCATGACCGAATTATGGACATTCCAATGCCTATTCGTCCTTGCTTGTGTCAAATCGGCTACCCAAAAGCAATGCCCTATGTTTTTGGCAATGCAGGCACAAAGTCAACGGCGTCAGATCGACTTGTTTACACTGCCGGAACAGATGGTACTTGCGTCCTTCCCGACTGATGTACACAACCTCCGGCAACGTTACCTCTTCCATGTGGTGGTCACCAAGTCTTGCCGGCTTCTGCGTGGCATGGCCCGAGCGAGAGGAAGAGGAACAGCAGGAGCAGGCAAGAGCCAGACCAACCCCTAAAGCGAGTCCCATGGTCAAGCCCACTAGGAAGATAAAAAGATCCACAACGTCCATGGCAGCAGAGTGCAGCAAAACAGAATCAAAGTCAAGAATAAATTTTGGCGACGCCCTATGAGTTTGACCAAAGCGCGGCGGATTCGACAAACAGGAGCCTAAGGAGCTAAGACATGCTAAGATCATTCAATATACATTTAACGAAAGATATGAACAATCACAAACATACACAAACTAAAGCAAGAATACATAAACAAATATCAAATATATATATATATATATATGCATATATGCTGTATAAATATACAAATCAATACAATTAAAGAAAACAAAAGAAAAAATACATACAAAATAGATGACAATCTATCACCGTGCCATTGCAATCCACTACACAATCTCATGCCCCATTATCTTTCCCAGGACATGCTTCAAAAAGCCTCCTGCAAGGATGTGAATGCAAATGCGAAGGTTTCCCACTGCTGTCCCACTCAGAAATGTATAAAAGTATGTAATAGTCGGCTTCTCTGCGCTTACGCATTCTTTTTGCAAGTCCTACTTTCCATGTCGGACTTACAGGACTTGTCATTCATTTTATCGCAGTGACTGATTGCTTTGTGCCGAGCCCTGTGATTCTGTAGTCACAAAACATTCCCCTGTATTCCCTCGAGCCCACTTGAACTAATCGCTGCTGTCAAGAAACCTTCTCCTTCAGCAGCCTCTCCGCCGAGGCAAAGGACATTCCCGAACGCAAGGTCGCCTGGGCAAAGCTTTAGTAATGGATCTTGAATGATCTTGATGGATCTTTCTGGTGAACTTGAACATCATTAGCTCAGGTAAGGCTTGGATACTTTCCATTCCTTTCCCTA
>VSDK01001438.1:288929-344865 GCA_009767595.1 Symbiodinium kawagutii
ATGCTCTATTGATATCACGCCTGTAGTTGTAGCTCCGTCAGCATCCTCTGCTCCACCAGCGTCTGCTCCCGCAGCAGGGCCTCAACGTTTTGTCAAGGCAACGGCTGGGAAACAAATTGAAACAAATAAATTGATACAAATGGATACACACAGTCCATGGTGGGTGATAACGGAATGGCGTCAGCTTAAATTATCTTTGATTTTATTGATTATCTTGAAAATCTTGGATTGGGTGGCTAATATTGGCTAATATGATCTACTAACGTATGCTCATACATGTTTATTTTCTTTTTCATTTTTTTCTGATATGTGTTCATTTTGCAACGTATGTGTGAGGGCAGCCCGCTTTCCGAGCAACTTGGGACATAGCAATCTGTAAACCATTCAGAAACAATCCTGAGTTCAAATCAAAAAGGATCCAAACATCCACAAAACAGATTACAACAGATTACAACTTGCAAACCCTTCAAACCCTGGAGTCAACTAGCTGCACCACATCTACCCTTGGGACCGGTTGCTGCCATGACACCGGCGATTGGGACAAGGTTTGCTCCAGCGTTGGCTGCGTCCGGACCAGGTCCTGGCCAGCTTTTGGGATCTTGAATGATCTTGATGGATCTTTCTGGTGAACTTGAACATCATTAGCTCAAATAAGGCTTGGATACGTTCTATTCCTTTCCCGCTATCTATCCCTACATGCCTACAAAATGGCTTGGCTTTGAGATGCTCTATTGATATCACGCCTGTAGTTGTAGCTCCGTCAGCATCCTCTGCTCCACCAGCGTCTGCTCCCGCAGCAGGGCCTCAACGTTTTGTCAAGGCAACGGCTGGGAAACAAATTGAAACAAATAAATTGATACAAATGGATACACACAGGTCATGGTGGGTGATAACGGAATGGTGTCAGCTTAAATTATCTTTGATTTTATTGCTTGTCTTGGAATGTCTTGGATTGGGTGGCTAAAATGATCTACTAAAATATGCGCATATCTAAATATAAATATCTATATATATATATATATATTTATCTATATATATATATATATATAGATAACTTGGGACATAGCAATCTGTAAACCATTCGGAAACAATCCTGAGTTCAAATCAAAAAGGATCAAAACATCCACAAAACAGATTACATCAGATTACAACTTGCAGACCCTTCAAACCCTGGAATCAACTAGCTGCACCACATCTACCCTTGGGACCGGTTGCTGCCATGACACCGGCGATTGGGACAAGGTTTGCTCCAGCGTTGGCCGCGTCCGGACCAGGTCCTGGCCAGCTTTTGGGATCTTGAATGATCTTGAATGATTTTGATGGATCTCTCTGGTGAACTTGAACATCATTAGCTCAGATAAGGCTTGGATATTTTCCATTCCTTTTCCTACATGCCTACAAAATGCTGGGACTCTGGCAAGTTCTATCGGTTTCCCCGCCTGGGCCTAGAGCTGGAGGCTGGCGGGCGGCTGCCCTCTCCTCAGTTGAGCAAATAGGGAAGGTCTACACAATGTATGAATTGGTCTGGTGGGGCAAAAATACTGAAACTTTTCAATATGTAGAAAAAGCAGCATCAGAAAAAACTGGAAGAGAGGAAAATGAATAAAAATAGATGAAGAGAGATGCAAATATAAATAAATTAACATGCATTTTATAGATTAACCATCTTCGCGAATTGCCATTGCACCATGCGCTGCCATAGCATACCAACACACTCTTGCCATCTTTTCCCACATTCTCTCAACCCACCAGACTGTCGCGGTGAAAACGCTTGATGCTCAGCGAACCTCTGACGCATCTCGCTTACACGAGGGAATGATGATTCCTAGCTACATGTGTTTGGCGCCTGGCACATTGCCACGGCGCGTGAAGCGGAAGTTTATGGGATTTCTCCTCGCCTCAAGACATTGGCCTTTAGCCAGCACATCATGAGGGCTCCGCAAAACTGCGCAGGCCATTTGGCAGATTTAGCCAAATCAGCACCACCCTGCCATCCACGCTTTCCCGCCTTTGTTGTTATCTTTTTGTGGTAGTCCTGGGTCTGCAGCTTTGTGCGGCCAGCATGACGTCTTGAGACCAATGAAATCTGGAGAAATGGCACAACATCGGTACATTTGGATGTAGCAAAATCATACCCATGTATCCAAACATCTGGAATGTTTGCTTCTATATCCTGAATCAAATGAATACAAAATGAGTTGAAGTGAAGCGAACAAAAACACAAACAATTCCATAAAATTTAACACAACGTAATGCAAAGCGCAGGTCTCAAGGGGAAAGCTTCAGCCAAGTTTCCAAAGGTCGTCTGCGTCTGGCTTGTCGTTTGGCAAATCTGTCCTGCGTAAGCCAGGAATACATCACATCATCACGGTTCAGAATGGTGATAGTGATGTAGCACGTTCTAACATAAATCATATATCTACAAAATGCCATGGCTGATAATTTCAATCACCACCAACAAGGACATGCATGTGTTCCCTGCATGCTGCAAATCTTCCTACATAACTCTGCCATTCTCTGCATATATATACTGCTCAGCCGCGCAATTCAAACCCCAGCCCACCCACACACACACAACCCACTTGCCCGAGACTCCTTGATGCCAAGCCTCCGTTTCTTGGTGAGCGTCTTGTGTAATGACGCCACTGTACTGCAGCAACACATCCGTTTCAAACGTCAAAAAACATCAAAAAGCAGCAAAGTCTTCAACCAAGAAACCATCAAGATCATATCGTCCCAGGTCTATCAATGCCCTGTTTGAAACCGTTGGTCGAAAGCAACTGAAAGAAACATCAGAATCATTAAATCATAAAGCACTTCGCAAGAGATGATGGCTTGCCACATTGTCCGAGCAAAGAACATCCGGATGCCCCACGCCTCATGTTCGTCATCAGATGGGTTGGCTTTGGCAAGTCATGGCCGTACAGACCAAGCCACAGCATTGTGCAAGACCTAAGCTTGCCACATCGTAGGCACCCAACAGAATTCAAATCCTCACTAGTGGCTTTACATTATGGAATGTCTGGACTCAACACACTACAAAGTTCAAGTCATTTTGTAAGCATGCCCGACCCAAACCACCATGCGAGGGACCAACAGAAATCGAATCCTCAAACCGGTGGCTTTACATTATGGAATGCCTGCAATCAACACACTACAAAGTACAAGTCATTTTGTAAGCATGCCTAACCCACAAGAAAAGACATGCCAAAAAACATCCAAAAACATCCAAACAAACGGAAACAAAATGAAAAAGGACGGAAAAGCTTATTAACAACTGTTGAACCACTGGACCCCCTACAATTCCATATGCTTAAAGCCAAGAAACAAGGTCATCATCTGGGCAAGTTCCAGAAATGAAGGCTGGGAAAACCCCCAAGACTGCTGAGGTTGTTCAGCCACCAGCCAAACATCCGGGCGCAACAAATGGAAGACCTTCATGCAAACTGCCTGTGGGGCCGGTGCATGTGACTAGTAGCTGTATCAGTCCTTGCGCTAAGCCCACTGCAAATTCATGTGTCTCTGCAACTTGATGTGAAATTCTAAAGCCTATATGTCAGTGTGCTTCTCCCCTCGACACAAACATCCACAGACAAAATCAGAAAACGATGACCTAATAAATCAACATAAAGAAGTCAAGGTGCCCAATTCAGCCAAACTCTGTTCGCCAAGCGAACCTTCCACCGGCTGGTGTCTCCGGTGGGGTTATCAAGGCTCCTCTTGTGAACAGACTGGCAGGCCGGCCCAAACAATGAACAAGGTGGAGCTGCAACGGCTAGGCCGTTTCGAAAGAGCCTCAGCACAGAGGCGCAGAACTGAGGATCACGGAACCTAACAAAACAAAACATTGCGCATGTTGCTGGAAGGTTTCCCACTACAAAATCATTTGCTTGATGTTAATGGGTGTTACTACAAAATGATTTGCGTACTGTTAATTGGTATTTGTAGGTATTTGTATGTATTTGTTTGTACTAGTTAGGCGCAGCTGGCCATCCAGACACCTGAATGACTGACAAGGAGCCGCATGAGTAGGCGGAGTAGAGATTGGCAACCGTTCAATGTTGTGACATCATGGTTTCTGTCAATCTTGATGTCGTAGGAACATGCAGTCAGACCACTCCGCATCCATGCCTTTGAGACTGTCTGACTCGCTCCAAAAATATCCACCACATGGTACAGTGGCCTATCAGTCAGCCCATTGGCAAACTGTGCCAAAATGTCGACCGACTCTTCTGCCTTGAACCACCTGAATGCACATACAGGGGTGGATGATCAAAGTGCTCCATTCCAAAATCACAAAATTCAGGTCCACCCTGCAAATCGTAGAGAAACCCATGCAAACACATCATTATGTAGGTCTTACTCACTCAAACATATTCAAACATATTCACTCATATCCATACCTTGTGACACCAGGATTTTCATCTTTCATCCTTCCTCATTCCTTTCTCATCCTTTTTTCATCTTTTTTCATTTTTTCTCCACATGAAACCAACTGAGATCCACCAGCAAATTGTCACAGGAAACAACTTGTCCATGATTGCGCAACCCAGTGGCGTCTCTTCTTGGCCCAAGCAGGTTACGTCGTCTGAAAGAGGTGGCAGTTTGACACCGGCAGCGCCAAGGGCTCCAAGCAGGAGCATACTCATCACGTGCATCATGCCGAGTTTGGCCATGCACAGACTAAAGGCGAAGGGGCAGTCTTATGCTATATTCCCTGATGTTCTTCTTAGACCCCCTCAAGCCAAATGCTGAGGAAACGCATGAGCCCGGACCGACCCACGGTGAAACAATGTCAAAGCATAGCACGCACGCATCCATCCTAACTCATGCCCATCTGGGTGGCCATGGCACACAGACTGCAGTTCCGGGAACCGTCTGTTGGCACCCAAACCCTGCATGCCAAGATTCCCGCAGCATAGGCCGCACACTTGAGATTCTCAGCGATGTAATCCACTGTTGCTGGTTCCTGGGCATCAGCACATTGTAGGAATGTGTCGCTAGATGCCTGCCCACTCACATGCACGTTTTCCAAAACTGAGAGGAAGAGCAATGATGCGTTGCCACCCCAGTGGTTTCAAAGGTTGATTGTGAGAAGAAAAATAAAGAAATTGCTGGCCCGTGCTGTACTCCTCAACTAGCCTGCCAAGAAACTCATCGTAGAAGATATGGTGATGGCTCGCTCGATCTTTCCCGAGATGGGTCACACCCACATGGCTGCAGCGTGTGACTCAGATGGCAAAGCCGCACGCAATCAATGCACAACCTCTACAAAATCAGGCTTCTCATCGAAGTCAATAATAATAATGCTATATAATGCTTAGAATAGGGGGGCATTTTCAAGTCCAAAGACATCCAGCCCAGTGATGATCCATGTCCATCCAAATCCACTCACTAATTATGCTTGTTCATTGCCTTCAAACCCGGCAAAACCGCATGCAATCAAAGCAGGGTCTCTACAAAATCAGAATTCTCTTGGACATCATTTGCAGTTAACCATTTTGTAGACCAAATGCCCAATACTGATGACCCATGTGGGCTCCGTATCCCTGTTCATGGCCTTCAAACATCCCACTTGGCTTATGATTCAGAATTAACCTACATATTTCTATATATTTCTTGCAAAAATACAGATTGACTTTCTGACATCAACTTTTCAACCCCCCGCAGAAATCTACATAGACAAGTGACTCCAACAGTTCCTTGATGCCGACCATTCCGCTGGCGGTACATCCGCTGAGCAAAGCCCAACCGGGCAAATGGTCGGGCAGCCCGGCGGAGGTGAAGCCATAGCAGTAATCAAGTCAGGGGGCGTCAATGAAAACAGGGAAAGGAGACGACAAACACTGAGCCAAGAAGTTACGCAATGTTGCTGCACAGTGAACTGGTGAAGCGAGACTAAAGCCATACTGCTTTTGTCAGTTGACTTCATTTTTTGATCTTTTTTGATTTTTCGGCACGTCCTGCCCCCCCCCCTACAGATCTTAAGAAAAAATCATGTATAGATATGTATAGATAGATGTTAACCTATTTAATTGGCCCTCTACGTTTTGCGAAGGCCAGGTTGCTCTCGGTGTCCCTGGGGAACAGCTGTTCAAAACCATTGAAAATCACTAGATAATGAGTGTGCCCCACCACAGAACGGTCGAGGCACAAAACCAGCTCAGTTTTCAACACCAAATCTAGCTGATTGCATGGCTCTACGTTTTCTCAGGGCCCAGTGCCACATGCTGGTTGCCAAAATTGGCCCTCTACGTTTTGCGAAGGCCAGGTTGCTCTCGGTGTCCCTGGGGAACAGCTGTTCAAAACCATTGAAAATCACTAGATAATGAGGGTGCCCCACCACAGAACAGTCGAGGCACAAAACCAGCTCAGTTTTCAACACCAAATCTAGCAGATTGCATGGCTCTACGTTTTCTCAGGCCCCAGTGCCACATGCTGGTTGCCAAAATTGGCCCTCTACGTTTTGTGAAGGCCAGGTGGAATTTAGCATTCCCCAGGAAATGTATAGGACCAGAAATCCCTTTTACAAAATGTATTAAATTTTGGCCTTAGCCCCCCCCATTTCGTAGAGGAAATTCCAATGGGGATGTGTTTGTGTGTATGTGTGTATGTGTCGCGTGTATGGGTTTCGTGTATGCGTGCCTGCGTGCATGCGTCTATGCGTGCATGTGTGTATGTGTATGTATACGTCTATGTGTATGGATGTCATGATATAAGGATGTATGGATGGATGTATGAATGGATGGATGGATGACCGCAAGTCACAAAATAACACTCCACTGCACTGGTTTGACTTCCTTAAGTAC
The DNA here is from genome assembly GCA_009767595.1 of Symbiodinium kawagutii. NCBI lineage: Eukaryota > Dinophyceae > Suessiales > Symbiodiniaceae > Symbiodinium > Symbiodinium kawagutii. Next base: position 295,739 of record VSDK01001438.1, read on the forward strand.
AAGTCAAAATGGTTTGAATATGTTCGTCTAAAACATGTGAATGACAAAAATCCAAGACATTAGATTTGATTTTTTGACTTCCTCAAGTTCCTCAACTAAGTACACCCCAGTTAGGCTGACAAAAAAAATCAGAGTGATTATTTGACTATCTTAAATGCACCCCAGATCAACCAAGCGCGAATTAATGACTCAGGAATTGATTTCAACCATTGTGTCACCATGAGCCTATCATGAACCAATCATGAACCAATCATGAACCAACCATGAACCAATCATGAACCAATCATGAACCAACCATGAACCAACCATGAACCAACCATGAACCAACCATGAACCATCAACTAACCATCAACTAACCATCGATTCATCAGCTTATCGTTAATCATCCGCCAACCATTCATCAAACATGAATCTCCCTCAGTTGAGCATCTTGAACTGGTTCTTCGTTCCATGATGACGCACCAGAACTACAGGTTTTTCCTGTGCTATTTTCCATGGTTTTTCGATCATGTTCCGTGGTTTTCCATGGCATGTTGGCAACAAATCCACGGCTCTCAATGGTATTTTCCATGTTCTTTCCGATTTTTGCCCGCAAAAAAACAGCTTTTCATAGCTTTTCCATGGTCTTTTCCATGGTTTTGCGGGAACAAACAAGGTGAACTTCAGCCATCTTCACCCTGCTCGTGACCCTGCTTCCAGCTCCAGCTGGACCCCCATCCGTTGCCGCGTCGCCTCGAGGCTCCTCCACCGAACTCATCCAGCGCCCCGCGAAGACACCGTCGAAGAAGGCTGCGGTGTCGTCGTCTGCGAGCGCTGGCGGAGGCTCCAACGGTGGTGGTTTCCGACCCGGGAGGAGCACGACCCCAGGGGTGCCCCGGGAGGATGGAGCATGGGAGAGGTGATAGCTATGATGACTATATGGCTGATTAAAAATGATGAAGTGGATTTAGTGAATCTAGTGGCAATTTTTGGAGGGGTGATAGCTGTCATTGCTATGAATTCAGGCGCCATTTTTGAGTTTGGTTGATTTAGTTCACGAGTTGGCAGTTGATTTAGCAAACCCCTCTTAGTTGATTTAGTTCCCTAGGGTAACTACTATAGTTCTGATGGTTGATAGCTAGAATTTCATGGCAAGACTTCACCAACCCATCATGTTTGGGGGTTGTAGCTCATCATGGTGAGGTTGGGAGGTGATCGAAGCCGGGCGTAAGCATGGGGAGCCACCCCTTTTGAGGTGGATGAACCACGGTGAAATGAAGCGGCTCACGATTGGTAACCGAAAGTTGGGGCCGGTGTCGATTGATACTACTGGGACAATATCGTTGTTTCAAGAACAGTAGCATCGGGAGAGAATCATCAGAGTGACCTTTCAGGATGTCTACAGGACACAAGAAGACCCAAAAGTACTTACAAGTTACACATTGGGATGATCATGGATGATCAGCGATACATATCGATATGTAGCGGATGACAAGCTGCAACAAGCGAACGCTTTCTGGCGTGAGACAGCATCACTGGGTGATCATGGCCCAGCTGCGCTTATGGCGATGCAACATGATGCATCAGGATGCGGCAATGTGGCGCAGTGGGTCAATATTAAGCAACCAACGTTCATGGGGGGATGATCACAGACAAGAGTAGTGGGACAACGAGCTGGAAAACAATCAATTATAATGACCAACCAAACCAAAGATAAAACAGCCAGGTGAATGATGGGGGAACCGGGGGACAGGGTGAACTGAGCAGCCATGTCTGAAAGGGCTGTGACGACTTGGCTACGGCTCAACGAAACGGAGAGATCTTCTAGGCGGCGATCGAAGCTGAACATTTTTTGGGTTCCTGGTAGCTGGTTTCAGCCCCTGCTAAATGTATGAGTCAATCAACCAACGAAAAACTAAAAGGTTTGAAAACACCAGCGGTAGGTTCTATGAGTCTGAAATCTATTTTTCAAGGTAAGTATAAGACTAAGGGAATATGAAAAAAGGTTTGAAAACACCAGCGATAGTCGCAAGCTGACCGCAACCTCTTAATGGCTGATCCAGAAATAAAAAAATAACCCCTAACGAAATCACTACCACATGATTGGAATGACTAGCAAGTTGCGGAACTATTGGTGAACAGAGTAGTCATTGATCAAACGCTGATTAAAAAACAACCAAACAGAACATCAATTTGCCACTCATCAACCACAGAAACAAACGTTAATCAACAACCACAGTAACAACCGTTAATCTCTACCCAAGCACGAATCAACCGGGGAAACGTGCATCAATGAACAAAAACAGTAACCATGAATCACTGATCAAGCACAAATCAACCACAGAACCAGCCAATAATCAACTATTAAGTAACCATTAATCATTAATCGACCATGAACCACGAATCAACCACAGAAAAAACGGTTGCTCAACCATTCAGTAACCATCAATCAATCATGAATGAACCGCGAGCTCACAAATCAACCTACCGTCCTTGGATCTGTTCCTTCAAAGCGCTTTCCGGGCACCGTGGAACCAGCAAGCGCCTCCGCCGCTGTTGGGAAATCTCACGGACTTGATCATGATCCTCCGAGCGAGTTCATGGAAACAGGGCGGATCCTCCCATAATGATGGAAAGGGTACGTCGCATATGTGTGTATATTGGTATTCCGTTGAAGGAACGCAGTGCTGTGGATGTTTTTCATTATATCCCGCTGTAGGCGCGGACAAGACTACGTGTGTTTTTCTTATATGGTTTAGGAGTGACATGGAGTGACATAGCCCGGAATGTGTTGTCGTCATTGGTTGCTGCCGTTTTCGGCGGAAACCGACTGGGGGATTTGAAACGGACAAGTAATGAAAGCCGCTGAGACAACTTCACGTATGAAAGAAATTCCAAGTAATGCATAGTCCATGAGAAATTTTACTATAATCTATCCGTGTTTAATGAAAGGCTTAGCCATAGTAATTGCTTTCAGTGACTACCATCTGGTTTCACCCCTCCCTGTAGCTCTCTAGCTTCCCTTTTAAAGGGATTTAGGAATACCCCTGGCTCCTTAGCTCCCTGAGAATCACCAGCTAGGTGAACAGCCCTACTGCCCATAGCTATGGGTCTCAAAAGTTGGGATCAGCTGCAAAGGCTTGTGAAAAGCTTACCACAGTCGACCCCGCTTGGTCCTCCAGTGTCGTTACCTCTCAACGTGATGTGCCGTGATGTGTTGTGGTCAGGACCTGGTAATTTGATATCTGTAGCTGGTGATTTACTATCAAATCACTACAGTGGATTGATATGGATCTCCCAGCAAAGGGTCCTTCATTCCACAGTTACACTCGAGATGTGACATTTTTTAAGCACAGCAGGACACCATTCTGACAGCAGCACTGCGCGCATTGAATCCGGTCTTCGGAGCAGCGCAGCAGCTTAAGCTCTGGAGGGTCATGTCGTCAGCCTGTGCCACCTGCATCTATTGTGTCTGATCTTGGTGTGGGGCTGTCATGGGAAGGTACCCCATGGTACCCCTACCGGCGCTGCAAGTTGTAGGCCAAGATTGGCCATCCTTAGTTGCAACCCCCCAAAAGGATGAGCGTTTTCACAACCATGCCACCGTGGCACGCCACTGTGATTAAGAACCGCAACCTACCAATACGCGTATCCAGGGAAGGCATAGCAAACATCGCAGCTGCAACATAGTAGGTGATTGTTGGCACAAGCCGATCTGCACGACTTCTCAACCCTGTGGACAGTTTTCAGCTCACTTTGGAGCTGCAACAGGCGTCGCACTGCACCAGCTACGTAGCCACTGTGTCCAAAACGACGACCCGGTCACCGGGATACCGATTTTGCTTGCTCGTAAACCACTTCTACCACCGGCGCCCCACCAACACCAGCTGTTCACAGCGCCGTGGCACGACCGTAGCCGGAGCTGAACTGCATGGAGGTCTGCCTGGGTCTGTTCCCAGCAGAGGTCACCGAGCACTTCACCAGGGCCCTCACAGCAGCAATGCCATCGTCGCTGATGGCGTTGTAATCCTCGCAAGGCGTCACCGTAACAGGGAGGGGGGGAGAAAGCTACAGGGTCATACCTTGAGGTGCCTTCAAATCAGGTGGATAAGGGACATAAACAGTGATATTCTGTTTGTGGTTTCAACCCCTCCTATGAAAACTATGCTTGTCAACCTACCATTTGTTGATAGTTACCAGGGAAAATAACGAATGTTCGAAACCAACAACCAGTATTGGAGTGGCGAAATAGCCGGGCTCCTGATAACACAGACCGACTTGTTCAGTTGGGTAGCGGGATTGATCCTCAAGATCCCTCAAGCTACTGCTTTGGCTCCGGTTTGACACTGCACGTTGTGTTTGTTGGAACCACTTTGGGGTGGCCATGCACGTACCCTAATAGACCCCAATTGATGGGCAGGTAAGGGGACAGCACAAACGAGTCGATGGCCCCAGCTGATATCAAAACTGCCCTGCTGATCCTTGTAGCGTTCTTTCCCCAAGATGTCACACCTAAATTAAAGGCACTTCAAGGCAAGTACCGATCATAAGTGTACATCTACCTATCGGCACATCAACCTAATCCGACCTCATCCAACCCTATCCGTGCAGTTGCCATTGTAGTAGGTAACCTATCCCAAACAGGAATGGTACAAATGCTGCTGGCTACCAACTCTAATAGAAACTGGAAGCATAATAGGGCAATCAAATTTTGTTGAGCTGTCATTTCTTGACGCATGAGTCCTGGTAATGCCAATGGTGAAGACGCTTGACAGCCTTCACCTTGAGGATTCAAAGTATGCAAGTGACATTCCCCTATACCGATACCATAGATCAGGGGTTCCTCTAAAGAATTTCGAGGACGAGGATCAAAACCATGATGAGGGTGATGATGATAACAACTATGATAATTGATGATGACGACGATTGATGACAAGTAATGATGATTGATGATGATTGCTTGCTTGCTTGATTGATTGGTTGGTTGATTGATTGATGGATGGATTGATTGATGGATTGATTGATTGATCGGTTGGTTGATTGATTGATTGATCGATCAAAGGATCCATCGATCGATCGATAGACTGATGGCGATGATGGCGATGATGGCGATCCACTTTGAACCGGCGCACCCCCCAATCCCCCAGAACGCTCCACCCTTCGCCCCGTCCAGTTCTAAGGTCTGCAGGGTCTCGTGGTTACTGAGAGCATCCGATAAGGCCTCAGGAAGGCAAAGCCTAAGAGCCTGGGCAAAAAATACCCTCCAGTAAACTAACATGGCGATGGATTTTAAGCATATTTCATAGTGAAACCCTCGGAAAACAGCAATAAATGGTGGATCTTTCATTGCCAGGTTAGTTTACAAGAGGGTACTTGATATGGTGATTAATAGAACACATATTAAAACATAATATTGGTTCAAAAAAAATATGTAAATTTTGATTCTAACATCAAAATTTCAGTAGACCTAATATCAAAACTATTACAACTAAAACTTAGTATAGAAAACTAAAAAATCCAATATCAACAATCCATATTTAATACAACTTATATCAAAACATTTTTTAATCAGTGTCAAATGCAAAAAAGGAATTGTATTGAATAACAATAGTAAGATTTGCTAAAATACTACAATCAAGAGCTGGAAAATAATCATGTTGGCACAGTGGTATGTGAAGCCTAATGTCTGAAAGTGGATGGCACAAATGGCTCTATTGTCTATCAAGGGGGTAGTGATCTATCAATGGTAGCTGATATAACCTCTATCTACTAAGCTGATTTAATGATGGTTAGTATGCTAATATGTATGAATATTTAAATATTGAAATGCGTGTGTTGATATCCACTTGCCAGATTCGTCAATCCTTGTGCCACGAACCGTTGCCAGTGGCTGGACAAATGCGATAGCCATGCCATGGATCTGACGATCTGAGTCTCTCACTTGGGCACCCTCATCGCTGATGTTGTTTTCCTAGGGATGGTCGTGCGCAGGTCGCAAGCAAAAATTGTGCACATATGTGCAGAGAAAGTCAGTCGAACATCCCTGAAGCTCAAGCAACAGCGACCATTGCCACCCATTACTTGCCAATGTTAAACTAGTTGGTGGTTTCAACCCCTATGATAAATATTATTAGTCAACCAACTACTTGTTAATGATTGCTAGTGAAAATAAAAGTATTTTAAAACACCAACTAGTTAAACGTTACCAAATCGTCGTTACACACTCACATGAGCTGACCAGCAAAACAAAACACAAGCCCTGATTTCACCACCATTAGCCCCTATTGGCCATCATTCACATCCTTTATCCCACTACATCCACTACCAACCATATCTACCTCTAAACCATCTGAATAAACCCTTACCATTCCCACCAACAACCATGAACAGTAGACCCATCAATTACCCTCCAATATCAATAGTGGATTTTCTCCTTCCAGGTAAGGGACTGCCAGAGCGTAACCATACTCAACCATCCACAAAGACATGTGCACAAAACGTTGCAGGTCCATCCAGGCTCATGGCCAAATTGAAACATTAACGACTTGCCCTTCTCCAGGCACAACCGCGGTTGTAATCATCCTTGGTGGATCATCCTTTTGATGTGAACCCCGGATGAAGCTAAACCCAAGATCTTCATAGGAGGTATCCCCCAGTTAAGCCAACTGGTTTCCCATGAAGATGGTATACTTAATCAACCTATGGTTTATTAATCTGGGGTTAACATTAAATGCCTGCTTTTATTAATTCAATTGAATCATGGTTGCTGACCATCCTTGGTGAACTGTATTAGCTTATGAGGAATCGTGGCCGTTGTTATCATCAGTGTAAAATGCCCTAAGCCTTCTCCGAACGGCTAGTCTTGAGAGCACACGTTCAGCAACAGAACTGCAGCACTACCATGATTCATTATGATTCATTTCCGACCACTATCATGATGATTTTGGTTGGTGTCAACATGAAAATATACTCAAGTCAACCAACCATCTGTTAACCTGTTAAGAGTTGCTAGGGAAAATAAAAATGTCAATGAAATCACCAACTGGGTAGTTTTTAATCACTATTTTCTCACTAAGAATTGCTAGGGAAAACACATCCTCAAAACCATCAGCCAGTTAGTCATGTGGCCCCGCAGTTTCCACCACCCCGCAACGTTGCGCACCGACGGAGCTTCGGCCAGGCCCAGAAAAACCAGGCGCCGGTTGGAGCGTAAGGTCTGCGACATGGCCTGGTTCCCGGTGGCAGATGAGCGGTGGAGCTCGTGGTTTATTCATGGCTTGAGCAGCCATTGAGTGGTTACTTAAAGGTTACTAGTGGAATGGTTACTTAATGGAATATGGTTGTTTATTCATGGTTGATTCACGGTTGTTTGATTAGTAATGGTTGTAATCCATGGTTTATTGTTGTGAAGCTCGTGGGTTAACCCATTTATCCATTTATTTATGGTTGACTGATGGTTACTTAATGGTTGAGCAGCCGTTGTTTCTGTGGTTGGCTAATGGAATATGGTTCATTAATGGTTACTGAATGGCTGATTAACGATTGTTGCATGGTTGATCAATGGTTGTTTGATTGGTGAATTCATGGTTTTATTGATGCTGATTACTGGTTGATGAATTTGTTGATTCATCTAAATGGTTGATGAAGGGTTGTTTCTGTGGATTTTTGAGTGGTAATTCTTGTTACTGTGGTTGATCAGTGGTTAAATGGTTGGTTGTTGGCTCATGGCTCTCATTGGTGTTTAATTACCAAGAATTAATCTTTAACTAGCAACTAATCATTCACATTCATTTCCTCATGCCGAACAAGCATTCATCGCGGCAAACGAGGGAAGCCGTAGTGGCTGATGGTTCATAATTAATGCCCATGAAGAATGATGGATAGCTATGAACAATGCCCAACAGTTTTAGTCGATATATTCAATTCAAAAGGAATTGTTGTTGTTTTGCTTGACTTGGTCGACTATGGCTTGATTGAAACAACTGCCTGATGTGATGGAGTTCACAACTAAATAACCACAATGCCGGCAGGAAACAGCTTCCGTCTTGAGCTACAAATTAATTCACATCATACAAGGGGTAACTTCAACGATTTCAACGTCTGTAGCGTTGCAGTCAGCCTATCAACATACTTGGGGGTCAAATGTGTAAAACCGTGAGACCTGCCCAAAACACAACTTGGTTAGATCGGTCAACTCTGCGCTGGTAAAGCTGAGAATTATTATCCAAACCAAGGGATGGATTATGGCGACGTGTTCGGCATGTGGGTACCATCGCATGGTCGCTTTCTGGACCAACAAATCGTGAAGACCTATGGGACCCAAACACAGCAGGGCAGAGCTGCGAAGACTTGTAGACAGAGACCCAAACCCTTGCGAGCACACCCACAAACAAAGACGAACATAAAACCCGGTTGGCAATGAATCTCGGCGCCCAAAATGACCATGTCACAACCATATCAACTGGTCAAAATCAGAATGAAGAAATCATGCAGAACTTGCATTTACTCATCAAATCTCAGTGATGCTGCCCCGTGTTTCACAGCTTGTCGCGGTGCGCCTTGATGCCGAAGTCATGCAGGCGATTGGATGCCAATTCGAGGGACCTGCGGGATCCAGCTGAGGTCCAAGTTGCCAGCGCCCCCCCCTGGCTGAAAGGTGCTTCTCGATCAACTGATCTAAGGGGAGTTCTGGTTGGGCATCTTGTTGTGGGGGAAGGAGCTACGACTTGAGAGTCATGCTTGCATCTGCTTCGGAAGCTCCCCAGGATGAAAAAAATCGCATTGATGGTCATTGGCCTCCAAAATTGCTTACATCAATCTGCTCTGGAAAAGGATCCAGAAAAATAATCGCAACGCATTGATGGTCACTGGCTACCATCTGGTTTCACCACTCCCTGTAGCTCTTTAGCTCGCTGCCCTTTCAAGCTGGGATTGAACGGGATAGCCCTGGCGAAGCGAAGCTCGCTCCCTGAGAATCACCAGCTAGTTAACCCTTGCTAATGCTCATAGCCAGCTGGCAGTGGGTCAGTTCACCCGGCGGCCCGTCCCCCTGGTTCCCCTTTCATTAACCAGGCGGTTTTCACCAGCTGCAGCCCATTGAAACAGCTCGTTTGAAGCAGCCTCCAACGCCGCCGCAACGCGCGTGATCGGGTTTCCGTCGCCTGAGAATGTCCATCTCCACCAGGGCCGCCATGGCTTTGGCGCCTGCGACCCTGAGATCGTTGGACGACAGGTCCAGGTTCAACTCGACCACCATGGCCTTGCCGCCTGGGTGCCATGCCCCGGGGAAGGCGATTGGACCACTGGAATTCTGATGGAAAACCAACGCTTGGAGCATGGCAAACTAACGGAAATGCTAGGCTTATAGGAGTCCTTAGGACCCCAAAAAAAAACAGTTGGATGTGGAACAAACCTCATCAAACATCCACGAGAACCACGATGCAGATGAAGCCTAGCTACTCATTGGGCGAAGACTGGTGCCAAGAAATGTGTGAGATATGGTATGTACATCAATGACATGAGAGATTCTGCTGGTTTTTTGCCTTCCACATTGGACTTCTCTTGCATCTTAACTTTTCTCTTGATGCCATCTCCCAGTTCTTGGTGGGTGCCTTCTCTGCGTTGAGGTTCATCAGTCTTCACCACTACTAAACTGTATCAGACATCACTGTGAGCAAATTCTAGTGCCTAAACAGCCTTTATCTCAACCAACATCAGCCATGACAAGCTCATAGCTATGATTTGATGATGTGATGAGCCCATCGTAGCCATATGGCGGATGGATGCGCACGCCAGGTCGCAAGCATCATTCTCCCCCTCCTTGCCTCGTAGGACTTGGGTGATCATGGTCGCACCTTCCTCCTGCGGCCGGCCCGGCACTTTGCACAAGCTGCCTATGGGAAAAAAACAGCAGGTGGATGGAAAAATCCAAGGTTCATGGGACCACTAGTTATTTACCATTAGTTGTTATAACCATGAGGTATATAGCATCATAGTTATCCATTAGCCAGTTTTGAATCAACCATTAGGTATCAACAAGTTCGTTAATCATTACAGTTATCTATCCTCTGAATTCATTAACCGTTAAGTCAATGTTCTTTATTTTTCTCAATTCACCTGGGATTGAAGGGTCAAACTGCACATACACATACACAAAGTTGGCAAAACGATACACCCCCAGTGATTGTTGACGTTTTTTCCAGCTATTTCTTTTTGATAACTACCCTCATGAACCGTTGGATTGTGGCATCAACCACTATTCACCATAGACTAGTAACCACATATTGTTGCTATTGTTGACCAACATTCAGCATTTTACAACCATAGAAACTCCATCGAAAATCCCACGGTTTGCCCTGAAAAAAACAAACAATATTAACCATCATCAGCCATCAACCGCACGTTCGCCATGGATTCGTTGCCTGCAAAAAGTTCTCCGACAGGTTCACTGTGGTCAACGTTGGCACTTGCAGCCTCCAGGCCATTACCGTGAGGGGGGCCCCGGAAGGGGGGTATAGTTTATTTTCCATGCCTATGTTCCTTTTTTGATGCTCACTTTTATGATATGTGACTTGTTTCAGTTCGAAACTCAAGCTCACAATGCCGGTGTTCTACATGAGTCGCTCCTCCTGTTAGTGTGATTCCAAAGTGGTTGGTTGCTTTCTGTTGGAGCCCTGATCTTCTTGCTCAGCATGCAGATTTTTTTTCCTGCTGTTCCCCCCTTGCATGGATGATAAGACCACCTGACGGAATGTCTATAGGAACTGATTGGTTAGTGCGCCAAGAGATTTGCCAAGTGGTTGGCAAGCCCACTTGCTACTTGTAAACTTTTTGGGCATTCGCTTTCAAAGCCTGGTTGATTGTTAATCCCGCGACACGAAACCTAAGAGTAGGATTAAGACAATTTCGTGGACTATAAACCTCAACAGTTGTTAATCATCCAATTAAATTAACTATTTGATTCTTGTTGACTCTTATGTCTGATCTAATTGATTACAGTAATGAACCATCAAGTTGTTGATCATCCAATTCTTGTTGATTCTTGGTGTTTGTCGTCCAAGCTGAGCAGTTGAGTAACGGCACTGCTGGCTAAATGGTAGTGAATAGCCAGTCAAATTCCGCATACCAACAAGAACATGTGAGCATTGTGAGCCACTGGAGCCCTGCCGAATAATGCTTGCTGATGATTGAATCGTTTTGGAGAGGAGAGAGCTTGGCAATCAATAGTTCCGTAGGATGTAAGCGGGAAAAAAGGGCAAGGATAGCGACAACAACAGTAACAACAGCAACAGCAACCGCAGCAACAATAGTGGCACCAGCAACATCAATCACAACAAAAACGTGAACAACGACAGCAGCCATGATCATGAACACAATCCGACACATTAGCACTGGTTTTCCGCTCTCAGTGACAAAATGCAAGAATCGACTAAACAAACAAAAATAAACACATGTGGATTGCTGCTGCCGTACCACACCTCCATCCCATTTGTTTTGTTGAGCCGCCACCACTGTGTGTGTGTGTCATTCAACAGGGTCCGCGCAAACAGTCAGCTCCGTTCTCAGGCTTACCTGATAGCCCCATGCCTAGGATGAAAAATGCTGGGAAACTGACCAGGAACCCAAAAACCACATGCTTTTTCACCGCTATAAGCGATGATGTTTTGCACAACTAAGCCAAGCTAAACCACTATAAATCATAAATGATCGATTTTCCACCACCAAGCTAAACCATGACAATTCAATTATACATGTTCCAACCAGGTTGCAGCTTGTCATTGCCGCAAGTTCTTTGGTTGGCACCTTCAAGGAGCCACGAATGGTCCTTCGTCTGGCCAGCGGTGCCGCCAAGGCGCATGAGTTCTGCAACCACTTGCCCTGCCTAGCGGGACGAGATGGCTGCGCAATGCCAAGGGAGGAAAAGAGAGTTGGGTTGATATGGGTGTTTCTCAAAATAGAGGGCCTAAAAAGTGGTTGGTTTATCACTATAAATGACTAGTAATGGATGATTTGGGGGTACCCCTATTTTGGGAAACCCCCATATGGGTGTTTCTCAAAATCGGGTAAACTGTGAACCAAAAATGATTTGGGGGCCCCCCTATTTTGAGAAACCACCACATCTATGTACCTTGACCCTCAGTTACCCAAAAACAATGGCTGAAAGTCTGTTAAAGTCCCAAAATAATCGGCGTTAATCACAAAAAACATGAGGTAATTCGGAGTCAAGGTGTGGGGATGTCTCAAAGTAGGGAACCCAACAAATACTGCCTGGTTTATTATGATGTATATGGTTCATATAAAAATAGTATTTGGGGGTTACCCCTATTTTGGGAAACACCCATATGATCACATGTGTGTGTGTGTGTATGTCTGTGTATGGGTGTATTGAACTGAAGTACTGACTAATGGTGAGGATGTGAGCCAATCAATTTAGATGCAAGATGGAAATTACATGCATACATAATTGCATGCAACTATACAACTGCGCGCATTGCACACCAACATATATACACATATGTTATGTGTTCTCTTTGAAACAGTAGTAGCAAATCTGCTGAAAACACATCTGGAAAACCAGTGTCTAGTTAAATGCTTTCAGAATGCGACAGCAGCCACGGCAACAGCATCATTCCTGTAGCAACAGGCACAACTGCGGCAGTTCCTTGGTATCAAACGAATCGTTCAATACAGCCCTTCCCGCGGCAAAAAGAATCACCCTCCACCACCCTATTTGGTTTTTGCACTGCTGGTAGCTCCTTGGCTCCACCTTTAAAGGGCTACAATGATGGCTCCGAATCGTTCCCTCCCACCTGCCAGCTTCAAATCCATGCTGCTTACTGACCCCCGCTGCAGCGCGGCCTTTGGCCCCAGCAAGTTGTCTGTGAGAACCAACTCCTTGAGGGCGGATGAGCCCAATGCCTTGATGGCGCTGCTGCAGCTCAGCGGAGGGTTTAAGCAGCGGCTGCAACCAGCAGCGTTTCCATACCCAGCCTGAGCAAAGGAACCTGGTCGCATAGGAAATCCACCATAGAAACAGATTTTTTACCTAATTAAAAATGCAGATGTTTTGCAGATGTTTACTCTTTTCGTGGTACCACCCCTATGAAAAATATTAGTCAACCAACCAATTGCTAATGATTATTAAATTACTAGTGAAAATAAAAAATGTTTGAAACCACCAGCCAGTTTAGCTTGCAGGTTAGTCTACCCAAGGGCAACAGCACCACGGACTCTTGAAAAAAGAATCATCGCATCAAACGCGGTTGAAAATCGTACAGCATGGATTTTGACCATCTCCGACGATAAAGCCAAACATCACCAAACCCATTGGGATAGCAACCGCTTGTAACTGCACTTTTCGTCTCCGGGGCTCAGGGATGCGGAGATTATCCCTAGAAATGCTACAAGAGGACACGTGCACGTGCGCGGCATCATGAAAATTCAGTGAGCGCTGTGGGAAGAACCATCCACACATCTCGAACGTATCAACACTGCGCTGAATTCACGATAGGCACACAGCCCATCGGACTTGATGGTAGCTTCAAAATGATCTGGGAGTTTGTTGTTTTCTTTTTTAACGCTATATAGTCATTTCAGGTGCGTTGATGCCATGCCAGCATGCTACGTATTATGATCCATGCGGTTATGGGTTTAAGTTACATGCTACATCATGCGCCCTCTGTAGTATGGACATGATGTCCACACAGAATGAACCACCCCACTGATGGGAGTGGATATCCATAATGGACATCCTATTTCATCCGCTTCTCCGAGTATGTACGGAATATTGGATAACATTGATCACGACAAGAGTGGGTCAATACGGTGGATCAAAGGTGGAACACTGACGCTAACAAACATTGAAACAGTATTCCATATTTGTTAGCTATGCAGATTTGTTAGCGTCAGTGTATACATGCATTTTTCTGCAGATTTGGCAATTTGGTGATTTGGCCATGCACTTGCGACATGGGTTCAAGCCAGCGATTTCCAAAATGCTGTGGCAGTTTGCGTTGCAATAGCAACTCATTAACCAATAGTTCTAGTAACTCAAGGGAAGATTCGTGCGTTCACATCAGGTTTCTCGAACCATAGAGGTAGCCCCAAACCATCCTTTCTTGACCATATAAAAATATGGCTGTGGGTCAAAACCCTGTACGTCCGGTTCGCCTATCATTAACCAGCTCGTTTTCCCTATCATTGTTGGCTGCTATCCCTACAAAATTGATGGTTGGTATTGACCCATAGCCATGTAAGATTGATCATTCGCACCAGCTCCCACCAGCTCCCACCAGCTCCCCCCTCCACCAGCTTCTCCAAGTGGTTGGTTGGCTAACTGCTTGACCCGGTCGCTCGCCATAGCCATAAACGTTGCCAGCTACCTACCGCCCTCCCGGCCGTGCCTTGACCACAGCTTCAAGGCCCCGGAGCTCCAGTTGGTTATGAGCCAAGTTCAGCACCTGGCGGCGTGCCGCTAACAGCTGCCTGCTTAGGCAGCCGATGGAGGAAGGGTTGATCAGATTGGTGGTTGGTAACCATGGTTGATCAAGATTGCTTAGTTATCAAAGGATCTGCTTATAAGGGTTGATCAAGATTGGTTGGTTTATCTTGTTGATAAGCAGGTTGATCAAGATCGGTGATAAATGGTTAGCAACACGTAATCCACTCATGGTTGAGTCATGACTCATGGTTAATAAACGATTCCAGTGGATTTTCATCATCTCCGGCGATTCGAACAATCATTGGTCTTGGGGGCCTTTGCTCTCAGAATCAATGTTTACTTGGTAGCGAGACTAGGTTCCTTGCTAAAAGTTTAATCTTTGCTGGGTACATCTGGGTATAATCCTTACTAAGTAAACCGATCTAATTGGGAAAACCAATTGTTTGCTAAAAGTTTTACCTATGTTTAATCCTTACTAAACCAATGTTTAGCTAAACTTATCTAATCCCAAAAACACCAAAAATCCAAGTCAGTGGCTGGTTACACCACCTAGTCATGGTTATGGCAAGCAGCAATGATGGGGTATGATGGAGTCTTTCATGAGGTGAAGATAACTGGTACTAGTGAGTAATGAAGGGTTGGTAATGGTCAATAATGGCTACATACTTGCTAATGGTGCTTCAGAGTATTTGATAGTGAGTAATGAAGGGTTGGTAATGATTCATAATGGCACAACGTAGCTATAATGGTGAACAATGGTGGGGTTAATTAATCGTGAATCATGTTGATATTGTTGTTTCGTTTTGATGCCAAGTGCATGGTAGCGTAGGGTGAAGCACAGATTGTTTTGTCAATGGTGAGCAATGGCAAATTGATCGACCGTATCGTCATCTAGTTGAGGCCTGCATGTACAAATTTGTTTGGCAAAGTGCGTCGGCACCCTTTGGCAACAAAGGTATGGAAATAAACAGCCTAGTCACGAGTCAAACCTCCACTATTCATCCGAAGGGCAGTCAGCTCGCAAACGTGAATCCTTCCCCAAGCAGAAAAAGGTGCTCAACTAGAACCGGTGCCATTGGATGCCATCCAGTCATGTTGTTGCAGTCGAAGTTATCCAACTCAAGCAATTGATTTGGCCAACAAAAGGCCTGGAAAGCGACAGTGCCAAAGGTGGTCATACTTAGCAGCCGGCTGGCCACATTCTACATTTGCCGACTGCTTGAATCCAAGACCTACAAGCTGCAGTGAAACAGAACGAATCACGGGACACAGCCCTTGTTAGATCCAACAATGGTGAATAATTGAAAACAAATGCGCTACCACATGGTTCTATGGCTTGCAGGAGCTTGATGAAAACCACGCAAATAGCCAAAATGGGAACATTCAAGCAAAATTGTAGTTGAGGTTGCTGCCCCACTGGGAATGGATTATGCAAACTCAGGGGGTGAAGAAAAGGAGTGCAGGACTTTGACATACTTTGACCAGTCCCTACCAATTTGGCCAACATCGACTAGCCGTGACCAATAGTAGAGCATCATTGACCATTCTCATATATAACTCTTTTGCAAACCACAGTTAGGATCATCATTTACCACTGCCCAACCATTGTTCAGTATTACTACGCTTTGCCGCCTTGCTACCCACATGAATTTCACACCAAAATCATACACCAGTTTGAAAACCATCTCTTCATCACTAGCTGGTTGGTGGTTTCAACCCCTATGAAAAATATCGGTCAACCAACCAATTGTTAATAACTACTAGTGAAAAAAATGTTTGAAACCACCAACCAGCTAGCCATGCCATTGGCCAACCACTGCGAAACATGTCATGCGGCAGCCAGCCATCTATCCACCACCTGGTGCACCACTGGCATCCACTGGCACACCTTCAACTCCTTTAGCTCTGAGAGATTGGGCGCCCACTGCTGCACTGCCTGGCAGGGCGGTGGGCTGTTCCTATGTTGGGCTGATGCCCTTGGTACATCCCATCACTGCGGATACATCATGCTCGAATTGAGTGAAAGATTTCATTCAAACTTTTGTTCAAGCATATATTGTCACATAATCACTGCCTGATGTCATGTGAGTACATTTGCCATAGCCCAATGGTTGATGTTAGTACAACTTATCATTGCCTAATGGTTGGTACCAAGGTCAAGCCAATGTTTCTCGATCGCCAGCTCTAGGAGGCGTCTCTATGGGGCTGTAGGCCCTTGTTTCCCAGGGCTTCACCAGAAAATGTGGTTAAAATCCATTGCCAGGTTAGTTTACCGGAGGGTAGTCTTGGTTGATAATGGTACCTATATGCTACGAGTACATTTGCCGATTCAGAATGGCTATAGCTGCAGCTGCATGGTGATGGTAGGTACAACGAAAATGGACAGGCCCAAAACAGTTTGTGCTTGTTGCCTTCAACCTTCTGCAATGTCCAAAAGGTCTTTCCATCTTTGGCACTTCAGAGCCTACCCTGGCTCCAGCTCATTGAGTTTAGCTGGCGAGGAACCAAAGGTGCCACTGAGGACTGAGGCTTTCAAGTTACTAGGATGACTAACTGTTCTATGCACCTTTATGCTGGTCGTTGACCTGCAGGACAAGTAACATCCTTGATCAATCAGCTCATCAGTAATTAAGCGTCAACCAGCCACCAACCAACCACCCACCATCCACCCCCCACCCACCAACCATCAACTACCATTGACAGCATCATAGTCCAAACGAGAATTACAATTTCTGTTCAACTCCTGTGTCTAAGGCTGATCATTCCAACCACCAACCACCCACCCACCATCAACCAACCAGCCACCCACCCTTCATCCACGTCTTCACCACGTCATCGCCTCCGCATTGATGCGGCACTCCTCCAGGCTCAGCCGTTGCAGCGCGCCGCCCAAGGCCCGGCCCAACAACAAGGCGTGGGAGGCCGCGAGGCCGCGGAAGGACAGGTCCTGCAACCTGCCAACGCGACCCGTGGCTGCTGCACATGGCATTTTTGGGACTCGATTTTTGGATGTTTTTTGGCATTTGAGGTGGCATTTTGGGATTTAGATTTTTCTTGCTGAGACTATACATAGCGTGGCTTCTCAAAACTGGGGATTTAGATGTTTGGGATAAGTTCATCAAATGTCCACATCAAAACGTCAACCGAGGCTTGCCATTGCATATGTTTGGGATTGTTTGTGATGTTTTGATGTTTTTTGTGCATTTCGGCATTTAGGTGGCAGTTTTTGTGGTTGATCTATACGTTGAATGTATGGTGTAAGTGTGCTTTTTGGTGTATATATCTCTGTGTGTGTGGTTGGTTGGTGGTTAGTGGGTGCTCAGGTTAAGAGTCGTTGTGGGTGATTACCAACGATTCACGAAGAGAATTCATTTTTTTTGCCAGGGCTTCCGAAGGCTTTGCCCTGGCTTATAATGATCATAGTTGGTTGTTGTTATTGTGAATTCAATGATGTTGATAGTTGGTAGTTGTTCCAGTGATCGGTGTTATTCCACTAATTGATTACTGTACAATCATCGAATGCTTAGTCTACTAGAGTCGTGGGTGATATGCCATCTGCTCTCATGCAATGATAGCTTAGATAGAATTCTACTCATTCACTATTTATAACAACTACATACAACTACCAACTATCAACAATGAGTAGTCGATACTTGATTACCATTACGTCCAGGGCAGGATTGGCCATACAGCGGTGCTGGGCGCGCTGCTTCATGTTGGTAGGAGTCCATGCTAAGCTGGTTGATTGCCAATGCGGCATTATATACAGCAATTCATCAACCATTTTACGGGTGCTTCTCAAGCCATAGGGGACCTCAAAAAATGCTAGTGTGTTACTGTAAATTAGCAATATTGGATTATTTGCCCCCCCTAGTTGAAGAACCATATGGTTCTGTAAATTTGTTTGCCTACAAGTGTCAACCAGTGAGATGAATCAGTATTAAATAGTATTAACCAGCCACAGGGGACATAAAGGATACTTACATGTGATTATGTGAAATTATGTGTGGATAAAATTGACCTTGGAATCTCAAAATCAATAAAAGTGATATGTGATTATATGTGCATGCACGCGTGGAAAGAGCACAAGAATACATGCGTCATGCCATCGTCATGTACGCCCAAACTTCCAAACTTTGCCCTTGGCATTTCAACGAAACAAACACTCCCGCGTATCTCATCCATCTCTCAAAGGTAGGATCTAATTTTCTGAAAGGTGGTGCACTTGCAAACTTCCAACATGATAAGAATCGAAGCTAAGCTCAAGCTAAAACATCCAACAAAAATCCACCAAACACACATCCATCATCCAAAAGATATTAGTCATCATCAACTGCTATCATTTGGTAGCTCCAGTCGTGGCCCCTAAGGGCGGCAGGATCTCCCTGGGCAGAGCTCCCCGGCACCTCGGGTCCCGGGCGGCCAGCCGCGACAGCTGCCGCTGGAGCTCCGCTGGGACTGGGCCCGATGCGGCTGCTTGCCGTGACTCTTCGGCCTGGACGTGGAGAGAGATTTTGAGATTTTTTTCGGGATCAAAGGGGTTTATAAAGATAAAGTTTTTTTTAGATTTCACATTGATCGAAGGATTTTTGAGGGTCTCATAACGATGAATCACTCTGATTTTCGCAGACGTTCCCCTGAAATTGTCAACCTTCTTGGGCCAGTTGATGCTTCGTCCTGCTTTGGAACCAGGACCTGCATTTGGCTTCGAAGTGAAACTGGGAAGGCTTCAAGCACCAGCCTTTCGCAGTTTCAAGCGCGGTCCAGAAGGTGCCAATCGCCAAGCTATTCAATGATTTTTGAGCAGGGAGTACATACAAGGTGGGCCCCCAGTAGTTATAAGTTGGATTTTAACCCCTATAACCTTGAAGCTAGTTACAAACCAACTCATAAGTGGTTGAGGGCCCACCTTGCATCAATCAACATATTAATCACCTGCATGGTGTTGGTTGGTGATGGTTCGTGAATGTTAGTGATCACGTGCGATTGTGCCACATTTATGGGCAAAGGTCTGTTCGAAGGGTTCATGGAATCGCAGGCCAATTTAGGAATTGGACGCCTTGAATCCGCGATCAAACCCTGGAAACTTAGGGGTGGATGATTAGCGGTCTCACCTTACCCCTGTGGATTATCTGAACGACCTTGACCCCCACCTGTCGGAAGCATCCCTACCTGCACACCACGCGCACAGCACATGCTGGAGGTGTTGACGCAGTTCAACTTGTGCCTTAGGGCTCAGCTGCGGCGTTTCCGGTGGAAACCTTCTGCCATTTGGTGAGGCCACTCCTGGTAGCTCCTGAGCTTCCACTTGAAGGTGCCATAGGGATAGCCCTGGCCTAGTTATCCCTTCCCTTTCAAGTGATTTATTGGGGCGATTATCATGCCGATGATGGAACCCCAAATTCATCATGATTCATCATCATCATCATCACCATCACCATCACCATCACCATCATCATCACCATCACCATCACCATCACCATCACCATCATCAATCGTCATCAGCATCATCATCATCATATTCTTCATCATCATCATCATCATCATCATCATCATCATCCTCATCATTGTCATCAGTCTTTTCACATGCATCTACTGGACATCTGTCACCATTGTCACCATTTTGTCCTTACGTTCCGTTTCCCACGGTCAAACTCCAAGCGGCAATGGCCAATGACTTTTCTGGCAGTCCGCCGAACCTGGGCCAACAAAGCCCGGGTGGGACTGAGCAAGGCTATCCAAAACTTTTGTTGCTGCTGCTGCTGCCTTTGCTACTGAAACTACTAACCATCCTTAACCATTCTTGACCATCCTGAACCATCCTAACCATCCTTAACCACTCTCAACTATTATATAACCCACTACTTTAACTACCATCCTTCACCTTAGCCCTGGCCTTGCCTTCCATCACCCACCAGCCCTGGGTGCGACGTCAGGAGGCAGTAGCTGACGCTGCCGCAGCGCCCGCACTTGCGTGAGCCCACGGCGCGGCAGCCGCCGGCACGCTCAGGGTGCGGCGGTGCTGGTGATGGCTCTGGGGCTGGGGATGGTTGATGGAGGGCATCATCGGCAGACTTTTGGATTCCAAAATTATGATCAAATAGTTTAACTTTTTTTTTTTGCCAGGGCGTCCCAAGGATCAGCTTGTCAAATGGCTTTTAAAGAAAATGCCCGTAGTTGGAACATGCAACTAGACTTCAAGAATCGTAGGGTGTGAAATGGCTAACTGCATGTCTTGTGGGAAAATACTTCGTCGGAGCCTTGCCGCAAGTCTCAAGCTCTTGGTTTGTTCCTTTTGTTCGATGCAATGCCCTTCGGACTCTAATACAGATAGGGCATGAGCCCGAACTGATAGACAGCTGTGAGAGGGAAACATGGGGAAACTGAAGGGATGGATAGCTGTCTTGTCTCCAATTGCTGGCTATCATTGGTTGTTCACCTACTGCCCTTCAACAGGCCATGTGTTCTGGCGCTGAGATGCTGCAGGCGGCTTCACACTGAGGTCGAGTGGGTGACCGACTCTTCACCAGGATTAAAACAGAAATTCGCAAAGTGACACTTGATGATACTTGATGGGGGAACTATATGGGTGACCTGACCTGACGACCTTTGGATCAAACCTTGCATAAGTGACTCACTTTGAAGGCATGCCAATTGTCAAGTGGCATAGCCATGTTTCAGCAGAGCCCGGGTGGGATGGCCAGGGGATTGCAAATTGATCCCGGCAAGTGATACATGACACGACCCAGTAATTCAAGCCAACTACTTGTACCAACCGGATCGAAATAATGTGTCAGTGAGGAGTTTGCTATCCGGCTGGAAGTATCTGGAAGTTTGATTATTCAAGCTATCCAGCTGAACCATTTGAGTCTTCAGCATGTTCAGCTGTGAATCATCCAATGCGACACACCTTGCAGCGACCACTGCAGGCCACCCGTCGCGTCCTCACCACCGCCAGTAATGGCACGGAAAGGAGCATCCCTGGAACGCCCCAGACCTGAGGCAAAGCAGTTTTCAAGCAGCTTATTCTGGGGTGGTCACTGGGGTATGGCAATTCACTGGGGTTGGTGGCTTGGACCCCGTCATGAAAAGATGAGTCAACCTGCCATGTGAAGATTTTCATGTGGGAAAAAAATGTCAGCCACCAAGCTGACAGTAGCTATGCGGATCTATATATGTGGGTGAGCTAACCCGTTATCATAGCTTCAGCCCAGGGATAGCTCACCAAAAACTGAGGTGAAGGCACTGTTGTGGGGACTCGAGCTTCGACGCTTTCGGTCAGGTCATATTAATAACGCCCCAAAGCTTTGCTCAGAAAAGGCTGGTTGGTGCTTGAACCACCCGGCCGTCATGAAAAATATGCGCAAGTCAACCAACCATTCGCTAATGATAATTATTCAAATAACCTAGAAAATGATTGAAACCACCAACCAAACTAGTCTAGCCGTGGCTCAAGGATGTTCATGGTATGCTTGCATGTAGACAGGTGGTGTCGGAAGATGGGGAGCCAACCTAGCCCCAAGGACCAGCAGATGTGCTTCCAACCTGGCGGCTGCGCTGCCTGGTAGAAGAACCAAATGCCAAGGATGACAATGACCTCGCCGGACTGACCCAGCGCGCGCCTTCTTTTGACCCAGGATCCCTGTGAGAAATCACCTGCTGTCTGCCTCTCAAACTGGGCTTTACACCAGCTCTGGGAAAGTTGTCCAAACAGCCAAGCATTACGAAGCACAAATGTGACAAGGATGGTTTCCCCCGAACTGGAAGCATAGTATGCATAGTTAAGTCGATGTCAATGTAGCCTGGCTGATTCTGATGGGTTGCGCCAACATGCCCAAGCCCCGCTCGAAATACACTGCTGGGATCTGACTCAAAAGATAAATCGAATCGATAATCTATAGTATATCTAAATTATTGGCCCTCAATTGTCTCATAAAAACAGGTGAAAGTCCCCAAATTCCTGGGACTTTAGGGTCATTGAGAGTCAAAGTCAATGAATACATGGAACTAAGTTTCACATCAAATAGCACAGTACAATTGGTCCACAGGATTCTGACTGCGAATCGGGGTATCCAAATGTGCGCAAATAATATGGGGCATTGCGGCACTATTGATGATAGTGTGTGGGCTCAACTGCACTGGATTTGTAATGGTGCTAGTGTTGATGCCAATGATGGCTAGGAAAAATGTAAAAAGTCCAATGATGAATGGAAAAAATGGCAAAGAAAGGGCCTACAATGAAAAAAAGCAAGAATGAAAACAAAATGCAACAAAAAGCAACAATGAAACATGCATGAACATGTCCCCCATTCAAATCCATTCCAACACCTTGCAAAATAAAGGAATCCATTTCTGGAACTTCTGACCTGACCCAAGTCACCGAGTTCATCTCCACAGAAATTCCGAAGACAACAGGTTCAAGCCTTAGAACGCATAACACCAGTGGTCATTCCTCCTAGGTCAATTGATCGGCAACTATGGGGGATCCATACATAGCTTGGAGAGGAGGGGCTAGGTGAAACATCCTGGTAAATGTTTTGACCAGAATTGCTTCACAATAAAGAGGATCTATGAACAGCGAGCTGGAAAATCATGAGAATCAGCACAGAACTGCCCTCAAACCATTTGATGTTCTGCGTTTTAATGACCTCATCCCTACTGCCAAAAATCCCATCATTTGCGGCTGTTTGCCAGTTCCCTAGTGTCGCTGGCTCCTGACTGGTTTTACTTCATGCCTTCATTCCAGGGGCACCAACATCTGACCATGCTATTAACACCAATGTTCACATCTCGAATCACGTTCCTTGAAACAATCCAATCTAAGGGCTCATGTTCAAGAGTCGGCTCTCTTCAAACTGCTGTCATGCGCTTGATGTGTCGAACTCTTTCGTCGATGCCAAGGCACAAGAAATCGATCAAGAAGTGAACAAACATCTGCATGATGAAAGCAATCGCCACCTCGCTGAACTGCGCCCCTGTTCCCCTTCACCGCTCCGCCCCAAAGCTCACAGGTGCATCCAACCAGGTTGAAACTCTAATGTGGTCGTGGCCTCTCCTGCAGTTCTGATTGGTGGGGGATCAGTCTACTGATAAACCCCGCTTTTGATTGATGGTAAAACGCAAGCTATTTGTGGTTAAACTGATGGTGGTATATCAAGAGCTGGATCTACCATCAGTGGATGTAGCTGTATGGATTGAAGCCCGCCAGATAGCCTCGCAATTGCACATGTGCATGGAAATGCGTGCCAAAAGCATGCCACACTCCACCTTGTAAAACCCACCTTGTACATGTACAATGTGTATAGGTGAATACATATTATGTATGTTGCGAATGCATACACACACACACCTATCTCTCTCTCCATAAATATTATATTTGAATATTCAATGAACGCCTTTGAACACACACAATAAGAATACGTCACATGATACAACTACAGTACATCAGCAATCATCAGAATACGTCACTAGCGGATGTCACATCAACCATTGCAAGTGCCCCGCCTGCATGGGAGCCTTTCTGACATCGATGATGGACAGGAGGCACGGCATGATGGAGGCGACCAAAGAACCAATGCCTCTCTGCAACAGTTGCATCAGAATTGTGCATTGACGTAATAATGATTATTAAAAACAAATATATATTTATATACATATATATCGTAGTTTCTCAGAATAGGGGTACCCCTTAATCATCCATTTATAGTCATTTAAAGTAACAAACCAACCATTTTTGGGGTTCCCTATTTTGAGAAACTGCCGTATATATACATACACATATAGCGGAGGACATGAGTAAGTAAGCTTGCATGTAGGTGTAAACAATCAGTTTCACACATGTGCTAATAAAATCCAAAAACACCTAAAACAAGCACGTGCATTGATACATGACTATAGACGCGTGCAAAGTGCACGGTGAGAACAGCAAGCTTTGTTCCATGATCTGGGCAGTGAGCTAGTAACAAATGCCTTGCTTGTTTCAATTCTATGCAGCGGGAAATATGGCTGTGGGTCCAATACTATTGCGCCTCTCATTGGAAAACCGAACAGAACCATACAGAACCCTCTTCATTGACATATGTTGGCATCTTCACTTATTCGACTTATTCTTGGTTGGTTGCTTGGTTGCTTGGTTGCTTTGTTGGTTGGTCTCAGCCCATACTGAGCGGCACCTATATCACACATACACCGCAGTGGCCCCACACAAAAAGTGCCATCCTTCTCAAAGTCCGCCCACTGGACGGCACGAACTGCAGGACATACATATGTCAGTTATATACAGTACATGCGTGCATATGAAACAATACCAAGTAAGAAAATTTAGAAGATACAAATACATAATGCATATGCTGTGTACCTGTACTATCTATATGTCATGTATCCAAGTTAAGTTTGCAGCAAAAAATGAAGTGTAAATTGTGTACTAAACTAAGGTCCCAGCGTTCCTTCTAATCATAAACACTAATCGGAAAACACTAATCGGGCTTGATCATGCAAAGGTGAGCATCAACTTGGACGGTTGATGATGCCAACCGTTCCTCCTGGTAGTTCCTGGCCGTGCTCCCCCCCAACAAAAAGCCATGGAGAATACCCCCGAACCGCTCCGAGCAGCCCCGAATCATCAGCCAGTCCCTGCCCATGTCCTGGGAGAAAGTTGCAAAGGAAGGACAGCAGTCCGAAGGCTGCGGGCAAGTCCAAACCCATCGTGTACAACAGCAGACCTGGCCCCCCCGCTGCACCGCCGGGGAAGATCTCAAGGCCTGGATGGTCCCTGGCTTACCTCAACACCTACCAAGGGGGGGCCGTTCCTTTCCGCTTCTGAGATCTTGACCGCTTGAGATGTCACCTTAAACCTGCTCCAAGTCGGTATCTTCTCATACCCAAAGAAACCACCGAACCACTGGTCTTTCGTGGTGGCTTCATTGCTCACATGTCCACGAGCGCAGCCTATGTGACTTGGGGAGGTTGATGGATGTTGACTCCATTTCTACGTATTTCCACTTCCAAATGGTCTGATGACCCATGTCAACACATGCTTCGCGAAAGAAACCGTTCAGGAACCTCAAAAAACCTTCAAACAGCAACGCTGGGTTAACCAAGCAGGTTGAAGTGGGACACAATGGAATCAACCAATCGCATTCGAGCATGCAAATGGCAACATAGTTGAGATATGGTGAGATATGGTGAGATCAAGCACGCCCCAAATCTGCAAGCTCAGCTAGCCGTGGACCATGGGATGCCATGTGTAGATCCCCCTTTCCTACACCAGCTTTGCGTGACGGGACACCCCACCTTTCGATGCCCGGAGCCCAAGTCTCGGCCCAGCCACCGATCGTCAGCCCTGTGATGGCCGAGATGAAGAACTTCACTTTCACGTAACGACTCGTGGAGTGAAACGCCTACGGAGACGGACCGGGACTCCCAAACGCTCAGTGACGACCCTGACCGCCTCTGAGCTACGCCATGAAGCATCAAATCAACTCGCTCAGTGACGACCCTGACCCTTTCATGCCTCTGAGCTACGCCAAGCATCACATCAACCATCACATCAACCAGCATTTCAAGCCTCAAGCATCATTTTTAGCGCCTCATTTGCCATCATTCCAAACTCATGTGCCACCAATAGGATCTTCCCTGCCCCCAGCACCATACGAACTGCCTCCGTGGCCATTGCGCTACCGTCCATCTTCACAGGGCTCCATAGCATGTAGATCAAAAAGATGAAGGTCACCACCTGAGCGGATGACCGGTGGGGCACAGCGGCCACAATGCGCCAGGGGGAGATCAGAAACTCAGGTGGTGAGATGCAGATGCGCAAGAATTGATGCAGATCAGATATGTGATATGGCTATGGGTCAATATTAAGCATCCAACTAATTGGGGGACAATCACCAACACTAATAGGGAAAAAATGGTTGATGATGGGGAACCAGGGGTACAGTGACAGGGTTTTGACCCACAGCCATTTGAGCACCTGTGCTGTGATCATGTCCCTTATTCATGTTGAAATCGAACGATCAACAAACACAGTGTGGAAGACAAAAACTCAAAACATCCCAGATTTGCCAACAGAACGCAGCACTATCAGCACTGCAAAAGAACAACTAGACAAAACTAGACAACATCTCCCTGCTCAACCAGGATCAAATTTCAGGTCTTTGAAGCTTAGAACTATACGGCATTATACGGCAACTTCTTCGATGCAGTTGCTGATCCAGGCTAGCCTGGTTTTTGAGTAGCATGGTATACCTCTTTTTGCCTGTTGGATACTGGTACCAATTTTGTATAAAAGAATACCTAGTGTTGGATCGAATCCAAAGCTTCCTCTTGGATGGCCATTCACCTCCAACCCATGAAGCGTGGCTTGAACTCGCCGGAGTGGCGGCGACTTTCTAACCATCGGTTGTTCACAACTGGAATGCCCGATCCATTGAGCAACAACGGAAAACAAACAATTCAAAAGGATTCAAAAGGGCCAATCTATGATATGGAAGCCATGGTGTCAATCGTTTGGAGGCAAGCATTGAACAATCCCCTGGCTATCATCACACAATCTATCATAGCCACATGCTTCAGTTCCTTAGATCTTTACTGGTCCCCTACCTCGAGCCTGGCTAACCCCCCACCATCAATGACAGCAGCCCGCTCGCTCTGCTGGGCTCCCCCGGCCCCTTGGATCATGAAGGTCAACAGACTTTGCGTCAACACAGATCCCACGTTCTCCACCTGTCACGGCGCATAGCTGCAGCAAAGCTTGGTGACATCTGAACGATGACTTGTGGAGGTTCCTAGGATACATGCTTTGCATGTAGGTGCTGGCGTGATTGGCCAACAATCCTGATCCTTTAGGATGCAATGACATGCCATGATATGCTTACTGTTCCAAATAAAAGCCACCAATAGAAACACCCATCTCGATCCAATAGTGCTCATGTGGAAGCAAGCTTAGCAATAATTAGTTGGAGAGTTCTCCAAAAAAGGGAACCCCCAAATCATCCAATATCAATCGTTACTAGCAATAAACTTATAAACCATGCAGCTATAATATCCCCAAATCATCCAATATCAAACTTATAAACCAGCTATGTTTCGGACGTTTCGGATGCCCCTATTTTGAGAAACCACGAGTTGACCATTGGTACACCATATGCCCCTCGCCGCACAATTGCAACTCAGCTGCATGGCCCACCAGTGGCATGGCTTGCTTAGGTCCATGGCCCCCCCGTCATGACACCTCTAAGACCAGTTCTTCCAGGACATCATGAAAGTCCAAGGTTTCCTTGGCTCCGGCAAAGCCACAAGTTCAGCGCCCTCAACTTGCAGCATGACAGGACTGAACATCATGGTTGAGTGATGTTGATTGGCCATGGAATGCCATGGATATCAGGGTTGATTGATGTTGATTGACGTTGATTGATGTTGATTGGCTACAGCTGCAGCTAGGCTTCTTGATTGCTGTTCAAATCTGTTCGTCCAGATTCTCACCTTGAATCGCTTCCTCCTGTGCCTCCCCCAGGCCGACGCCAAGTCTCTATGTGGAGGCCACTGATGTATTCTTTCATCCAACTGAAGGCAACGTGGCGCGACGTGCATGGACGGAAACCACGCCCCAGGGGACATGAAGACCCGGGCTGTTTACCGGTTGATGTGGCCTTCATGAGTGCGGATGGTGGGTGATAAGCTGGGTGATGATGATTGATCTTGTTTACAAAAGCAGACACGCATCCAATTGCAATCCAATTACAATCTGAAAGCTCCACCAAAAATTACTCAGGTAGAGGGGCCAGCTCGGCGGCCCATGAGTGGGTCACAAGGGCCGGTTGGAAGGGGGTTGCCAGGTTGCTGATGTGGCTGCTAAACAGATTTGGAAACACCTGTCTAGGCATAAGTGTCCTGAAAAAATCAACACCTTCGCCTAACAATCTAAGAACACACCTGTCCAACAATAGTGCTATCTTCTTGCACGAAATGGGGCGGCAAAAGGCAACATACAGCCTTCAACACATTCATCAAATACAGTTGGTTGAGTGCTGTTCACCCCTCAAATGATCTGCTCGCATCTACTTTCTCCCCTTACCAAAGCTCCAGCCGCAAACCAATCAGCAGCTTGACATCCGGCGCTGTGCCAGTACTGCTGAATGAAAGCTTGAAGCCAAAACACCAGCTGAATGAGCTATGCTTTGATCCGGAAATGTGCATGTCAGGTCAACCAGGCTTGAGTACGCATACACAAATAGATAGATAGATAGTTTTTTAATGTCTTTTAATGAAAGATCTATATAGTTAAAATTAGTTAAATATTCATTGGCCTACATGCAAGAGGTCAGCATCAATCCACTACCCAACTTTCATGGCTCCAGAGGGGTTTATTGCCGCTTCAGCCAGGCGGTCCTCTTCAGACGTGCAGCACCCTCTTTGTAGTACTCCATGTCTTGAGAGATCCTGAGCAGGCAAACTGCCTTTCAACATACCCAGTGGCGTTTCCGACACTAGCGATCTTTCAGCTACCGTTGAAGAAAAAAACAAAACCAATCATGTCTGGTCTCATTGATGCCATTGCTTCTTTCGAAAACCTCCACTTAGAAGTTAAACAAGTGATCGAAATGGGGGTTATTGGGTGTGGCACATATAGATGAACCATCGCTGGCTCATAGATACGCATCTTAGCTACACTCTGGAAGCCGAATGATAGAACCCCCAAGCCAATGGTTGGCATTGAAAATGGCATATTCAACAAGAACAGGCTGAATGTAGCTTCGAAATGAGCCTTCCGCGGTGCAAGGCTGAGTTTATCTGCCACCAGATCTTCCAACACAACTAAGCAGTCAAAAATGTCAAAAACCCATGGAACAAGTGCCTGTACTGAAGCTATGCATAGGTTCTATTGAGATGGGTACCTGGTGATTAGTCCCAAGTGCCAATGCACGTGCATCCCAGTGGCCCTGCAGCAGCTCGAAAGAACACGCGCGCCACGAGCCAAAAAACACCTGGAGCCGCTGGATTCATCCACTTGGCGTTGCAAAAATCATGAAGGTGTACCCAGCTGTCAGATGAAGAAACCAAGAATCTGATGGATAATGACAGATAAATACCGATGTATATGATAATGGCTGCTTCTTCATGAAGCTCTCTCGTGCTCTTTTCCGCAATGATGTTATACAAAGGGTGGACTGCTTGTCCCTGTTCTCTGTATACCATTCCGTTGACGTACTGCTCATACGTATATAAATTGGATCAATATGGCTTGATGGCTTCAAACACCTTGAGGTGTTCAGATCTTAGGGGTCCGAAGTCGATCAAAGTTTGGGGGGGGACCTCAGCTGATCAAAGAGGTTGCTGGTGTAAACTGCTTGCAGCTTTTACCAGCAATGGACACATCCTTTTCAACTGATTGTGCAGTGCGTCATTCGTGGGAAAGGATTGGAACAGGAGCAAACTCCTGTTCCAGAGTGGTGCCACCCAGTTATGAGTTGGTTGCTAATTAAGCCATTTAAGTATATAGTTGCCCCTGTCATAACTAGTAGTTGCCCAAGTAGCCAACTTGGCTAAGTAGCTTGCACCACTTTGTGGCCATAAGATTCCAACAGGTTTGGCTTCTACTCTTGTTGTTACACTCCAGAAAAAAATCTGGAAGTAGAAAATCACCATCTATATAGTGGTTAATTCCCCGAAAAAACGTTTTCTTTTTAGCTTCCAGATGCTCCCAGGTGAGTTTGCAAGAGGGTATATACCTATTGTGACTGTAACTGGAAGCCTTGGGGTATTCGAATAAGGTTCCGGGCCACAAGAGTCAGTGGAAATTCAGCTTCGCAACGTGCTGAGAAGGCCAAGCAGTACACGATGGACAGCGCCGTCAGCAGTTCTGAGCGGAGGGGAGCTCTCACCATGGGCGCCTTCCAGTTGGGTTCCTAAAAAGGTGGGGGTTTAGCCTCTAAAGCGGGTTATAAGTTAGAGAAAACAGGGGTTAGAACCTGGAAAGAACAAAGATTAGAACCTAGAAAGAGCGGGGGTTATGACATAGAAAAAGGAATGGTTTTGGGGGGGCCAATGGATGCCAATGGCAGGTAGTTAGGGACCATGGCAACGGGTTTGCGATGCTTAGCGGTCAGTCACTTGCAATTGGGAGCATTGAATGCACCTTGAACAAGAAAAGTATCCATGTGACCTGAAATAAGTCCACGGCTCACCGGTATGCAACGATGGTCAACAAAGAGTTCAGGACATCTGAGAACTGAGCGGCCCAAAAGGGGTTTAAAAAGACTTGAACCAAATGGCCTTGTTATGTTCGACCCAAGGTCCAAATGCTTCATAAAGCTTCTGTTTCTGGTACTCCCTTCTTGCCAGGCAGGAATTTGGGCGTTGTGCTTCCAAACAAGAAACTTTCCTGTGGCCTGCAGCAGTCCATGGGCTTCCGGCAAACAGCGCAACCCCAAAAAATAACTCTTAAGACTCTTGCTACCATCTGGTTTCACCACTCCCTGTAGCTCTTTAGCTCCCCCTTTAAAGGGATTTAGGGATACCCCTGGCTCCTTAGCTCCCCGAGAATCACCAGCTAGCTTGGCTCTCCCAATTTTCACCCGTATGCAAAGGACAACCGTCCTCCCAGAAACCCTTTTTCAAGAATATGATGTCGTTACGGCGCTGGAGAATATGTGATGCACTTGACAGGCCACCTTATCGTTGCAATTACACCGTGCCAGGCTGCCATACCACCTGTATCAACGGTTCCACAAGCAACTTGAATGCCACCATCTACAGTATCACCGCAGTACTGCTATGATTGAACATGGACGAGTAGCACTTCGTAATGATCAAATGAGTAATATCATATATAAGTATATATAATATCGTCATATTTGATCAACTGATCCACTGATCCATACTATAAATTGTAAATTAATGTCCAAATGATCTCATAAATGACCCAATTGATCCACTTATAGCATATGAATCTACATAGATCTACATGATCCGCTGACCCAATGCTGCACTCACTGCATCTCCTCAGCTGGTACCAGCGCCGCGCTTCCTTTTCCAAGGCGCTTTTCACCGCAGGGATGGGCATCGAGGTTCGACTGGCCGGAACCGCCATGTCCTGGTCGCGAGGCACCGGCAGCGGGGGGGGGGGCCGGGTGGCCGGGGAACTGCTGGGGCCCCGTCCTCCGAATCCTCGGGAATACCGGCGTACGGGTGACCCTCCACGCTGTCAATGCTCGGATGCCTGTTGCCTGGCAGCACCGTTCGTCAGAATCTTTGGAGCATGGGTTGATCACCAACCGGGAGCCTTTACAGGAGTTCCCTGTGACAATCACCGCCTCGAACCACCCCGTGGTTCACAGGAGCCACATGGAACCACTCACCGGGCCCGCTGCCTGTGCCATCTTGCACCACCTCCACGCAGAAGTCCATCCGAAGCATCACGAAGACTTCTGAGTAGCGATGCCCCGCGCGAAAGCGCAGGTCGCGTGGCTGGCAGTGCCAAACAACATGTGGGGAAACTTGGTCATAGCCATAGGGAACCGCACCCGAGTCTGAAATGGCTGCAATCTGCAAATGACAATTCAGTGAACAAAAACCGAAACTAAATTTGTGTACGATCAAGTATGTCAACCCACAACTGTCAGAAATCGAGGCCACACTCACAGGAAACATGGGGATTGTAAAACATCAACTGTGGAAGCACTGTTAGGTAAGCAAGAGGTCCAAGCCACTGCCGCGCTGTACTTTGCACCAACAAAAAACGGTGGTGAGGCGAGACATTCTAGGCCGATCTGCATACCAGATTGGTTTGAAGTCTAGTGTTATAATGTTAATTTGTGGTAATAATAGTTAATTATAGTTCTACTAGATTTTATATGGATTGTATGTATGTTTAGCCAGAACTGCATAAAGCATCATAAAGCGGTATAGTGGCTATGTAGTGGTGATACTGTCCTGCTTTTGACAGAACTGATACTCCCAACCGTTGACAACAATTCATAAATCGGCGACACCCTTGGATCTAGGGAAAAAAACTGATGCATACCAGCAAAAAACTTGTATCTAGCGGTTCTTCTGCATCTCACTGTCACGCTCCCTTTATCCCTTTGGAGTGGAAGCCAATAGGGGCGAGAGCAACAAGCATACAGCTAGCCCGGCGACCATCAGAATGGTCAATTTGTAACCGACATGATCATTCCTGGCGAACAATGAGCATTGAGCACTGGCGGCCATGAGCATTTGGTGAACGTGCACTCCTGGTAGATCCTGGCCCTGGCTCCCCCGTATCAAAGGGCTAGCTTACGGAATATGACCACTTGTGGCCAATGATTCGAGGTCAAACATGCCTAATGGATGAATCTCATTTAGCTTGCACGGTGCCTTTGCAACCGCGGTGGAGGTCCCTCATCTTTTGATGTTCTGAGGACAGGAAACCATTTTAGGCGACGAGCACATCGCGGTCCTCCTGAAATGAAAGCTGGGACCCAAACATTGCCTCCAAACCACGAGGGGTTTCAAGCAATGTTGGCCGGGCTTGCAGCTTGAGGGTTTGCCTGAACGAAAAGGCCATGTATCAATCTACCCCAAAGTGTGCGAGTATCAATTCCAACCTTGAAAAACGGCAATTTGAGCAGGTGACACCAAAATGTTTAACATGATCAATATCTCTGTCCCTGCACTGGAATGACCAGCGGGCTTGAGCATCCAGAAAGTGTTGAGATGTTAAACTCACCCACTTCTTGGCTGACTACCATTTCGTTGCATCAGTCCGGGTAGCTCCAAACCGCTCCGACTTGAAATGGATAGCCATGGATAGCCCCAGCACCGGTCCCTCTCAACCACCAGCTAGCTGATGACCCTTCACCCCGTCAACACTCCCAAAGCACTCATGCCATGCGACGCACAGCGGATTTGCAAAGGACTCGCATCACAAACTTTTTCAGAGGCCTTGGTCGCTGATGGGCGAACCTACTAGTTGGATACAGAGCTGTTTAAACCACCAATGATACGGCCTTGGACCAGAACCGGACGACCGCAGTACATCTCAACGGGGCCGCTCGCGTTGGTCAGGATGTCAGGTGGGGGGACCTACTGTGGGAAACCAACTGGGTGAAGTACTGGCCCTTTGGCCCCAGCCCAGCTGGGGCAGGGAGACCTGGCAGCGATGCCTACAGGTGGATGACCATGGCTCATAACAACCTGCGGCGCCCACGGCGCTGCGACTGCCTGGGGAAGACACCGTACCCAACTCCCTTAGAGCCTATCGCCGTTGAAGATGGCTACATTCAAATCTTGGAAGCAAATGACTCAACGGTATGAGCACGCGAAACAATCAACAAATTTGGATTAAAGTTTTGATCTGGCTTAACAAGCTCGAACATGATACGATTCCACGACGACAATGTTTGTGGCAACTCTTTGCTTTATCACATTACGGCCTCCACAAGGCCGCCGATGGCAAAGACCAACAATTGAGCACGAATGAAAGCAACAGGCAACAGGACATCCCTGTAGAGTGGCGGTTCGATGGCCGCCATACATCAATCCAGCCATCATATTGTATCCAATTGTCCCCATCCAATTTGGTGGCCGTGCTCCACGTATCAGTTCAGCAACCCCCGGGGGGTGGGATTGTGTCCATCAACAGTGCTTGGCCCGTAGAGTTCCCCCCAGTTCTAGTCCCAGGTCTTCCTGTCCAAAGCGCTGGGGATAGCCTCTGCGCCTCTACCAGGGCCATGGAACAAATCCGGAGATAGGTAAACCATGCAGAGATGGCGGGTGAACCGGCAGGGTGGCTCCGTTACCAAACGCGAACCAGTACCATTATTGCTTGGTGCTTGAACCACCCC
Source organism: Symbiodinium kawagutii (assembly GCA_009767595.1). Classification (NCBI taxonomy): domain Eukaryota; class Dinophyceae; order Suessiales; family Symbiodiniaceae; genus Symbiodinium; species Symbiodinium kawagutii. The sequence continues at coordinate 329,987 of VSDK01001438.1, forward strand.
TATGAAAAAAATCAATCAACCAAGAATTTGTGAACAATTCCTAGGGAAGTAAAGCATGTTAAAAACATTTAACAACCACCAGCTGGAATAACGTCCATTTATCCATCAGTTACACAAGTTACCCTAGCTATCTCCCAAGTAAACCGCAACTGAGTTGGCATGGGATTGATCTCCTGCAGGCTGTTTCGCTGAGCAGCTCCAAAATGATCGTGACCAAAACTGCAAAGATGAAAGGAAGCAGCACCTGGCCACTGGCAGGGGGCACCCTGGCTGGCCCCTGCCCTGAATGCTTTACCATGTTTTACAGTGCTATCTTTGTTGGGAGTATGGTGAGGTGAAAAAAGGTGAACTATGGTGAACTGTGGTGAAGTATTGTGAACTATGGCGAAGTAGTGCAGTCGAGATAACGCTCGCTCCGCATGAATGGCAGGTTTGGTTCATCCCAGGGGGAGAAAAGTCTCGAAGCCCTTCTCGGGCCTCAAATTTGAATTTTTTGGTACCTTGAGGAATGAGGGTTGGCCAAAGCTTCCGGGTCTGTTTGGATCACTTTGGGCGGTGATTTAGGCTACCCCAAGTTACAGGTCACCCGGCCAGATTCAAACTTCGACATGGATGTGGATCTAAAGGCCTTGCACCTCAAGTAGAAACCACATCCATCTTCATTATGCACATCCTTGAGATGACTCATGCTCACACCATTCACGTTGTTCAACGTACAAAACAGCATGCTTGAGAAAACTTAAATCTTCGCGTCTCCAACGTTTGACTTCGCGTCTCTGAGCGAAACTCTTTGAGGGACCTGCCGCTTGGCCATCGAATCGGCGCTGTTCATGCGACACAGCTCAACAGCAACAAATCATGACTCGGACCCCGCCGACTGCACCGGTTCATGTTGAACATGCAGGGGAATGATGAAGAACAATATCTTGACAATAACCAACTATAGCCTGGAGGCATGATTGCCCATGACGGTGGTTGTGACCATGGCTTACTAATGACTCATAATCTTTGATTTTCAAACTGGTCATAGTCGCTAGGGGACACCTGAAACGGAGCTCTACCGAGGTCGGAGCAGGTAGGTCCTATTGAGAATGGGCTGAAGGCATCATCAAAAGAAACCAACGTAAGCAACGTTCACAATGAAGACACGCATCCTTTTCCAACAGTCTGGCGCTAGCAGTTGTGTCCCATGCAATTGGATAGGTTCATTTGTTTATTCACATTTGTTTCAGCGTATACGGCCTACAAACACACGTGGAGGAAAATATCAACATGGGGTAAGTTACGATCAGCAACTGTCACATACATACATGCGTGCACGGAACGTACCGTGGTTACAAAAAGGATCAAGGATAAATAGCTGGTTGGTGGTTGTATGCCATCCCAAGTTGATCAACCAATCATGCCAAATACTGGCCAAAATAAGCAATGCCTAAAACCACCAACCAAATAATAGTTTGCAGGAAATGGTGGTAATTGTTGGATCTTGGTCCCAGCAAGTTTTCACGAAGCAAGATGATTTTTGTTTACGACATAAATAAATCCCCCGCCACTTGGGATTCATCACAAGCTATTTATGGATAAAGTATGGTAAACATTGATAAACTACTAGTTGTCTACAGATCTAACATTACCAAAGTAGTCAATTCCTCTTGTTCGCAGCACAACAACTGGATGATAGTCAACAGTCCTCCGATCTTGTCAGAAGTACGTGACCCAGTGCCACCTGAAAAACTCACATCTGCCAAGCAGTTTTGATTCGCCGCCATTCGGACATTGGCGGGCCTTGCCTCTGAGAAGGTAATCAGCAGTTGGATGGTCAAGTAACCTCGGCTGCCGTTGGCGAAGACTGTGCCCCCAGGGAGGCAACCAAAAAAAGAAGGCTGCGCCAGAGAGCATTTTTTGAGCGGCGCAATGGTCATCGATCTGTACCAAGAGATTTCTTCGACAAATGACACTTGGTGGAATTCATATGGCCCAAGAATAAGTTCAACACATAAGAACCTAGGATTCAGCCTGGAGTTAAAACTGCACTTCCCATTCCAGGCTTTTCCTCATGAAATTTTCTGATTCTGATGCTTCTCCATGGCTCCTTCCATCCTTGCTCTTACCAGGGGTCGTTTGTTTGGGTCCCGCAACTTGGACCTTGTTGATCTTGACCCTCCCAGGCTCTTCCAGCCCAGCAGCAGGCGGTCACAGAGACCGCAAACTTCAACAAGTAGAAGCCTCTGATCCTCAAAGGCCCAGCGAAGAAATTCACATCACGGCATCACTTCTCCAGGTCAGACATACCCCCGGAACGGAAGACAGAATCAATCTTGTTATCCACATTGGCTGTGTTGAATCTGATGTGTTCAGCATTACCAACATTGGCACACATTGGCTGCGTTGAACCTGATAGGATGATGCATAGATTGCATTGCACTGGCTAAAATGACTTGGGATACCACCGAGTCTGGAACAACTTCCTTTCAAAGTACCTCTCCGAAGCCTGCAAATGGGCTGAACGACTATCCAGATTTCTAGCACAAAGAAATCGTCTTTTGATGTGTTTCGCACCTTTTTTGGGAGATCAAAGCCTGAAAAAAGGAGAGTAAGAACAACAAAGTCGCCAAAGCACAACAAAAAACGAAAAAAGAACTGCCAAATATCAATGACAGCTAATGGCCAAACATGATCGTTTGCATCAGTTGAACATCAGTTGTCCAACCTTCGGTCCGGAAACGCCATCGAGCCATCCTACTCTACTCTGGTCACTTCACCCGGCTCTAGCAAAGCCATGCCACGAATCTTGGCATAAACCAACCATGTGATTTTGTCAGCTTAGGTTAGTTAGCTAGGGCAACCACCAGTCATGGCAGATGTAACTGTCAAATTAAATGCTCATTATGGCTCATTATGGCCTCTTCTGGCTTCTTAGCCGACTTTTAGGGGGGTGCCACTCTGTAGCTGGTCATGTCCAAATATCGGCAAGAAAGTGCAGCCGGTCAACCTGCAAAGCATCGGCTGACGCATCGTCACCCCTGATTCACTTCCTGTTCGTTCTGCCACTTGGCGGGTAAAAAGTGGTTCGTGGGTGTTTCCGCGTTGGGTTTTCATAAGCCAAGAAGCCAGGCACATTGGATGATCCCTTACCAAAAAAATGAACATTGATATCTACCATCTGGTGCTCTTTAGCTCCCCTTTTAAAGGGATTTAGGGATACCCCTGGCTCCTTAGCTCCCTGAGAATCACCAGCTAGATATGGCTCAGCTGGGTTTTCAGCTCAACATGCTCAACTGCTATCAAGCGACTGCGCAGCCACGGTCTTCAGAACACCTGGGCCTGCAGCTTCCGATCAGGGCTGCACTGCTCTGGAGCAAGAACAAACAAGCAGGCACTGCTTCAGTACCAGTTGGAAGCCAACTGAATTCTTGTCAAATCAGTGGAGATCGTGTGTTTTCACGCAACCGAAGAGAGCACTGCAAGTTGGGGGTGCCATGCTGATTGCTGACAAGGTTGACGCGGGTCTAAACATGGATCGGGGTGTCCTGCAACCATCTGTATTTTTGTGGATTGCCGAAGTGACGATCAAACCAACATACACCTACATGCATTAACTTGCATGAGTCATGTACCCTGCCGAGGAGATCCTAAGGGAAGGCAAACACATGGCAATCTGACAAAACAGCCATGATCAGAGTAATGGCGGTTGAAAACCCTTCAAAAAGTCTACAGTATCATGCGTAAAATGCATTCCCTAGCTATCATTCCCTAGCTATCATTCCCTCGCCACTTATGAACAACAACTGACATCCAATTCCCTCCAAACTGCTTCGATTGGTGCTTTCAACCTGAAAAAGAGCAGTTCACCAACCATCCCTATATCTATATCTGTCTATAAAAATATATTTTACCACCCTTACTGTGTCAAACCAGCCACCGGTGCTGTATCAGTCCGGGCACCACCCCTTGGTGCCCCTTGGTGCACCGGTCGCCTTCTCGTCGCAGTCGGTCGGGCGTGTTCTCCCGAAGGTTGGAGCTGTTGATCCGCTCCGCGCCCCGGCGCCGCACCCTGGGGCGACGCGGTTCGGGTGCAGGCGTCATCACCGAAATGTGGCCAGTTCACTTAGGGTGTAAGCGTCGGTGAGAATGATATGGCTATGGGTCAATATTTACCAGCCAATAATGGTAAGCTAGCTGGTTATAGTTATAATGGTTAATGATAGGGGATGATAGCTAACAACTATAGGGATATGTACCAACAATATGGCTATGGGTCAATATTAACCAGCCAACAATGGGGGATAATGACCAGAAATAATAGGGGAAACAATGATTAATGATGGGGGAACCAGGGGTACAGGGTTTTGACCCACTGCCATATGCTGATTACAACTGGAGTAGCCTAGGTTCATTACACATCATTACACTATATTTAGATTGAATCAGATATAATTCATAGAGTTATATATCAATATATATATATACTAAGTATGCCTAAGGTAGCCTAGGTCGATTAAACTACAATTAGGTTAAATCAGTTGTAATTGAGAAACTTAGGTTATAATGAGGGTAAGACGGGATCCCCCCGTTTCCGAGGTTTTTACATGCTTATACCCCAAAATAGTTAGCTTATCATTGTAAGTGCTTGAATTTATATAAGAAGATTTGGGGGTCCCCTACGGCTTGAGAAACACCCCTCACTGATCCATACAAAGATATACAGAGAGGTACCCCCACAGTTTGTGAACTTAGGTTAGTTCACTAGGGTAACTACCAGTTGGGGGAGACTAACTATGCTTACGGGGTTGTTAACCAACTTACAACTAGGGGGTCGCCACTCTGCACCATCTCATACTATCCCATGCCCTCTGGCAAATGAGCCGGAAAATCAACGTTCGCCCTTTTTAGGCAGGGAAAAGGTCAATAAATCATTGGTTTTTGCCAGGTCAGGTCCCCCCAAAGGGAAGCCAATTTGCCATCAGGTAACGGTCCATCCTCTATCTGGCTCTGTCTGGCATATATTGTGTTCTACCCGCGGCAAATCTTCTGACATTCTTTCTGGCAGTCTGTCTGCGCATTGTCTGGCATTCTAGCTGGGATATGTTTTCACATATCTGGCCTGTCTTCTGCCAGGCTTCCTGGAATTCCAACTGGAACATGTTCTGATATTCCATCTGCAATTTCTTCTGACATTCTGGGTGGGGTTCTCTTTGGCATATCCTCTGGCATTCTATCGGTCCATTGACATTTTATGTGGCATATCTTCTGTCATTCGTACTTGCATTCTATCTGGCATGTCTTCTGTCATTCTACCTGGCATTAGGATGTGCACGCAAGAACTGTTCCTGTCCAGCCCGCTGGCATCTGCAGCTCGTGCTAGGCGTAAGTGGGAGGAAAAAGTGGGAGGAGATAGGGGGAGGTGCGAGGTGGGCCCCTAACCACTTATAAGTTGGTTTATAACTAAGATAACTAGGGGTAACTACCTGTTATAGGGGGTTATAAGCCCACTTATAACTACTGGGGGCCCACCTTGTGGGTGGCTGGGAGGAGAAGACTACTCGGATAAAATCCAACAACCATAAGCTGGCATGTGGGGAACTATTGACCGAATGAACCAATGTGAAGGGTTGGCGAATGTCTGGTGAATGGTTGGTTCATGGTCGTGAAGGGCAACTGCCGGGTAAACACCTTGTGCCCCCGTTTTGTCACTGGTGCTTCAGCCCTGGCAATGGTGTTTTGGTTGGAGATACTCCCATATGTTTGCAGCTCAATTGGGTGACCAACTTAACCCATTATATAATTACATATATCCATAGAAATTATATCCCAGAATGGGTAACATCCCAACAGTTTGCCCGGTTGATGTGAACAGCCAGGGGTACCTATCGGTCCCTGCCAATCTTTTGCCCAGCTGCGCGGCATTGGGATTTTCCGTCAAAGCGCGATCTCGAAAAGGCAACTCGACCTGCACACGTTGCGAGCGTTGCAGGTCCTCTGAGTCGTGGTGATTGAAAATGGCGGGCCAACAAATATGGCTATGGGTCAATATTAACCTGACAATAATGGTGGTTAATACCCGACAACCTAAAGGGAAACCAATGGTTAATCATAGGGAACCAGGGGTACAGGGTTTTGACCCACAGCCAAATAACAACAGGGAAACACGTAGCTACAATCCTAGTGGTTATCCTAATCCACTATTTCATCATTGCTACCGTGGTTGATGAATAGTTCTAGACACTTTAAGTCCTACAGTGGTCATAGATATGGACGGAGAAGGTCCCAAATCAGCAAATGACCCAATATGGACATAGAGAATGTATGAACACGGGTCGCTTGCATATATATATATATTGCATCATAGGAAATTCTCAAACTAGCCACGATCATGATAAAATTTGAGCATCCCATCAAGCACCAGCATCACCAACGCAGAGAAAGCTTTGGGACTATAAGTGACTAAGAATTACAAGTGCTAAAGCTTTCATAAACTGCTAGACCGCTTCATTCGTATTCCTACCGTACTTGTATAACACTAAAGTTTAGCATGCTTCGTAGGTTCTCCACCGCTGTGCTTTTCTAAATGCTTTGGGACTAAAATGGACTAAGAATATCTAAGAATTACAAGTCCCTATCCTTCCAGTTGCCGAGCTATAGTAGGTAACCAAGCCTAAAAAGCAGTGGTAGAAACGAGCTGGTTACCTACGATTTCGAGGCAACTGGAAGGGTAGAAATTGCTGGTGAAAATAAAAAAATCTTTGAAACCACCCACCGGTTATTGCCCTACAAGTTCTAAGAATATAGTTCTTAGACTAAGAAAATCTAAGAATTCCAAGTGCCAAGCCCAAGGAATTCTTCAAGTGACGCCTCCACGCGCCGCGTGCGCTGAGGCGATTCCTCCGCGATGGTCCCGGTGTAGCGCAGCTCGGCGCCCGGCAGGGCGCCTGGGCGACGATCCATGAGATCCATGAGATTTGGAAGGGATTCTGAAGGGAGTCATAGGGATGCCCAAGGGTTGACTATGATCACATAGAACCTATTGGCAAACTGCAAATTCATATTCCTGAAAAAATCTGGTAAAGGTTGATCTACGCTTAGTCCAGGTTTAACTCTACACGAACGGTTCGTTTTAGCAGTGAAAGACGGGAATAAATCTTGGTATGATCCTGGAAATCACTCAATTCAGGTAATTGTAGGATATAGCAAGTGATTTCCAGGATCATTTTAGGGATGCTAAGGTATCATTGATAGCATAGCACTAAGTTTTCAGATATAGCGAGTGGGCAATTTCCGGCAAATAATTTTAGCCAGTGATGATATGGCTGTGGGTCAGTTCACCCTGTACCTTGTTTCCCCCATCACTAAACCTTTTTCCCACCATTTTTGTTGGTCATTATCCACCATTATTGCTGTTTAACTGGTTGACCCATTGCCATATATATATATATCCCCCATGATTGTTAGCTCTCATCCCTTGTCATTGACCATTGACCAGCTATTACTAATGGGAAAATATTGACCCATAGCCATCAAATGATGAACTGCTTGACTCATTGCCATATCTGTGGTTTCTCAAGCCATTGGGAACCCACAAAATGGCTTCTTTATCACAAGAAATGGTTAAGTTTGGATGATTTCGGGGTCCCAGAATTTTGAGAAACACCCATTTCCCCAATTTTGATCCAACAATTTTGCTTTTTTCGGGGTAATGATTTTGACGATGGATAAAGTACCACCTTCTATTAACCACTGTTGTTGGTTGGTGAACTGCTTGACCCAGCTCGCCAATGCTCGCCATATATAGCTGGTATATCCCCTATAGTTGCTAGTTGTTCTTATCATTATTATCATAATGATAATGATTTTAAGTTTGCTAATTATATTACTAGAATTGTTGTTGCCAACTAACTATATATTTTAATACCAACTATTTTAGTTATCATAATATAGTGTTGGTATATATCCCCTATAGTTGTTAGTTTTCATCCCCTATCATTAACCATTATAACCAGCTAGCTTACCATTCGTTGGTTGGTTAATAGACCCATAGCCATTTTGAGTTTGCTAATGATTCGTTTTCCGCGGAACATCTTCGCGGAGCGCCTGAGCTCCGCGACCGGTCCGGCCGCTCCCCAATTTCCATGGCTACCGCTCGCTTGGACCAAGCGGAAAGCGGCGGCGTGGATGCCAGGGGTGTCCACGGCGACGGCTTCAATGATTCATGATCACTTTATATGGGCTTTATATGGTCATGTTACACGGTTTTTATGTGGCTTTATGTGTGTTTTTTAGTTGTTTGTTTAAATTGATTTGTTTTTCTATGGTTTTATGTGGCTTTACATGGTTTTTATGGGGTTTTATGATCTTGTAGTCAAGCTATGGCTGCAGGAATAACAAATGTATGATCAATCAACCTATGGCTAATCTACAGTTAATCCATGGTTTATGAATAGGTTACTTTAAATGGATTACTTTATTTGGGCTAGATGGGTATGATTGGAGTCAATGCGTATACTGGTAGGACTCAACCCGTTGACAAACACCTGATTTCTTGAGTGAAGGATATTGATGGACAATAAACTTAAAAAGTCTTTACATGAATTCAATGGTTGGATGGTGTTAGATGGATAATGCATCGGATTCACGCCTGGTTGATCTGAAAATAAAGGTGAGTCAATGAAGTGAAATTGATGGAGCATAGTGATTCATAGCTGGTTGATCTATGGTCTTTGTGAGTCAATGGCTGTTGAATAGGAAAATGCTGACTATATGTGGTCCATGTTTGTTTCATGGGACAAGAAAAGCCGATCAATGCGAAGAACGCTTGATTATGGCTGTCCAATGGGAAATAAATGGCTGATGGTTGATAAGTTGTTGAGTCAAGGGTTCAGAGTTCAATGGATGGATGGATGGTTGATTCATATAAAGAATGTGTGATTCATGTGAAGAGTTGTTCAGTAATGGTTGACATATGGATGATTACTGTAATGGTTCAGGAGTGGTTGCTAACCAAACACTAGGCCGGGATGCGCTGGTGGGGAGTAGCCTAACTCATGAAACTAACTTGTGGTTGACAATCGTCAATCATGGCTGATACAGATTAGTAGCTGTTAATGATAATTACGCGTGTGCACATACATACGTTTAAGTACAATTCCAGGCATTTGAAGGTTAATTCGTTTGACGAAAGGTTATACATGTGTGTGTGCGTGTGAAAGTATACCTACATGCCGCCAGCCAAAACAGAAATCATGTTATATTGCATGTGCTCATATGTGCATAAGCTTGTGCCTGGTTCATTTGAAGGCGACTAGTCCCACAAGTTTAGAGTTGCAAAAGTCAACATGACGCCCACCACTGATCGTCATTCGACACCTTTCCATTCAGCAATTTACACCACATGCACGGGGGTTGTTGGTATCCTCATCAATCGACGTTGCACTCCCAGGAAACCACCGCATGAAGCTCCCAAGTCCACTGGTTGCACAGCCGCATCTGAGTGCTGCTGCAGACCCCGCGAAGCTGACGACTCTAAAGCCACAGCGCCTGACAAATCATGTACCTATAGGGTCCAACGAACATGGGAAAGGGGCGAAAGGAACATGCAATGTCAGTTTTGCCATGTCTTAAAATGATCAGAGAGTAAAAAGGCCAGAGAGAGCGAGAGAGAGCGAATGAAAAGAGAGTGGGGGACAAAATCAGGACACCAAAGGCACGGGAGAATTAAAGAAACAAACGAATCAAGGGGAAATGGTGGTTTCTCCAAATAGGGAGCCCCTACAAATAGTTGGTTTATTACCAGAAATGACTATTAATAGATGATTTGGGGGTACCCCTATTCTGGGAAACCACCAACCATCGCTATCACGCCGAGGAGAAAAGAGATGGAAAGAAGAACTTCAATGACCAAGATCCGTGGATTGGATCTAGAGGAACACCTTCCCAGTTTGCCTGCGCGTGACCGTTCGGTCGCCCATGGCATGATGGTCACCGAAATGGACCTATCATGATCCCCATGATGAAGCAAACTCACCAGGAACGAAAGGAGAAACTGATCATAACAGGTGGTTGAACCCCCCTATATATGAATATTTAGTCAGGGCACCAACCATTTAGTAATATCATTGATTATCCCGGCAAGAGACCCCAAACAGTGAGATGGGGGAAGTGGGAAAAGGACACAGCAAGAACATTTATTGAAGAGCACAGGTATGAGAGCACACATCTGAGAACACACATATGAGCACGCAAATGTGAAAGCACACATATGAGAGCACAGATGAGCACACATGTGAGAGCACACATATGAGAGCACACGTGTGAGAGCACACGTATGAGCACACACATTTGAGAGCACGTATGAGAGCACAGATATGAGAGCACACAAAAATGAGCATAGCACACATATGAGAGCACACATATGAGAGCACACACATGAGAGCACACATTTGAGCACACATGTATAAGCACACATATGAGAGCACATATGAGAGCACACATATGAGAGCACACATCTGAAAACACACATGTGTGAGCACACATATGAAAGCACACATATGAGAGCACACATGCATTAGCACACATATCTGAGCACACATTTGAGCACACATGTGAGAGCACACATTTGAGCACGCACATGTGAAAGCACACATATGAGAGCACACATATCTGAGCACACATATGAGCACACATGTGAGAGCACACATATGAGAGCACACATGTGAGAGCACACATCTGAGAGCACACATGTGAGAGCACACATGTATGAGAACACATGTGAGAGCACACATATGACAACACATGTGAGAGCACGTATGAGAGCACACATATGAGAGCACAGATATGAGCACACACATGTGAGAGCACACACATGAGCACACATCTGAGAGCACACATATGAGAACACAGATGTGAGAGCACATGGCACATGTGAGACCACACATATGAGAGCACACATATGAGAGCACACATATGAGAGCACACATATGAGAGCACACATATGAGAGCACACATATGAGAGCACACATATGAGAGCACACATATGAGAGCACACATATGAGAGCACACATATGAGAGCACACATATGAGAGCACACATATGAGAGCACACATATGAGAGCACACATATGAGAGCACACATGTGAGAGCACACATATGAGCACACAAATGTGAAAGCACACATTTGAGAGCACACATATGAGAACACAGATGTGAGAGCACATGGCACATGTGAGACCACACATATGAGAGCACACATATGAGAGCACACATTTGAGAGCACACATTTGAGAGCACACATATGAGAGCACACATGTGAGAGCACACATCTGAGAGCACACATGTGAGAGCACACATATGAGCACACAAATGTGAAAGCACACATTTGAGAGCACACACATGATCACACATATGAGAGCACACATATGAGCACACAAATGTGAAAGCACACATTTGAGAGCACATATATGAGAACACGGGTGTGAGAGCACACATGTGAGAGCACACATGTGAGAGCACACATATCTGAGCACACATATGAGCACACATGTGAGAGCACACATTTGAGCACGCACATGTGAGAGCACACATATGTGAGCACATATGAGCACACATATGAGAGCACATTGGTGCACTCAGAAGAGAGAATTCTTGACAGGATCTCGCGAAAAGCAAAATAAGCACCACGCGCAGGCGAGAGCGATCCGACACGCACAAACCCCGCAGAGGGTTGCACGAGCGAAATCAAAATTCGCACCGCGTGCAGACGAGAGCGGTCCGACACGCACAAACTCCGCAGAGGGTTGCACGAGCGAAATCAAAATTCGCACCGCGTGCAGACGAGAGCGATCCGACACGCACAAAGTCCGCAGAGGGTTGCACGAGCGAAATCAAAATTCGCACCGCGCGCAGGCGAGACACAAAAAAACAGAGGTATGAAAGGCACCTGAAATCTCCATTACACTGCGATTTGCGATTTCAAGCGTTTATGTTGCAAAATGCTGCGCCTGCCACGAAAAAGTGATCCCGAGTCATACGAAGTACTGCACCTGTCGCGAAAAATGATCTCGACATAGCAGATGCAAAAATGACGACAGTCTCACGAAACGAGCGTTTCGAGGTCACCAAAAGAGAGCTCAAGATCACGAAATGCTGCGCCTGGCACGAAAAAGCCGATGTTTTCGAACACGCTCATTTTGTGTGCGCCTGCCAACGTTTTTGCAACGTCGCAAAATCGACGACAGTTACACGTTTTGTGAAATGCATCGAATCCCTTGCGCCTGTCACAGATTCCTTTATAATGCCCAAGAGGGACAAAAGTCAGCTTTCCCCTGCGCCTGCCACGTAAAATGCACATTGATCAAAAAATGGACACGGCACGCAGACGGGAACGCAGCTCCGGAAGAGAGGTCTCCCGGCAACAGTTTCGCGCGAGGCTTCTGTTGAAAACGGAAGATGAGGGAACGTTTTTGACGAAAAGGTCGGCGAATTAGCCGCACGCGCCCGGAGCACACCTGGATCTACACAGGGTCTTTTTCAATTACCGTAAGAACCCCTTCAGTGCACACACTGTTTGCGGAATAAAATCAAATGTCAATCAAACCATGTCAAACCACCGACCAGATCTAATTCCCTAACTTGAACTCGGACTCTTTTTTTGGGTAAAAGCCCCAGTCATGACTACCTAGGGCTCTCAAAACCAGGGGGTACAGCCAATTTTTTAGAGGGTAAAAACATGTGAAAACCAACTTTTGGGGCCTTAGGGGCCCATGCCGCCACTCACCAAAGAACCCGTGCTGTGATTGGTTTTGTTGGATCCCCTTAAGCAGTTCACCAACTTCCCCCGTGTGTTCATGGTTGTTGTTACTACCTAACTAACTAAGTAAGTAATTAAGTAACTAACTCACTAACTAACGAACTAACTACCCTTCATCCCTGTTGTGTAAACAACATCAACCAACAAATATCCAATCTAAGTGTACGTTGATTAGAATCATTCCGTATGATTCACCGAAGCAAAACCATCATGAGCCAAGGGGATTTATCACCCAACCACCATTCATCCCCATTAGCCCTGTGCCCAACCATCATCAACCAAAAATGATTGGCCATTAGTTCACCATCACCTATCATCGATTCAGCATCACAATAAACCACCTCACTGTAAACATCATTGACCATCCATTGGCGGTTATCTTTCACGACAATCAACCAGAAATTGACTTCCATTGCGCACATACACCGTCGTGCAACCACATTCTAGCCATAAATTCTATACTAACAAATGCCAACCATGTATTTTCATGTGCTTTATGCATTTTTAATCTAAACTCAACCCTTGGCCATAACCCACCATTAAACCACATAACATATCAACCTTACTTATAGATGGTCAATCAGCCAGGCTAAACCTTTATGGTTGAACCATGCACAAATCCCTATCTCTCAAAAGAAGGGTTCCCCCATATCATCCAGTTTATCGACCATTAGTAGCAATAAACCAACCAGAAAAGCAGGTATCCCCACTTTAAGAAACTGCCCAATGGTTGATTATGGCGAACATAGTTAATTTAACTATCATCAACCATCATCATTGGATTAACCCCCCATCAAATGGTCATCAACTACAAGGTGGGCCCCTAACCAGCCATAGTCGTTGGGTCAAAAAACTAGGGTAGTTACCAGTTGTGGTAGATATAACTAGCTTGTTAAATGCCCTTATCAACCAAGATAAAGCTGGGGGGGCCCACCTTGTATGACCATTGGATTTCCACCACCATCAACCATCAGCCAACCGAGGCTCGGCTCTCGCCTCGCCGCCCTCGCGACGCCGGTGGCATCGCCCGGAATCCACGGGAGACCTGGAGAGGACTCGCAAATACTCGCAGGGTCGGATTCGATGGTGGCTGCTCGTTGATTGGCATTCATGGTTTCTGATTCGTGGTAATGGCTACCCAGGATTAATAAACCCCTGGTTGATTAACTAGGGGGGTTCCCACTTTAAAGGAAAACCAAGGCTTTTAGGGGATACCCCCTATTAATCAACCAGGGGTTTATTAATCCTGGGTAGCCATTAACCAACCCCAGTTACAACTAGCTGGTAGAAATCAGAACTGCTCGCCTACAATGAATCGTGGCAACTGCAGGGATAAACTAACCAACCATACTGGTTGGTGGTGGGAACAGCCACCCCGTCATCAAAAATACGCGCAAGTGAACCAACCGGCGAACCAACCAACCTTTTGTAAGTACATTTGGGGAAATAAAAAATTGTTCAAACCACCAGCCAGGTCTGAAAGAGGTTCATCATAAATGCTAATTCATGGTTAATCACTGGTTAGTTCATGGTTGGATAATGGTTCCTTTGTGCTTCTCTTGAATAGCTGGCAAATGATTAATTTGAAAAAGCCAAAAAATTACTAGTGACCTGATGGTTAACTGATGATTAAGCTGGCTAATCGTCAATAGCGGATCGCTCACAATGTTCATAGGGATATGGTTGATCACAAATCTTCATAGGGATATGATTAATTCATGATTAGTGGTGATGAAATGGTGTTTTTCCCCACCTGTCAGGTGAGGGTTGTTAGATTTTATCAGAGCTGACTTCTCCTTGTCCTCCTCCTCTCCTCGTCCTCCTCCTGACCTCAACCACGACCAAGCGCGACTAGTGGTGGCTGCCGGACCTCAACCACGATCATGTATGCCTGCTGGTGGCGGACCTCAACCGCGACCAAGCGCGACTAGTGGTGGCTGCCGGACCTCAACCGCGACCAAGCACGACTAGTGGTGGCTGCCGGACCTCAACCGCGACCATCTGCGGCCAGTGGTGGCTGCCGGACCTCAAAGATGTGAGAAAAGATCACAGAAAGATTGTCAAAAGATATGTCAGAAAGA
>VSDK01001438.1:345749-369249 GCA_009767595.1 Symbiodinium kawagutii
CAGAAAGAATGTCAGAAAGAATGTTGACATGACAGACTGGAGGGGTTTACGGCGGGGCTCTACAGAAAGGTCGGGGCCTTTTTTGTTTTCTTTTCCATCTCAGGCGGACCGTGTCTGGGCAACATTGTTTTCCGGATGGCCAGGCAATCAGCCTGATTGAAGGGTCTTCACTGCAAGCACTGCACGTTTCTGCCGACTGACATGTTGATATGCTGTTTGACAGACTGACATGCACAATGACCTGCCAGGTGAAGCAAATGCTTTGGCTCAGGTGGTTCACTGCCATGTTTGGGCATGTTTAAGCAAATGTGTTGAGAGCTCTGGAGTGTACTTCACACTGCCAACTGACATGTTGATATGCTGTGTGACAGACTGACATGCATAATGACATGCCAGGTGAAACCAATGATCGGCACAGCTAGTTGCATGTCTGCCGACTGACATGTTGATATGCAGACAAAAGTGCAGTCAACAAGCTGATTTAAAATGTCATGGTGGGGATCACTCGAAGTAAAGTAATTTTGAAGAAAGGGGTCCCCAAAATTGAGTGTTGCTGTAGAGCTTTCAAGGTTGGATGATTTGGGGCTACCCCCATTCTGAGAAACCACCAAATGGCAGTGGGTCGAAACCCTGTACCCCTGGTTCCCCTATCAATTGACCATTGCTTTCCTTATTATTGGTTGGTCGTTATCCCCAATTATTGGTTGGTTAATATTGACCCATAGCCAGATGGCGATGGTTGAAGATGTTTCCCTTGATCATCGCTGGAGTCTTGTCGCCGCCCAGGTACACCTGGACAGGGTCACCCGTGGAGCACTTCCCATGCGGTGATACGTCGCTTCATGGTGGCCGGCCTCCCCCAAAAAAAACCGGTGCCATGCTTCACATGTCTTGCTAACATGTGCTTCCATGATCTTCCATGTATGTGTGCAACATTATCCACTCCAGAAAGCGACAACAAAGATGAATAAATCGGAACCAATAGAAAGGATAGATAAAATAGACGATGAGATTGATAAGATAGGTAAGACCATCATGATGTCAATAATATTGCTAAAATAGATAAGATGGATAAGAGAGATAAACGAGCTGAGATGGATACGACACATAATCAAGGTAAATAAGTTGTATGTACAAGATAGACAGATAGGTAGATAGATAGATAGATAGACAGATAGGTAGATAGATAGATAGACAAATAGATAGATAGACAGATAGATAGGAATAGTAACAAACGGACGCATGCAAATAATTACAGTGTGTAACTCATGATGTTACATCAGATTACCTACGAGTATAATCAAATCATATTTCGTATTGTCCTGAGCAGCTCCCAAAAGAGATCGTTAATAGCATCTTACCCGACACATTTGGTAGGTTTATGGAGGTTTTCGTTGACAGGGGTCCCCAAAAATAGTTGGTTTACTTCAAAAATGATGACTACTATTGGATGATTTAGGGGTCCCCGATTTGGAGAGACACCAGTATCAGTACACCGAACACCTACCCCACGGCACTCTCACTGGCCGACTTTTTTCGTGTCGCATCGCCTTTTGCCATGTCTGTTCCGCGGCAAACTGTTGCGTATGGAACATGGGAGGTCAGACGACTGAAGTTCCAGTAGTTATAAGTTGGGTTATAACCCCTATAACTGGTAGTTAACCCACGTTAAGCTAGTTATAAACCAACGTATACGTGGTTGGGGGCCCACCTTGTGGTTTGCCAGGGAGATCCAGCGAAAACCCTGCACTTTCGATCTCCCATTGAGGATGAGGCGGGGCTGAGGTTGATACTTGGATGTAGATGAAATGGCTTTGGGTCAATATTTACCGACCAATGATGGTTCTGGTAACCAACTAAATCATAGGGAAAACATGGGAAAACAATGGTTAATGATGGGGGAACCAGGGGTACTGGGTTTTGACCCACAGCGAGATATAATGTCTAGGGTTAAAGAACCACCGCCCAAGTAATCAACCCCCTTGTGCTCCCCAGACCCTGGTCCTTACTACAGTTCAATATGTGCTGATTTCCTCCCCTAATAATAAGGTGTCTGCGACCACAAAGCCGCCCCCACTTAATCAACCCTTCTGTATCCCTAGATTTTGGATGTTTTTCTTCTTTTATTAGTCTAGATTGGGTTTCCAATTAGTTTGGTTACTTCGATTAAAGTATTAGTCCAAAATTGTTTCCTATCATTTAGTATGAGTCTCCCCGGGGTCGACTATTTTGGGGTGGTCGTTTCTGTCTCCCTAGTGCAAAGCGTCTGGAAATTGTTGACCTTATGGGGGGGTTGGCATTACCCATTGCACAAACACAAACTATATGGCTATGGGTGGATAACCATTGTTTTCCTATCATTAACCATTGTTTTCCCTATTTGTGTGGTTAATTAATGTTGCCCCATAGCCACATTATGAAATACATGAATCAATGATGCATGCTACCTGCGTCACAGGGCAGCCAGTACTTAGTGGAAGGGCAGTTCCCAACACAAATTGTGCCCTTAGATAATCCCTACGAATTCTCCGGCTAATATCACCCAATGACATCTAAAATTCATTAAAAAGCATCTACAGAATGGCATCTGCCAATGGTAAGCTGACTCAAAAGTCAGCTTAGCAACGTTTACCACAGCACATCCACCCTTTGAACCTCAAATCTGGACCACGACTTCGATCCAATTCTTCCCCCACCATGTTCCATGCAACCCTTCGGCTGGCCTGGCAGTGCACCGTGTCTCTGTACAACGGTTCGGCACGGCCCAGGCAGTTTTCCCCGCGGCTCTGCACGGGCGTGGTGCTCCCAAATGCCCCAAGATTTCTGGTAGCTGGGAAAGGAGAAATCGAGTTGACGTTTTTCCTGGGAAGAACTGATGGAACTCCTTGATAGCTTCAATTTTCCGGCAAAAAATCCAGCAGATTTATGCATTCAAAGCTTGCTGAGTGTTGATTCACCAACACCTTTATGCTGAAGTGGAGTTCCTCCCGACTGAAAGCTGCCGCTGATCGACGGAAAAACACTGTCGCAAGAGCATAGAAACACTGGGTCACCAGAAGATGCTCTTGCTGCAGCAGAACGTCAAGGGAAGGTGGGCTCTGAAGGACGAAAATGTGACTAGATTTCGAAGGCATCATCGTGACATTGAGAAATCAGAATTGGCAAACTGTGGGCATGTAATGATGATGACACTACTCCAGCTAGCGAAGAAGAGAAATTTCTACACCCAGGAGATTCACTGAAATAGGTTCTCAGTGCTAAGATCTACAGTTCGAAATGGTTGATCATAGAAGATAACAACCAACAGCAATGAATATCAAGGTTAAAGCTGCTATTCATGGTGCTTTATGAACAACAAGCCACAACTCAATTGCAACCTATGGGGGAAACTTAAGCCATTGGTCGAATGGTCAGTCAGTAAGTCCCCTGGCAGCCTTTCGAAACAAAGGGTGGAATCACTGGCAGAGCAAGCCCTCATATGCCACAGCTCATGGCCGGCTTCCATAAAATGACAGCAAGCCGAAACATGCCGAAACATCCACAAGCCTCGTTTCCCCAACGCACCCAGCCGCCACAGATTTTTTGGGGCCACCTATTGACCCGAAGACTCGGAAACAGATGAAACAGCAGTCCATGATGCACCACCTCTCTCTCTCTCTCTCTCTCTCGCTCCATCGTCATCAAATGCACCACTTACCCTCAGGCATTTGTGGTGATCCCACATGCCATCAAGCATCATCAAGCTGAGAGCTGCATGCTGTGCAAAGGTTGGAGCAGGCTGTGCTTCAAACAGCTCTCTGCAATAGGTCGGGTGCCCATGCGGGACCTGCATGGGATCACTCGTCAAAAAAGAATCCCCATGGAAACAATTACCAGCGACTACACGAGGCCTGGTTTCCGATGTTGCTGTATGCCAGTGAGATCTAGCTGGTCACGAATTATTGAATGGTAAGTGGCCAGCTACTTCTTTCCTTGGCGATCTAAAGAGCTTAGCTCATTTGGGAGTTGCTCAATATTTCCCCAACGCAGGCTTTAAGCTACTTCCATTTTGTTTAACATCCCAGACACTAAACAGTTTATCTGCTGGCGGTTTCCACCCCTATGAAGAATACTATAAACCAACTATGTCTTATATAACACGAGGGGAAAAAACTTGAAACCACCAACCAGGTATTGTGGGTTTTGGATGAGCTCCCGTCCACCAAAATCCTTTCTTCAGTTTAACCCGTGACTCCAGCAACAATAGTGACATCAACAGCAACATCACTGACTACCACCACTAGCAACACCAACAACCGCCACAAACAGTAGCAAAAACAAGAACACAAAGCACAAAAACGACGACAATAATCATATACATCAACAACAACAACAACAACAACAACAACAACAACAACAACAACAACAACAACAACAACAACAGCAAAAAAAGGAAAAGCAAAAGCAACAACAACGACAACAATAGTGAGACTCACAACATCTCACAACGCCGCACAGCCATGAAGAATCAACAACAATAGCAGAACAACAAGCCCAAGCCACAAGAAGCAACAAGCCAATGACAACTCCAATGGTCAGCAAGAACCGAAACATTGCGCACTGTTAGGCCCAGAATCCTCCAGCCATACTTAGGCATCCCCTGGGTCATCTTTTTGAGATCAAGAGTCGTGTTGAGATATCTATGGGAATGACATGAACATACCATCAACCCCAAAAACCCTTACAAATGCAGCTTTTTACCCTCCGAAATATGGGTTATAACGAACGTGCAAAACTGATGGCTTTGCGGGGCCAGTGGTAGAAGTCTTCCAAAAATGAACGTGCACCCATGCATAGTCACAAATACCTATACAATAGTAAATGTAAAAAAACATGTAAAATAACACATTAACATACATGAAATAAACACATCAAAACATATGAACGATAATTTCTATGTTAAATATGGCTCGCTGTTCAATGGGAACAATTTAGATTTTGAGGCTACCAAATGGCACTCCTTCAATCTGAAGCTTTTGTTTCATCACGATCTGCATGCGATCCCCGATCTCCGCAGGGTGTGGCACGACCTCTTAGGCACGACAGGGGCCGTTCCCCTCGCTTCGGTCAAAGCAAAGAAAAACGGAACCGGCCGCCCATCGGTGTCCCATCTGTGAGGAGCCTGCGAAAATGCGCTTGGTTGGCGGAGGTTGCCCTGCAGCCGTAAGTTTTTTGCCACCTGCAAACGTTGACGGATTCCAGGTCATGGATGATGACAATGTATGACAGTGTGGCGCGAAACCATATATTTGGTAGATAAAAACTACGTAATTAAATATATTTACAGGGGTGGACGTGATGATGGGTTATATACCATAATGACGTCTCAATAGGTTGCGGCTTGCGTCAGGTTGAGATGAAAATGTTAGGTTGGCCAAAAATGAATGTTGTCATCAGGAGTCAGTGAGGGCAAAACTTGTGCAAGGTCCACCTCCAAAGCACCAACCAAGTACTGGATCACGACATTCCGTCTGCCCCTTTTCAGGCAGCAGGTCTGAAGCAATCCAAATTTCTGGACAGCGCCACCCACAACACCGGATGATATCAGCCTGGCAAAAAACTGCATGTATGAAGGCCTCTAACAGTTCTGAAATTCCAACTTACACAACGGGCCTCATTGGCCCGGCTCGGGCAAGAAGGTGTGTGTGAGCCCATGATCATCACCCGGTGTGGCAGTTCCGGCTTCCCAAAGCGCGCGCCCTTTCATTCAGTCGCAGCGCAAATTTTTCGAAGCGAAAGCGGCGTGGCGGATTGCGGCGGTTCATTCGACTCAAATGATATCAACTGATCACTGATCCGAGCCCGCCTACGAGTAGAGTGAACCACCCAGTAAAGACCAAGTAACTTCCCACGTGTGGGAGACTGAAGGTCGACGGCGGAGATGGTGTCCTTCCTTTGTAGCTGGTGCTGTCCCTCGGCTTTGTCCACAGCCGTATTTTCAGATGTCATTGCTGGATTGTTACTCAAAAACAATTGTAAAAAATGCATGTTTCTCACTAATGCAGTTGTCAAAAGTGACATATTCGAAACAGCTTTTAATAAACAGAACTTTAGATGTTTCGAATTGTTTCGAGACATCATCATGTAATTATACAATGTAAAAGCAGCCACTATAATATCTACGACATCTTGGCCACAAAAAATGCGCCGCTCCTTGCCATACCGTCCATACCGTGATTTGGTTTTGTCCAGGGATACCCTCCAATACCCTCAACGCAATGGTTTTCCCAGCTCAACTGGCCCGGCTTCTGGATGTTCTTGGGGTAACCCCCCATGAATGGACTCGCCACATGCTTCCCATTGCCGCATAGGTCTACTGGCGATCTGATCACAGAGTGTAGCTGAATGTTTAACCAATGACTCAATGACTCACCAGCGGTCAGTGGGGCTGGCTATATCTCAAACATACTATAGTCAAACTTCACCAGTTCCCGGCATGGTGAATCATGACTTTCAAGGTGAATCTGTGGATTTTTCCTGGTGGCTTTCGCTGGTTCTGTTCTGCTCTTCAGTCTCACTCCGAGCTCGGGAGAGGATGAGCCATTCATGGAAACAACTCCAAGGTGGGGACGACGTCAAAATGAAGGGGGCAATGTCCAGCGCATTGCCCGAGGCGCGTTCATGACACCTCCGTTGCTGACTAAGTGGAAGGAGTTCAGGCAGGAGTTCAGGCAATGGGAAAGGTTGATTCACCCATTCACAAAAAAAGATCAAAAAGTACCTCCAAACCGAAAGACCCAGGAAGAATGGGTCGTTGGACCTATTGGAATCGGTACAGAAAATTTTGAAATATCTCGGTGATTGCTCCCTCTTGATGATGGAGAAGGGACCAACAAAGAATGTAAAAATGCTACAGGTGATGATGATGATGATGATGATGATGATGATGATGATGAGGATCCTAAAGCCTTTCCCTTTTTTCAGGTCTAAATCACCAAACACAGGGCACACTACTCATCACCCCACTTCCTGGGCTTCGGAATCGATCCTGGAACCAACCCTGGGACCCTGGCTGGCGGTTGAACCACCCCTATGAAATGATGAAAAATGGTTCAGCAATGTTGGTGATAGAAAAACTTTAAAAGTGGTTGGTGGTTTCAACTTCAACCCCTATTAAAATATGCTTGTCAACCAGCCATTTCTTAATAATTACTAGTGAAAATAAAGAATCTTTGAAACCACCAACCAGTGGTCCATTTTAAATGCTGCGGCGTTTCCTGAATCAAACCACCTTATCGAAACCACAGCTTCGTTGATCCAGCTTTGTATGATAACAAGTGCTCCGAGTTCCTCAGTCTCAATGAGAAGCACCCCCACGCGGCGGTTTGCTTATCAATGCCATTCAGGCGGCCATTTTGGTCAGGTTTAAATCAAGATAAATCAAGATCATCCTGTTTTGCTTTTCTGCGGACCTTCGTTTCAGGGGCACCATCAATAGGGATCCAATATAGCAAATGGTCGGAGGATAATCAGCACATCGGATTATCAAAATGATGATCAATCTGGGGAATTAGGGTATTGTCAAATCCTGGGGTGACAATCTGGACAAGTTTGCCACAAGTTGCTATGGACAATTTCCATAGCCTCTGAGTTGTTCCCCGAATCGGTCAGCAACTATGCTAAGCATTCGAACGATCCCGAGCGAACGATGCAGCCGCGCGTGATGCCTTGCCCACCGGCAGTGGCTCCCTCCAGTGAGCTGGTCGGTATTGACTGTTGCTAGTGCTAATAGAGGTGAGGGCTAATCATCATGGCTAGCCACTGTCAATACTTACATGTTAAGCCTGATGATTTGCAGTTTAAACTATATGATCTATATGGTGCTGATGATAGTGTTGGAAGTTAAATACCAAATCCAACTGCAAACAAGTCATTGACAAGCTATGACGCACGATGACGCAAAATGTTGAAAGTCCATTGCCTAGGAGTTGGTTTTTGCTTGCTTAGGCGGCTTAGGCTAATCGTTGGTTACATTATGTTAGATTACGTTGCTGGTGACCGTCCGCATTCCCTGGGAACAAACAAGATCACCAGTGACAAGTTGGTTGGCCCCTCTATTTACACCCAGCATCACTGGAATACTAGCTGGTGATTCTCAGGGAGCTAAGGAGCCAGGGGTATCCCTAAATCCCTTTGAAAGGGGAGCTAAAGAGCTACAGGGAGTGGTGAAACCAGATGGTAGCATTGGCAAGCTGGCTATGAGTCAAAACGATGTACCCCTGGTTCCCCGTCCTTAACCATGTTTCCCCATTATTGTTGGTGGTCATCCCCTATTAGTTGGTTGGTTAATATTGACCCGTAGCCAGCTATCAACGAATTGAGCTATCTTGGGAGTTACCCTTCTGCAACAAAGGAATCTTGATGAGGTGCCATCCGATTGGTTCTGGACGATATCGATGCTGAAAATGGCTTCTGGTTGGTGGTGCTCACCACCCCTATGACAAATATGCTTGTCAACCAAGCAGTTGTCAATGATTACTCGGGAAAATGAAAAATCTTTACAAGCACCAACCTGGCTTTATACTTTCCGAAAACTCCATGGCACCTTGCAGGCTCCAATTTTCAGGCTCTTTGGGGAGCAAACCTGGATAGCTTCGTGACGCGAAAGCAGTACGACAAAGAAGCAACCAACAGCCACTGGACGTGCGCCACTGCGGTCAACAAAGCGTCAGCGCTGTCTAGACACTGTGGCGAGCGAAGAAGGACATACCGTGGCTACTGGAGGTTGGTCTCATGCTGCAGGGCCAGTTCAACCTTGCAACACAAAATCCTGTCCCCAAGCCACTTGAAACATGCATGCAACGCCGCATTCTGCAGCACCCAGCAGTTGACAGGGCCAGGTACACAATTAACTGAATTTTGATTATGGCACTGGCGCATGTGGGATCATCTGTCACTCATATTGCTGCATGGCTGGGAAGGTGTCTATAGCTGTAGCAGAACAATGGAACAAGCTCATACATGTGGCTCCTATTACTTCTTTTTCCATGGTAGTAGCATGAGAATTAGGAAGGTTCATCAACGCGTGCCCCAGGATTTTTGCATCCGTGCCATTTCGATTGGCTCATGGACATTCATCACCACTGGCAAGATCAACGCTGCAGACCATACAAATGATCCGAACGCCATCATGCTCCGTCTGACGCAAACAACTATCATTGACAAAGGACAAATAATAAATCTGGGGGTTTCTCAAAATGGGGAGCCCCAAAAATGATAGATTCATGACTATAAACGATTAAAAATGGATGATTAAGGGCATATTGAGAAACCGCCATATTGACAAATTGCCATGATCCCGCTGACCTTCCCTATCGACTGTATACAACGCCGTTAGATGTTCCTGTCGACTGAGTACCGGAGCCATCTCCCTGTCAATTTCCAGGTCACCAGGGTTTCTAGGGACGGGTCTACTGCTAAACCTTCTCATTCTAGATCCGAGCTCGAAACTAACTACGCTGGCAGTATGCTTCAAACCTCTGATCCCAGAAACACTATCGTCCTCGACGGTCAAACCTCTGTAAACGTCTCGCTTGGGAATATACACAGGGTTGTCGGGTGCTTACCTCTGCTCGAGTGTTCACCTGTGCTGAAGAGGCAGTCGCGAGCCGGTGCCCAGTCCTTGTCTTGCCGGGTGCATACATGAAACTCGCAGCAACCAGATTTTCAAACCGAAGTTTTGCTGCGCGAAGCATTTCCCACTCGCCTGGCACAGCAAAGCAAAAACGCTTGCGTGAGGTCAGCTTCCCAGATAAATCACGACTGTCAATTTTTTGGCCTGCAGGTTGAGCAGGGGACCTATGAATTTGCACCTACAAAAATATATCTGTGTTTACAGAGTTTACAGAGTGGCACCCCAGGTTTTAAGTGGCTAACAAGCCATTTAAGCAAATAGTTATATCTACCATGGGCCATAGCTAGCAGTTACCCTCGTTATAAAACAAGTCAGCTAAGAAGGGGGTGCCACTCTGTACGGTTTCCAGGGGCTAGGATAGGATTTGACCGAAGGCAACAATAATTTTGTCTTGCCCGATAAGTCTGCTGCTGGATAGCAGCAATGTCTTCACAAGCGCCACATCGTCCCCAAACTTACTGCTTCGACCCGACAAATATCTGAAAAAATATTCGCTTTTGGCGCTTGCTCTGAGAATCACTCATCAAAAAACATTCAATACTACATGGGCGCAGGATGGTAAACAGGACGGTTCACTTGTCCATCCAGTATGATCCAGTGCTCACCCACACACTCCACATGCCCATATCTCCGTCACCAAGGACCGTTTTTCGGAGCGAGCCACGCGGCCAAAGTTTTGGAATTCTCCATGGATTCGATTCTTTCTTTACTTTACTTGTTATCAATGTGTTGGTTGCAAACAGGATCTTCTTACAAGAAATTAACCAGAACTGCGCTGTTCCTTTTGAGGCAAAACATTACCTAGGCTTCTGGGATCACCCAGGTTGAAAAACTTGACCAACATCAAGGTGTTCCAAGAAAAGGCCTTTGGCGATCGAAACCAAGCATTCTCCAAAATGAAAAGCACCGTTCACCCCAAAAAAAAAGTGTGACCAAAACCCATCATATGCAGTACACGAACAGGTGCATGTATATAAATAAACAAATAAATGCAGAAATAAAAAATGAATGAATAAATAAGTATGTAATATATATATATATCTTTTATTGTGCGTGTGTGTCCATACGTTTGCACATTTTAAAAAAGTATAAATATATAAACATGAGTCTAAACATGTGTGCTAATGCATGTATGCATGTGCATGCGCAAGTATCTCCAACCCTGTGCAATGTGCTTGCATGATTTGCATGTGTTTGCTGTTAGCCCGCCATATGGATTCCAAGTCTCTGAAACGTCACCCAGCAAAAGCACAACCCAAGCGTAGCCATTCAACAGATCAAACAGATTCACTTGATGTAATGTCGGTGGTCATTGTGCTTGATTCATCTTGATTCCTGAGCAAAATATAGCAGGTCAGTTCACCCTGGGTCCCCCTGGTTCCCCCATCATTAACCAGCTCGTTTTCCCTATAGTTTTCTTGGTGAACCGATCCCGCAATAGTTGGTCAACTGCTTGACCCAGCTCGTTATATCATCCCCAAGCAGTCATCCTCCCACGAAGCTCATCATCCACGAACCGCCTCGCAAAGGGCGAGGGAAGTCCCTGAAAAATCGCCTCAGAAGTCCCAGCATTTCCAGACCTCAGCAGGTGAAGAAGCGCCGTAGCCATCTAGTCATCACCATGGTTCTGAATTGCTCCCTCCTAACCATCAGGCCATTAGGGTTAACAGTGAATCTATCGTTAATCATGGTTCATGAATGTCTAGTTACCACTTCAAGCAGCTGTGATAAACTTGACGACAAGTATCTCCGGCTTCCATGGTTATTCAACCATGAAGTGCCTGACACTCTTGGCTACTGGGCGCTGACGCGTTTGGGAAGTATGTCCCACCCTATTGACACCAGTTTTTTCGTCGAGGGGTGTTTTCGAGAGACCAGGAACCCCCCTATGATTGGAGTGCCTAAGAACAGCAAAGAATATGTGAGACGGTATCGTCATTGCTTATCATCAGGATCTTGGTCTCGGCTCATTCCGGTACCGAAATCTGTCAGGACATGTCAGACCGAAGTAAAAGTATACCAAGCTATAAAAACAGGCAAGGTGATAACCACGCTACGAAAAAATAAAACACCCACACGCTCACACAGGTGATAAGCAGGAGGAGAGGTGTGACCACACCGCGGGCATTGGGGTCACAGTAAAACTTCATGATGATCGCTCCGCTGTTGGGATTAGCCGATTTCATGGGCTGTGTTGACCCTGGTCTGGCAAAACCACAATGGCTGCCAGTGGCTAGGCAAAGGGTCTCGGATTGGCGTACCGGCGTATCGGTGGAGCAAGTGACTGGCGATCAGTTCGTTTTGACCTTGTGAGCTATCATGCACCATCACTAGAAAAAGAAGTAGTCCTTGTCGTCGTAGCAGTAGCAGTAGCAGTAGCAGGAGCAACAGCAGTAGCAACAGCAGTAGCAACAGCAGTAACAACAGCAGTAAGAATAGTAGCAGTAGTAGTAATAGTAGTAGTCGTCGTCGTAGTAGTAGTAGTAGTAGTAGGAGGAGTAGTAGTAGTAGTAATCATGATAAAAGTAGTAGTAATAGTAGCAGTCGTATTAGCAGTAGTAAGAATAGAAGCACTGGTAATAAAAATAATTTGTTGTTCTTCTTGTTGTTGTTGTTGTTGTCAACGAGTTTGTCTCAACAACTGGTTTCTCACGCCCCTGCTGTCCCTCCTTCAACTGGCGACCCACCAACGCCAGGACAAGTCGCCACACCAGAGCCCTTGTCCGCCGAGGTCCAGAAGAGAAGACCTGGGACCAGGGACCCAGCCACGCGAAATGGGAACCATGGTTGGTCACGACCCTAAGTGGCTTATACCAGTGATAAATGGGATAAAAACATGGGGTGATGACCATGGTTCCCAACCACCAAGTGGGATGATCATCTGCAGCCTGATGGTTGTTTACAGATTGTGTTCTTGATTTTCTGGTCTAGCGTTGTGAAGGCATGAATTCAGCTTGGTGTAATGACCATTTGCCACGTATCTGTTTAGCTTCAAAATCAAAAAGAAACTGCTTGTTCACAGTTGCTGTTGTGGCATAGGTTGACCCTAGCTATTAACAACTACTGGAGAGTACTGGAGCGTATGCTTTGAATGTGTTTAAAAACTTTGCGCTTCCAGGAACCTCTCGGGGGTCTCTAAAATTGTTTATATACATACCAAACAATGTTTGAAACATTGTTCTCTTTCTGAAATCATTTCAAATCTCTGTTTTCGTATTTCAACCCTTTCAAACTTGTTTTACAAATATTGTAGTTGAAAAGCAATGCAACTAAGCAATGTAAAACAATTCACAAAAATGTTCAAAGACCACGCGCGCGCCTAGAAAAAAGTACTATATACATTCAAAAAGTTATACAAATACATATCAATATATATATATATACATATATCACATAATGAAATTACAAGCCAGACTCGTCTTCAATATTGAAAAAAACAAGCTACTCACTGAACCTACTCATTGAACCCATGATTATCTGGTTGGTGGTTGAACCACCCCTATGAAAAATATGAGTCAACCAACCATTTGTTAATAACTACTAGGGAAAATAGAAAATGTCAATCAAACCACCAGCCAGTGTATGTTGCACCATTGTGGTTGGTTATTAATTCCGGTTGTTATAATCCATTATCAGTTGTTACAAACCATTATTATTCACTATCATGAACCATTCTGGTTCCGTATTGTTTAGTTGTTTTACCATTTGATTGTTGCTTATTAATTCCGGTTAACCAATTAACCATTATTAACCATGTCAATCAAACCACCAAGCAGTAGTTGTTCAATCATGTGATTGTTGCTTACTATCCCCTATGAGTACCCTCCGGTAAACTAACCTGGCAATGGATTTTGACCATATTTTGTAGTGAAACCCAGGGAAAACATCAATTAATAGTGGATTTTCCATTGCCAGGTTAGTTCACCAGAGGGTAACTATTATGTTTGCACGGTTTCCCTACAACCAAACCACAACACCCAGTTCTCACCACTGTGATTTCTCCCTCCGAACGCCAGGCGTCAGCGCGGGCGCTAGTCAAGGCACGTCCAGCTTCACCCATCTGCTTGGAGGAATCCAGGTCCCTCCAGGCTGCGAGCAGCCCAGAACCTGGCGGTGCCGACGGAGCAGAGGCATCCATCCATGCCGGTGAATTAAAATCAACATGAACGGAAACATATATAGAAATATATCCTAAAATCAGATATACATACCAAAAAAAATAAGATATATTGTAGATTGTAGATTTATTCAAATATTGAGGTCTATTTCCGAAAATTGCACATTCATATATGCTAAGATGTGTGCTTAACATGTGTAAGATGATGTAAGATGTTTTATCTTGCATGCACCCCCCCCCAAACAACAAAAAAAACAACTCCTCCACCTGGTCAAATCCTTTGCCAAGGCGCGGTGGTCAAAAATCAAACTTTGCAACGAGGCATTGAACGCCTCAGAAGCGAGGTGGATGTTCGTAGATGCCAAATGAATATGGAACATGGATGAACCAGGAGGATCTTTGATCTCCAGCATAAGATGATCTTGGTGGCTTATAGATCCCTTGCTAAAAATATGTTTTTAGTGGTTATATGGCAAATCAATCATATCCCAAAAACACTAAAAACCGAAGTTAGTGGGTATAAGCCATCCAGTGATGCGAAAGGATGATGGAAATTGATGTTGCAGCTGGTTCAGCCTGTTCAAGTCTCGAACTTTACGGTTGTTGGATTGGGTTTTGCCGGGCCCGAATACGCGAGACAGATTGGGATGATTCTGAGCCTGGGTACCTGTGTGAAATGGCGATTCCGCCTGGATCCACACCCCTGTTAAGGATCGGTCCGCATTATTACACGGCCCCCAGTTTAGCTACAAATAGCTAGTGGTTCACCAACATAAGGAGTCTCTGAATTCGGATCTAGCATTAAGTAACCATGCTGAGCCACCAGTCATATGCATGAACCACTGACGATGAACCACTAACGACTCTGTCGCAGCTGGCGACACCCAATGGCCCGACACCAACAGCCAAACTGTATGGGTGATCTCAAGATAAATCATGTTTTTTACGCCATTTGTAATAAAACCAATCATTTTTGGGTACCCTATTTTGAGAAACCACCGTATTTATTTATTTATATATATATATATCAATATCCTTGTGTGGATTGCATTTTCTGCGCGCAAAGACTCCCAAAAAATTGGCGATGGATTGCCGACACTTAATTTAGCTTGGCACTCAATCAGCACTTCTGCTCCCCACTTTCATTCAAACTTGCCCTACACAAGGTGGGCCCCTATCCAATTATCAGTTGGGCTACTACTAAAAAAATAAATACAATAGTTACTGTATTGCAAATAGAACTAAGATTAAATGGTCCTAAAAACAATCTCACAACTAGGGGGCCCACCTTCTAGCAAGTAGATGAAGTATCATTTACAAACGCACCTGGGACCCATTCCCATTCCCCCAAATAACAAGCCATATAGATCCATATTAGTGGCCTAGCCAGGCATCCATACTAATCCGTATAAATCCATATAGATCCACATGTGTGAGATTAATCCACTTTGGTACCTAGATATGTCAATTAATCCACGTAAATCTAGCGTGCGCATATACATAAATGCTAATCGTGAGATGTGGTCCTCCAGTATCCTGAGTGTCGTGGCACAAACTACGACCGGCGGATCGCAGCCTTTCATACCGGATGATGTCTGGAAACATAGCAGCATAGTTGGCTCGAATGGTTCGCTATTCCAATGGGTAAGTTATATTTTGGTTTATAAGGCCATTTAGCTATATAGTTGTATCTACCACAACTGGTAGTTACCCTAGCTATAACCCAACCCACCTTGTATCACAGATTTCTTGGCGGAAGAAGAGTCGGCGTAAGTTGGCGCTGAGGGACATCCTTGTCCGGAATCTTGGCCAAAATATGCTCCACCTTGGTGGCCAAAGGCCATCAACGATGGACGACCAATAACGGTCCAATGATAGCTGTTAGTGGCTACTGATGGTTCATTGATGCTGATTTTCATAATTCTTCAATGGTTCAGCTATGATTTTCATGGTGAAGATGCCTACCATGATGAAAATACCCAGAATTGCTGGTTAAGCCAATCATGAAGAGTTAAGCCACCTATCTTCAATGTTCATTTTTATAGGTAAGCCACCTATTAACAAGTCTTATTTTTCATCGTCAGTCGGCCCATGATGAATCATTGCTTTATTGCCGACCCGGGCTTCCGACCTGGCCGAGCTATTCAGCAGTGGCCTAGGGCCTCTACGCCATTCAGGGGCCGTGAGCATCGGAAGAAGCACCGTTCACATCCATTGGCCCCACCAGTGGAGGATCAAAAAAAAACAATCTGAATCATTCACATCCATTGACCATCAGCCGTCTGACGCTCAGAAGGCTCAGAATGCTGGGAAAAATCTGTAGGTTTTGACAAACCCAATCGCTTTCAACCCCTATGAAAAACATTGATCAACCCACCATCCCAAAATATTGGGGAAGATAAGCACATGTCAATCAAACCGCCAACTAGTAGTTGCTTTCAACATTATGTTGGTTGCTATCCCCTATTGTCAATCAGTCCTAATGTTCAAAACCGTAACACGACTTGTCAATCAGTCCTATTGTCAATCAGTCCTATTGTCTTTCCAAGGCACGTCTTCGACGCGAGAGGCCTCGCGCAAGGGGGCTACACTGCTGAGCCAACTCCTAGTTGAAGACTGGTCGAATGATTCAACTAGACCTCGATGCAAAAGCCGAGCAAGAACAATACTGCCGCAGTGCTCTAATATTCATACATATGGTGGTTTCTCAAAATAGGGATGCCCCCCAAATCATCCACGGTTAGCCATTTATAGCAGTAAACCAGCCACTTTTGGGGCTCCCTATTTTGAGAAATCATCATATCTGTTCTTTGCTTTTTCGTGGTGAGTGCGGTGAGAGGCGGTGCAACTATGTGCAACTCATCTCCAGGAAAACTGTTCCGATTTTGAGAGCAACTTCAGCAAGAAACATCTTTGAGATCCGGGTCCTCAGCCTTCACCAATCCAAACATGAAGAAAAACTTGAAGTGTTTTGAAACAAATGGCTATGAGTCAATATTGAACTACCAACTTCATGGTGGATATTAACCAACAAGAATAGGGAAAACAATGGCTAATGATAGGGAACAAGGGGTACAGGGTTTTGACCCACTGCCAAATCTCTGTTCAAGTCATGCCCCCCAAAGGGCCGCTTTCAAATGCCATCAGTTTTCGAACTTCAACTTGAGCTGCCGCCAACGATGCAGCCCAAAATTGGTTGCTTTTCCCGTGTAATCAAGATCATGCATGCTGGATGGCTGGAGGGTGTTGGAGGACAGTTGCAAGTGAGGCTAGTTCAATCCCGGTATATGACTCGTAGACATCATCCCAGTTCAGTTGGGTCATAACCCCTGGTTATAAGTTGGGTTCCTCCTAAATTAACCCCGATATTGTTAGTTATAAACCCACCTGACCCCCTATATCTGGTTCTAGGTTGGGTCCCAAGGTTCAAACCCCCAACTAAACCCCCCACAAGTGTTAGTTATCAACCAACGTAACCAACTCACAAATGCTCGGAAGGCAACACTTAGAGGCCACGTCAGACGGCTATGGATCCCCCTCTGAACTCAACTCCTGCAGCGCCTTCATCTCACGGACATCCAGATCTCTAAGCCGCGGTCCCGTTCGGACCAAACCCTCCTGCACGGGCGCGTGACATGGAAACTTGTGCCCGTCATACCCCTCGTAGGCGCCGTACCACACAAATTTTCCACGAGTCGATGTTGTCAGCAGATTTTCCTCTGAAGACACATCTTCAAGATTGAATATGGGATCCGACATTCCCAAATCATATGCCAAATGTCTGATAAGTGGCGTATGGAACGTTTTTGCATTTTCGATTAGTTCCTGAAGCTTCGCAAGATGGAGATACTCACGAATCTTCTAAGAATTCTCTCATGGTCAGTGGGGGGAACATGGCACCAACTATTGATACTATTGATGGGGTGCGCCCCTGTTTCGACACGCACTCTCGCGCAGGTCGCTGTAGCCATGATGGCTGGCATCAAATTTACAAAAGAATACAAGACAGAGTGTTCAGGCGTTTGGTCCCGTCTCACTTGTGATCTCAGCTGGTACCATGGTCATATGAAGAGCAAGCTACAACTGAGGCGCCAAGATGCGCCAAGCTCAAAACCATAGCCCTGGTTAGCCATGCTGACGACACCTGATAAGATGTAATATAAGATGTGGCAAGCTGTGATCAGATGACTAGATGATCAAGGTGTGATAAGATGTGATCAAATGTCATCAGTGACAAAAACTGCGAGTGGCAATGGTGACTCACCGGCGTTGGTGATACCCAGCCGGCTTCACCTTGTCCCTCAATCTCATCTGCGTGGTGATTCCCAGGTAACTGGCCTGGTCCGAAGCACTTGGAAGATCACATCGTCACCAAACACCAGGGCGGGCAACTTCAAGCCACTCCAAACATGGTGCTTTCTCAAGCGATAGGGAAACCGAGAAATGGTTGGTTTATTACTCTAAGTGGTTACTAATTGATGATTTCGGGGTACCCCACATTGAGAAACAACCATTGCCATATGAGAATCTCGGGTTGATGTCTGAACTTGGAACACCTACAGTAACTTCTGCTTGGGCATGATTCAACAGCAAGCATTGCACTTTTGCCTCGGCCAAATATATGGAAGTTGACAGCTTTGGGGCTCATTAGCCGTGAAACAAGCTGGATATGCTGGTTCGTAACTAAGCTTCCCACAAACCCGTTACTTGCCCAGCCCTGGGCCCACATTTCCGGCCGAAATGGCGGGCCAACCCCTGCGATTGACAATTTTATTGATCAGCTCCTTCACGGCCTTGCTAACCAGCTTGCTATCCAGCTTATCAACCAGCTTCTGCTGGTCTACGGCTTGTGCCCCGTACCCCTATTGGGCATTTGGAAAAACAAGCATCAACATGACGGTGCCAGCTTCTCCAGCTTGATAATCTGTTTATTCATCAACCAGCCCAGCTTAGCAACGAGCTCAACCAGCTATAGCTTAGCCGTAGCACACATACCAAACCATACCAATACACATTCACCATACCTATC
Source organism: Symbiodinium kawagutii (assembly GCA_009767595.1). Classification (NCBI taxonomy): domain Eukaryota; class Dinophyceae; order Suessiales; family Symbiodiniaceae; genus Symbiodinium; species Symbiodinium kawagutii. The sequence continues at coordinate 364,569 of VSDK01001438.1, forward strand.
TCCATCCATGTGCTTTCAATTCACGACGCATGCATCGGCCCACATGCACATGTGGGCAGATCATGTGCATGTAGCGTTTTCTGAAACCTGAAGCTAGTACAAAACAAGATGAAGAGTGACTGCAACAATAGATCTTGCCAAGAAATATCCTTGCCCCCTGGTGAACATCCCATGATCGAACGAGTCTTCTGTGGAATATGCCCTGCCCCCTGCTGGTTCCACACCCCTGTACCACGCAGCGCCTGGGCCACTTCTGCCTGAGAACGAGGCCGGATATCATTTGCAATGACCGAAGGTCAGTTGGTACCTTGCAGTTAGTTGACTTAGGATTGTTCACTTAGCTTAGTTCAATAGGGGAGTTAGTGAACTTAGGTTGGTTAACCTAGGTTCGTTCACATAGGGAAGATATAAACATAGTGAGGTTATTTCACTTAGCTTAGTTCACTAGGGCAATTAGGTCATTTAGCTTAGTTCACTAGGGTAACTACCAGGGTAAGCAGGCTAACCACCAGTTCAGTTGCCAAACTTTGCTTAGTTCACTAGGGATATAACTAGACTTATGTGGGCACAAGAAAAACGCACCGGCCCCAATTGGATGGGCAAATGCAAAAAAAGGACTGAAGCCAGGATACAATCAATGGGTGGGTACCATCAACTTACAACCAGTTGATGTATCCTGATTCAGTTGAAGCCAGGTACCCAGAGTGGCACCAATCACTTAAATTGCTATATCCTACTTCGGTGGGTTTTACATTGCATCAACTTACAAACAGGGGGCACCACTCTGTGCAAATACTACTGGTAGATCCATCAGTTCAAGACCACCACCGGGTTCAACCATAAATAGGTTGATGTGTTCCATCAAATGTAAGGAGGTTGTGGATCTTGGCTATCGCTCTCTAGATGGACTTCCCAGAAGAGAGGATTATGTCGGACTGACAGGCGGGCCATGGTTTTCTTGAGAAGAATCTTTCATTTCGTATAAGCATTTCACGCTACGCATCTCAGTGTGGCCGCGATTTGTTTTTCACTGTGTGGGTGGTTGCCGCATGACCTAAACCTTTGAAGCATCTTGAAGCTAGACATACAATTTATGCAAAACTGTACCTGATGCTGTTACTAAACAAATCGCAAACGATCAGCACTTAGCTCGGGACATGGGCAATGCAACTACAATAAGTAGTACCTATAAAGCTGTTGGCCAAAACCTGGCACCCCTGGTGAACACCCCCTCAATAACCAAACTAGTCTTTGTTGGGATTTTCACCTGCGCATTGGTTGGTTGGGTCATATGGACCCACAGCCTTTTGTAATTATAGCCACATGGGACGGTTCGCCAAATTTGAATAGTAAGAGGATACACCCTGGTATTTGAAAAAAGCTACCCTGAGAGATGCCCTCGCAATAGACTTCAGCCCCACAGGATCCCACAGGAATTATGTAAGTTACCTCGCGTGGGGTGATGCACGGGGTGTCTCACTGCCATCTCCAGTATCATTGTGAATTGCCTCTGGTCGCGGATCTCTTCTGGTCATAACTCACAAGTTGTCGACCGTTACCCTTTGGTGAACTAACATGGCAATGGAAAATCCACCATTTGTTAGAAAAACCCTGGTAAACCAGCTATAAATGATGGATTGACCATTGCCAGGTTTGTTCACCAGATGGTAACCATGATGGGTGATTCCTATCATGTTTGGTGGTCCTTAGTCCTTTCAAGCATCAATCCAGTAACCGACTGGGTCGGTGCCTTGCCTATTGTGGGCTGGTCATTCGCCATGAGTTAATCATAATGGCAATCACCATTAATTAGTTGGATATTGCCATCAGGAACCATGATGAACCAAAATCTACCATTGTCCTTCACTATTAAGAATAATCATCCATGTGTTTGTGCAGGCTGTGGGTCAAGGGCCCTGTGCACCAAGCGACTGTGGGTCAAAACCTTGCACCTGTGGCGAACACCCCCGGAATGACCGAACGAATCTTTGTTGGGCTCACATCGCTTTCTGTCTGCGATACCGCAAGGCATATCAACCGAAGGAAATGAAGGATTGGCATATCACTTTGTTGGGATCTTCACCTCTTGGATGGTTTCCAAAGCTCCGCAACCGGCTTTTTGCGAAGTTATTACCCAGGATTAATAAACCCCTAGTTGATTAATAGGGGATATCCCCTAAAAACCGTGTTTTTCCATTAGAATGGTAACCACCCCGCAATTAGTAAACCTTGGGTTAAGCTTCATCCTGGGTTACCATTAGCCGGAATTCCCCATGCTGATCTTCAACCACCGGGGCACCTCGGAACGGCCACCCTGCTCCGAAAAAAAAACGCCAGGGAGCCATGCACCATGCGCGCGTGAAAACGCCGAAATCGCTGTCCACTGCGACGACTTGACAAAACTTGGGATCCTGAGGGACGCTTCGTGGGTGACGAATCGTGGGTCCAGCAGAGCTACAAGGGACCGGGCCCCCCGAAACGTTATAACTTGGTTTATAAGGCCACTTAACAAGTTAGTTACATCTACTATAACTGGTACCCACTATTTCTTGGCAAGATCTGGTTGTGGGTCAATATGAACCAAGCAACTTTCATGGAGGATTTACTCACAATAATAAGGGAAAACAGCCTGGTTAATGATGGGGGAACCAGGGGGACTAAGGGTTTTGACCCACAGCCAGCAGAGCTACTAAGTTCACGGTACCTGTCAGCACCAAACTCAGCACTGCGGCAGTTCACAAGCAGTTGCGACTCATGGCATGTTCGAATCCATCAAGAGCTTCAACCTTTGAAACTGTTTAGACAAGGACTGTGATGAATAAATGTTGAACCAAAGGTATTTTTGTACCATGCTCAGACGGTTAGGTTGATGGCCTTTTGCCCAAAAAGCTTTGCATTCTTTCTTGATAGTGGTTGCAGGCAATGGTGAACACATGGCCGAAGCTATGTATATGTTTCCTCGATCGTTGGGCTGTGGATAAAGATGGTTTGCCTGGTCTTGTTGATGATTCAGAATCCTTTCCATTGAAGCACCGTTCTGCCACACTCCCTACCATGTGGTCAGAACCCTCCGGGTAGCTCCTGGCCTCGCCCCCCCCCCCCATTTCAAGGGACATATAGCTACACCCCTGGCTCCCAATCCCTCCCTCTCAGCCAGCACTGAACCCCTTAGGAAAACCTACACCTTGCGACGGTGGTGGAGCTGGGGATCCACTGGTCGACAAGGCACACGAGCGGCCAAAAAGGCCATCATCTCATCGAACTTGTTCATTTCCTGGGCGAACAGCATTGGCTCAGGAATGGTATACATCCAACAATTTCGGATGGTATCTCGTGTGAATACAAGTTAACTATACACAAAGCTGCGAGATCTTTCAGGGATAATTCTCAGTTTAAGTGATTCCTGTTCGTATCTATCAACCCAACGTGCTTATAGCAACAGCCGGGCTTTTTACCTGTGAATCTCCCCTGGTTTGGTCAAGTCCCTGCCCGCACCGAGGCTATGGCTAGCAAGAACTGACTCGAAAACCAGCGAGAACCAGCGAAGCACACAAGCTGCTTGGTGGTTGAACCATCCCAGTTTGTAACTTGCTTAAGATTGGCCACTGAACTAGAAGAATATCTACAATAAGTGCATCTTACCCTAGTTCTAAACTAAACCAACAAGTAGGACCGGTTGGTGGTTAAAGCACCCTGTCATGAAAACCATGCCTGTCAACCCATCACTTGTTTATAATTACTAGGGAAAATGAAAAATGTTCCAAAGGAGCAACAATTATAAAACTGATAGAACCATAAACTGGTTCACCATTGTTCACAGGCTGTTTTGGACCATAAACTGGTATAACTTCCGAGATTGTGAAAATCATCAGTGATAAAATGAGAATGATTAGGGCAGCAGTAAATCAACTCAATCATGATAACCAATTAACCAATCATCAGTTACAATTATAATAAATCATGACAACCAACGGTAACAACCAATGACGATCAGTAACATCCAATAACCCGACCGTGATGAGAACTATTAGGGCAGCAATGCCCATCAACTGAAGTCGTCTATCAACACACCCGATTGACCACCTGAAGAGTGAAGCTGGGTTAACACCCCCTGTGCGCTGGACAAGCAGACCGGGTGAACAATTCTATACTGTACCGCTTGGTGGTGCGAACAGCCACCCCGACATGAAAAATATGCGCACGTCAACCAACCATTGGCTAACAATTACATCTGGGAAAAGAAAAATGTCAATCAAACCACCAACCAGCACGTATAAGTATCATTCACTGATCTGCTGAAGGTATCATCGAACTTTTCTCTGAAGCTGGAAACCATGTAGCAAGACTGGAAGAAGCTGGTTAGAAGTTTCCCAGACCCATGAGCACCCGGCAAGGGGGTCACTTGCGCCCCCAGGATTTGGGTCACTTGCGCCCCCAGGGTCACTTGCGCCCCTCAGGGGTCACTTGTGCCCCCAGGATTTGGGTCACTTGCGCCCCTGAGGGAACAAGGGGGGGAAGGGTGGGGTCGGGTGGGGTGGGGTGGGGTGGGTGGGGCATGTTAACGTTCGAGCATAGAAGCACCCGTGCTACAAGCAAACACGCATGTACCATCAGCATGGATCAGGCGGAGTGAGGTAGGGTGGGGTGGGGTGGGGTGGGGGGGGGGGGCAGGGTAACGTTA